>CM060389.1:127708373-128308373 GCA_030545235.1 Helianthus tuberosus
AATCACATTGATCTCATAGTTATATTTAAATAAAGATTTCATTTATTAACATAAAATGTTACTACGTAACATTATAATTCACAGTGTACAGCGGAAGCATAAATCATTCGTTAAGTGTTTATAAACCACATGTAAAAGCCATTAGTCTTGTATTGTGTTTCCATGTATCTCGACCCATGACCACTCCAGCTTCCCAGACAGCAAGTTCCAATGATATGCACCTAAAGCCTGCAAGGCATGTAACAACGAATCAACAACAAAGTTAAGCGAGTTCACAGTTGGTTGTCCATTTTAGAGTTGTTCCAAAAGCATAGTTTAATCATAATCGGCTAACCAGCCATGGGGGTTACCCCATAGTTCGAAAACGTTTATTAGTTAATCCATTTATACTTCGGCCATCTCAGCCGTGGGGGCTACCCCATGTTTAAACTACCAGACTCGTTATCGTATCGACTACTAACGTTCGTCATGTTTATGTGCCCTCGTCAATGTCTATCATCATTGACGTGCCTAGTCCATTAGTCCACGCCCGTCCTCTACGGCACGGTGTGAGGTTTGTTAAACCTAATAGCGCTATTTAACTAATGACCCGTTCGCCATTGGCCTCGGCGATTAAGTCGATACAAAAGGAGGGACTTCGTTGATAGAGTTCTAGTCTAGTAAATCTAAATCCGTCTCAACAGGACGAGGAATCTTCATTCCTGCACACGTCCCATCAGGACGAGGAATCCCTATTCCTTAACTCATTCCCAAACCCTGGGAATCCCATGCCTTGTAGAAAGTGTGAACTCACCTTGGTTTGCTCGGCAGATACACAAAGAGGTCAATCAAGCTGCTAGTGGTCAACCACGTCCTAACATGGTTACTATACAAGTCAGGTCTAGGTTCAAGTAGTGCACGTAGGTTTACACATAAGCTAACAAGTCAACAACACACAACGATCATGGCATACACATAGATCACGTTAACAGTGTCAGACAATTACACTTAAATCCAACTTGTGCGATTCAAGTGATTGGGCCTTGCGACTATGCGAGCCCAATCATCTTGTGCGAGTCAGTATGTAAAGCCCAATTAAATGCTCGGCCCAACCTGTTGTACGATCAATGCAGCCTTGTGCGATCCACGACAGGTTGTGCAATTCAAATCTACCCCAACCCAAGTACAGTGCAGCCCAAATCAAACAGTTCAATTATGGGGCGGCCCAAACAAATAACAGAAATTCACTTGTGCGGTCCAATTCCTCTTGTGCGATCCAATATGAATTGTGCGACTGGGCTGGGCCGATTGGCCCATTAAAAACATATATGAGGTTCAAACATTTGTTTGTGGCCCAAGACTTGTGCGATCGACACTACCTTGTGCGATTCACAAGTCTTTTGCGATCATGCAGCTTTAAACAGTACGCTATGCTCTACAAGTAGTACCTAGCTTGTGCAACTAATCCTTGTGCGACCAAGGACTTGTGCGGTCGGAAAGCTTGTGTGATAAGATCTGATCTTGTGCGATTCCACTTGTACGATCATACCAAGTTTTGTGCTATTTGCTACCAAATTCCCTAAACTTATGTAATTCAGTTACACCATTTAACAGTTTCCATATATGTGGTCAAATCAACAACAACAGTTACTATTTCTTCAATTAAATTAGGAATTTTTCCCAATCATTCTCATGAACCCTAAATTATTATCTAGCTATGAATAACAATTTATCATCGCCTTCAAACACCATAACTGATCGATGATTGCTATTACTAACATACACTCTAACAAGCTAACTTAACAATTCATCCGAATATAATTCATAACAGCCGATTAATCAAACATTGGATTTCGTGATTCAAACAAACAACCCTAATTCATTGATTCGATTATATTTCACCATATATACATATCACCGAAATCACGCACATAGATTCAAATCATGATTATAATTGTTATTAACATGTTTACTAGCATGAACCTTAATAACTCACGTGATAGAACAATATCAAAACATGGTATTAAACACTAACCGGAGGTGCACAAGTGAGATTAACTTTGACCGAGATGGTAACTCCGAATGGATGAACAGCCGTCGACCAAGAGGAAGAGAGGAGAAGGAGAGAGAGTTAGGGTTTGATGTGAGTTTCTTGTTTTCTAAATTATGAGGGGTATACACAAATCCCCTGCTGATATGCGCATAAGTGGAATGGGCCGAACCCATCATTGGGTTGCCCTTTGATCTCGATTTCAAGAAGAGTGGGCCGAGAGATAGTGACAAGAGATGAAGTGTACGACCCAACCAAGTTTGTGTAATCGGCCACCCCTTGTGCGACTAGGTTTGTGTTGTGCAAGTAAAGGATACATATTCACATTACAATTTCATAACACATAACATATTCAACACAATACATTCCATTGCAGATAATCACATTAGTTAATCACATAACGTACATACAGGTTATATCAAGGTACAACGAAAGGTCCTGAAATACGAGTTGTCACAGGAGCTGCCTGAATACTGGAATGGTAACTTTTGTTTTAAGAGAATTCAACCAAAGGCAAGTGCCTTTCCCAACCTTTACCAAATTCGATCACACATGCTCGCAGCATGTCTTCAAGTGTCTGTATGGTTCGTTCGCTTTGACCATCCGTTTGAGGGTGATAAACAGTGCTCATGTCAAGACGTGAGCTAAATGATTTGTGCATCACTTGCCACAAATCGGATATGAAACGCGGATCACGATCAGAGATGATAGAGGTTGGCACCCCATGCCTAGAAACCACCTCTTTCAAATATATTCCAGCAAGCTGTGAGAACTTGTTAGTTTTCTTGATCGCTAAGAAGTGTGCAGATTTCGTGAGACGATCGAAGATCACCCAAATGGTATCGTTTCCATTTTAGGTTCTAGGTAAGCCAGTGACAAAATCCATAGCAATCTATTCCCATTTCCACATGGGTATTTCTGGTTGCTGAAGCAAACCAGATGGTTTTTGGTACTCCACTTTGACCTCCGCATAAGTCAGGCACTTGCTCACATACATCGCTATGTGAGCCTTCATCTTCGGCCACCAGTATAAGACTTTTAGATCCTGATACATCTTATCAGAACCTGGATGAACAGAGTATCAAGACTTGTGTGCTTCATCCATTACAATCTCTCTAAGGTTACCATACAGAGGAATCCATATTCGCTCCATGAAATAGCAAATACCGTCAGATCTCTCTACAAGTCGTTTCTCCATTCCCCGTAAAGACTCAGCTTTAAGGTTTTCTTCCTTCAACGCTTCAGTTTGGGCAGAACGGATCTGGTCAGGTATGTTAGAGTGGATAGTGAGCTGCAACGCTCGAACACGTTTAGGTTTTGTCTCCTTGCGACTAAGGGCATCAGCTACAACGTTAGCTTTGCCTGGATGATACTTGATTGCACAATCATAATCATTCAAGAGTCCCACCCACCGGTGCTGTCGCATGTTTAGCTCCTTCTGGTCAAAGATATGCTGAAGGCTCCTGTGGTCGGTATAAATAGTGCATTTAGTACCGTACAAGTAATGCCTCCAGATTTTTAGCGCAAAAACCATGGCCCCCAACTCCAAGTCGTGAGTCGTGTAATTCTTCTCATGAATCTTCAGCTATCGAGAAGCGTAAGCTATTACTTTCTCGCGTTGCATCAGCACGCAACCGAGACCCTGAATAGAAGCATCACAGTACACCACAAAATCATCGGTACCCTCGGGTAGGGACAAGATTGGTGCACTTCAGAGTTTTAGTTTCAAAAGCTGAAAAGCGTCATCCTGTTTTGTCCCCCAGGAGTATACCACCCCTTTCTGTATTAACGCGGTAAGAGGTTGAGCAATTCTTGAGAAATCCTTAATAAATCTATAGTAGTATCCAGCGAGACCAAGAAATTGTCGCACCTCCGAAGGATTCTTTGGTGCCGCCCAATTTCTGATAGCATCGAGCTTAGCGGGATCCACGTGTATTCCCAGTTCATTAACAATGTGGCCAAGAAAGTGTACTTCTCGAATCCAGAAGTCATAATTAGAAAAATTTGTGTAAAGCTGCTCTTTCCTCAAGAGCTCCAAGATAAGACGCAAGTGCCGCTTGTGGTCCTCCCTGCTCTTAGAATAGATCAGGATGTCGTCAATAAACACAATGACAAAATCGTCGAGGTATGGTTTGCACACACAGTTCATGAGGTCCATGAAAACCGCTGGTGCGTTAGTTAACCCGAATGGCATAACTAGAAACTCGTAGTGGCCATACCGCGTTCGAAAAGTTGTTTTAGGAACATCCTTCTCTCGGACTCTCACCTGATGATAGCCCAATCTTAAGTCAATTTTTAAATAGAAGCTTTACCCTTGTAGCTGGTCAAACAGATCGTCAATACGTGGCAGAGGGTAACGGTTCTTGACCGTCACCTTGTTTAGCTCACGGTAGTCGATACACATACGAAAGGACCCGTATTTCTTCTTCCCGAATAGAACTGGGGCTCCCCAAGGCGAAGAAGTAGGTCGGATAAAGCCTCTATCCAACAGTTCTTGGAGTTGATTAGACAGCTCTTGCTACTCCCCTGGTGCAAGAGGATAAAGAGCATGAGCAATCGGGGCTGCTCCTAGCGTAAGATCGATCTGAAACTCCACCTGACGGTGTGGAGTTAGACCTGGAAGTTCTTCGGCAAAAACGTCAGAAAACTCACAAACAACAGGCAACTCTTCAATTCTCCTTTCCTCAGGCTGAGTGTCGGGGACAAGTGCTAGAATAGCAGAATAGCCCTTTCGTAAACACTTATGGGCTTTCATAGCTGAGATGATGCCAACCATTGCACCACTTCGATGACCTTGAACCGACAACAATTCTCCACTGGGGAGAGGAATACGTACGATTTTCTCTTTACAGAGAATTTCTGCTTGGTGCTTAGACAACCAATCTATACCAACGACTACATCGAAGCTTCCAAGAGTAACGAGAAGCAGGTAAATGTCGAACACTTGACCCATAAGATCGAGTTTGCACCCTGACAGGACGTGTGAGGCTTCAATTGATTTGCCATCAGCCAATTCTACAATGTGTTTGATTACGAGAGGTGTTGGAGTCAACCCTAACTGACGACTGAATCCCAAGGACACATAAGTCCAATCGGCACCAGAGTCGAATAAAACAGAAGCAAAAAGGGTTGTTCACAGAAAACGTACCGGTCACAACATTGCCATCGTTCCTGGTTTCATCAAAGCCGATAGTAAACACTCTTCTACATACACCATTCCCACCATTATTGTTGTTGTTGTTACCAGCGTTGTTGTTATTATTCCCAGCATTCTGATTCAGTTGAGGGCTATCCCTCCTAAAGTGACCCTCGTCTCCACAATGGAAACATCCCTTTCGGTTACCTTGGTTTTGCTGTGGTTGCTGCCTTTCTTGTTGCTGCGACTGCTGTTGCTGTGGCGGTTGCTGTTGCTACTGTTTTGGAAACGGGGCCCTGCAATCCCTTGCCATATGACCCACTTTGTTGCATCTATGACAAATTCGGGTACAGGGTCCACGGTGATGATAGTTGCACTTGCTACACTTTGGTTGTTTTCCCGTGTAGGAACCCTAGTTTGAGTTGTTGCTCTGGTTCTGATTAACAGAGGACGACTGGCTAAAACTGCTACTGTTGCTGTTGTCCGGCTTCTTCTGTGACTGGTTCGAGTTGGACACTTTGTCTGTAGCATTCCACTTGCGTTTATTATCAGTAGCGGAAGTAGTAGCTGTAGCAGTAGCGGTAGTTGTAGATACACGTGGTGGTAGCGACCCACGCTCCACCTCCTGGTCGGTGATCTTGTGAGCCAGCCGAATTATTTGGAGTAAGTTGTTGAGGTTCGCTGCAGTAACCAAGCCCTTGACCTGTGGTACTAATCCTTTGATATACAGTTCAATTCTCCGATGTGGTGGTCGTGATAAGTTAGGGCACATATTAGCTAGTTCGTGAGACCGTTTCTTGTATGCCTCAATCTCAGACCCCACCATTTTCAGATCGTAGTACTCGTTCTCCAGTTTCTGCACTTCGTCACGAGGACAGTACTCCTCTCTCATCAGTTCCTTGAAATCATCCCATGTAGTTGCATTTGCCATCTCGATGCCTAACATCTGCACCTGGGCATTCCACCAGGTTAAGGCACCATCCTTCAGTGTGCCCGAAGCATACTTCACCCTGTCCCCAGTAGGACAATTACATATAGCAAAAACCGACTCGGCTTTCTCGAACCAACGGAGTAGTCCCACTGCTCCTTCAATCCCACTGAACGTCTGTGGTTTACAATCCATGAATGTTTTGAATGTACAAGCTGGCGGATTGTTTTGGTTCTGATTAGCAGGTTGACCTAAAGACGAAAGAAAATACGACACACGAGTAAGAGTCGAGTACACGATACAGGGATAAAGAGCGTTTGGTACATATCATACCAGCTTGCTGAGCCACTAGGGCTTCAGCCACACTAGTATTGATCAAGTCGGTTAATTCTGCCTGGGACATAACAATGTTGCCACATCCACCACCGCGGCCACCACCACGTCCACCATTTCGTCCGCCACGTCCGTTCATAATTCTATATAAGAAGAGTGGAAAAAGTTAAGAGTCGGGATTGAGTAAGAGTCAAACATCGCTATGACTTCTACAGATTACTGAGTCCTACCATTACGTCAGATAACAGAACGAAACCCCTTTTACACTTATTAAGCCTCACTGGGACTCACATGCACCCCACATTATTATTATGTGTGCACCAATAATGATAATGCGATTTGTATGTTTATCTTAGCTCCTCTTAACTTGCGCTAAAAGGTTCCTCAGATTCGAATATAAGACAAAGGACATCACAAAACATGGATCACGAAAGTCTAAAGAAAATGTCACACTATCAATCACATAACGTAGGCAAATAACCCATGAATTCATACTGTAGTGCTAAGTGTGCAATCATATGTAATGTCATACGGAGATGTATACTATTTATGCTATGCAATAAGTAAACAAGAGACGAACCTTGCAATCTGGAGTTGAGTGTCATGGTCGATTTTCAGAACTGTTCGATTATAGTCTGGTTTTATAAAACGTTTTAAAACCTAGTTCACTATAACCAGTGGCTCTGATACCAAACTGTCACAACCCAAAAATACCACAAGCGGAAACCCCGCGAGGCGTGTGATGTACCAGGATCCAGCCACCAGTCACATTGAACTAATAACGAGATATTAAGTAGAAGTTCCCATTTATTGCATTATTGTGTTTTCAAAACATAACTTAAAACCCAACTTGTTCAGTGGAAGCATAATGTAATTTATTGTTCAAGTATTTTAAAATCCAAATGTACGAAAACCAGCAAACTTTTTTTGTGTTTCCAAGTACTCGACCCATGACCACTCCAGCAATCCCAGATAGCAAGTTCCATATCCCATAATCTAACGACCTGCTAGCATGCAAACAAGCGTATAAGCACAAAGCTGGCGAGTTCACAGTTTTATAAATCGTTTAGTTACCAAGTGTTTAGTTCAATTTGAAAACAATGTTGATAATAACTCGAGTACCGCCAGATGGCGTCAGTTTGTTTGCCCGTCCCCCAATGCCCCTATCAAGCATTGGTCATGATTTAAGGTCATTAGTTCATGCCCGTCGTCTCAGGTACGGTGTGAGGTTTCCAAGCCTAATAGTGCTATCAACTAATACCCCGTTGCCTCTCAGGTAACTAATTCGGTATAAGATGGGACTTAAGGTGATAGGTGTGAGTGTATTATCCAACATCCCATTTTAACCCAGAAAAGACGTATTCCTCTCAGGAATACCCGTTTGATTGTCCCACCCACCAGGACACATGCTCAAGAGTAGTGAACTTACCTTAGGTTTGCTCGGTAAGACTAGTTACTTGTTTACGTTTACAGTTGGTCAACCAAGTCCTAATACGGTTACCAATAATAATCAGTTTCACATACAATTAATTCACGTGTTCCATCAGATTGCATGTAATAAACATCATCGCACATCACATAGCAAACATTTAGATTACATGCAAGTTCTCATCACAAGTTCCTGTTTCACATTCACACCTAACAGTTAATTCATCATTCACCAAAGTGTGCGGCTCAAGCAAGTTAATGTGCGATCCAAATAAGGTGTGCAGCCTTATTTCATTGTGCGGTTCATAAATTACCCAGCCCATTAACGTATAAGGCCTAAATGAGGTGTACGACCCATTAGGGAACGACCCACATCGAGTGTGCAACACATTCCCCTAATGTGCGACTACCAGATTATGCGATCCATTATTTTCTGGCCCAGCAAGTGTGTGGCCCATTACGTTGTGCGATCAGCCCAATAAGTGTGCGGTCAGTGTCAAAGTTTGCAACTCGGTGGTTGTGTGTGATCAAGGTTAAGGTGTGCGACCAAGCATGCCCATTGAGAATGTGCGATTGCCTGGTCAACCGTTCCCGAATTTACGTAACTCCCCAACAATTACAATCAAATCAATTACAAAATTAAAACAGTTACTCCATAAAACCCTAAACTTTCTCTAATAGTTTAACCATCATAATCATTCTCCACATCCAATTACCTATCAATCCCATTAATTATTCCAACCAAATTAACAACACAATTGTATCAATATACTCCTCCAACTCATCGAATTCCTATCAACATGCAAGTAATAGTTCATCAATCCACGTAATCATTAAACATGAACTAACCATTCCCATTGAAATTGACAAAACCCATGAACACCATATCATATACACTGTTATATCGATTTCACAATGGATCATCTTGAGCCACATTCTAATTAATTTATTAATACAATACCAATCATTTAACCACATTCTAATGATCAGCTCGGTTTTTAAGACGAAACTCTAAATCACTTTCGAATCTTATACACATCGATATAATTGATCATGTAAACGCATAACCTAGATTAACAACAAATATAAGTTAATTTAGCGATGAGTTTGCACTAACCGAGGGTTCAGGTTACACACAAGAACGAGGGAAAGGTGATGCTTCGCAGGATAGGGAGCTCCGATGAATACAAGTTGCCGTCGACCGAGGGAGAGAGGAAGATGGCTGCCGTCAACCTTGGGAGTGCTAGGGTTTGCTGCCTTGTGTGTTTTTTAAACTATGAGAACATACATGCATAACCGTGATATAAGTTAAGGGTGTGCGGGCTCGGATTGGGCTTCGAGTACTATGGGCCGAGAGTGCAAGGGGATGTGCGAGCCGAGAGAAGTGTGTGGCCTCAGGCGCAAGTGTGCGGCTCGATCATATAGCATAGACACTAAATAACTTTTATGCATTCATTTTTCTAAACATTCAATCACACGGACACCCGAAATGAATACACGTAACGAACACATGTTAACAACGTATGACGGAACAGGAATAAAAGACACATATAGAAATGACACATACATAAAGAGCCACGGTAATTCGGGCTGTAACAGTTTGAGTTTGAATTTTTACACAAAAGCCCCCTAGACTTTCATATGTTATTGTTTTAAGGCATTTCTAAGGTATTTTATGCAATAAGAACATATTTAAGGGCATGTAATGATATATAATCATAAAACAAATGTGAAAACAAGTATAATGATGTATATGTGTCTAGAATAATTGTCGTATTCACGTAAGTTGAACATAAAGTCACGTGTTTGTAAAGTTGACGCAATTTGCACAATTTGAGCGTAAAGTGTCACATGTTTAATAAATCTAAGTGTATGAACTAGTATAAAACGAGTATAACATGAATGTAAGAAAATACGAATTTCATTATGATCCAAGTCTCGGATTTTACAACGATTACAACGAAAGAACGAATACAAGAATACAAAGTTTCAAAAAATAGAAATACAAGCAACAGTTTCTAAATATGGAAAGTATGAAAACGCAGGGCATTACAGTCTCCCCTCCTTTAGGAAATTTCATCCTGAAATTTATTCAAAAGTAAGACTTAAAAAGGATTTTGGCAAAAAGATGATTGTTTAAAATTCAGACTTTGGGGTTTGAGACGTTTTGAAACGTATGAAACGAAAGGATAGGTTTGTTAAAAGGTTCATTTATCTAAAATGATTTGAGGCATCAACATAAGTGAAAACGTGTATGTGTGTGCATAGGCAAAATGAGCTTAAACAGTTTTGAATAATTCAAGTCGGAGGTGCATTAGAAACGTGTCGTATTTAAGAAAGGAAACTTTGTATAAAAACGGTTTGTATTTGATGAAAAGTGAGGAAAGTTTAAAGGTTAGTACCAACCGCATATTTGTAGAAAATTGTTTTATTAAGAGGAACAAGAAGGTTTGACGTTTTACATAAAATGACTTTGAAGGTAAAGACCATCTACGGGTGTTTGCACATGACTAAAGAATAGGAAGGTAGATTAGGATTCGAACGTTTAAACAGACTTAATTGCGAACGGGGTTCGTATAAAGGACAAAGAATAATGGAGAATAATGAGAGTGTAAAAGTGAACGATTGATTTTAATAAACAAAGGCCAGTATAAGAATGGCAAAGTATTGGATAGACAAAAGTAACATGTTAAGAATGAAGTGTCATCGTGGATAATTGGATATAATGCGTTTGTGAGTGGTTTAGAGTTTGTATTAGGTCCAAAAGTCTGCAAAACACCGAATTTCCCATGGCACGTTTTACAAAAGTTCGGTAACATGGTGAAAGCACTTATATATAGGATGTACCAGCGGCGTATCCACCATGTTTTGACCACGTTGCGTCCGTTTCGTTATTCAGCGCAATGTTACGTTTCGTGTCTTACTATACACAGTAGTGCACTCTATGGTTCTCATGAGCTTATCACTATAATCCCATGTGCACCCGCGATTATACCAATTGTCGCATGATCCGAATAGCTTGTACTAGTTGCGTATGAATAAAGGTATACATAAATTTTGAAAATAAGATTGCGTACGTGAAAGAATGTAGTATATAAGTATGTTTGCGTTCAAGTAAGCATGAGACCTATGTAAGTGAATCCTTCGGGTTTCGCTCTCGTACAGGTACGAATGTATAAATTTTGGTATGAATAAAAGCATGAGCATAGTATAAGTTTAAGTATGAATACTATAGGTCCCGATTTCTGAGGATCGAATACGAAACCAAATCACTTGTTTATCACAAACACGGTCACGAGTGCGGAATCCCCGTGACTATGCCAAACCAAACACAGATTGTAACAACACAAGGTAACCAAGGAATCACAGTCAATTGATTAGATGAGAACAAGGTTCAAACAGATACACACAATGTTTGACACTAGACTTTCAGACAGGTTATCCTCTCATAGTTTCAGTGTGAAACTATGATGTTTTATATAGGCAGCCCAGGCCAACAAGTGACGAAACATCAACTGGGCTCGACGAAACCTCAATTGGGCCTGACGAAACATCACAACTGACGAAACTCTAGGAGTTTCACTGTTCATGGCAAAACTAGGAGTTGTGACCATGAAGGAGTTTCGTCAACATGTACTCAATGAAACTTGGAGTTTCGTCGAGGGCTGCAAATGTTGTGTGCTGCAAACTGTCAAACAGTTTGGAGTAGGTAACTATAAACACACAAACAACATATTAACCACATATGCAACATGAATTGTTCATTAACCATTACATATCAAACGAGACAAACTTGTCGGACACAAGTAGGATAGGAGGATATCCGACTTGGTCGACTGCGAATACAGACTCGATAATAGTAAAAAGACAGTACAAAATACATCGTTAAATAAAGACAAGTTGCAGACACTAAATATGCATCAACAAACTCCCCCTTATCTGTTACTGTCTTCGGTCTTCGATCTTCAGTGTTTCAGCGTCCAGGTGCTTCCAGCATGAATACCCCGCTAAGAGCAGTAACAAGCGACGCGTTGGAATTGTAGTGCTTGATGAGCGTCCTTGTCTTCATAAAATATATCATGCCGAAACAGCTTGCGAATGTCGTTCGCCGACATATTCACGATCCACATCGGATCTAACATTCGAAAGTTATCACGATCACCTTTAAACACGATCACCGCTTCATGAGTATCTGAGTCGTAACACCACAATGCCATTTCTTCAAGAAAGTTCTATTCCATCGGCATCAACGGTATCTTGTTCAAGACCTTCGGTGGTTGGTAGATAAGCTTGTATCGAGCCGTGTTGGTCGCTGGATCTAAAGTGAACTTGATCTGTTGATATATCGGAAACTGTGGCTTGTACGACGCATCCTTCCATCCTTGCTTCCGTTCAAACTTGATTTTCTTTGCAAATAATGTTGCGCCAAAGTAATTAGAGCGATTAATGATCTCCAGCTTCGATAGGGCAGCAATGTCATAGAACGGTAATGATAGAATACTCAGCATGGAATTGAAGTACTGGATTCCATGTTCGCGCTTGATCGCAACACAATGAATCTCCTTAACGAACATCCAGCTCAGAATTTTTCCATGCGGCTTCACTTTCTCAAACTGTGGAAAATCAACCTGTGCTTCCGGCGGTGTAGGCTTTTCAACTCTTGACAGGAAACGTTTTCTCCATTCTTGGAATGCATCAGTCGGATTATCAGAAGACGTACGATTCTTCAACTATTCATCAATGTCTTCCTGATTCTCTTTCATCCATTCTTCATCAAATGGATCAAACTCCGTTCCGTCAGCACGAACATAAGTTGATTTGCTGGAATCTCCTTCAAATACTATTTCTTCAATATTTTCAACATCGGCAGTCTCTGGTTCAACCGACATTTCATTGATCACAGAATATTCAACAGACTTCGTCTCGTTTAAGGCAAGCAGTTGTTCATGAGTTAGATCCGATACAAACTCTCCTTCTTCAAGAATTTCACCTTTGATAGGGTGAACAGTCTGCAAAGCAAGATCAGTTGTACTAGGAACAGAAGATGTACACGGTAGAGAGCTTTCGATGTAAGAGCTGCTTTCAAGCTGTTGTTCAAGCTGTTGTATCTCTTCAACTACTCCACTGGATGTTCCTTGAGTAGATCCAAGTTGCGCAGGCTTGAAGACAACGAGTTGAGAAGAGGTAGTTGCTGGCAGTTGTTCTGATGTAGCAGAAGGGTCAAGGGGTTTCCCTGATCCTCAGGATCATCATCCTTTTTCTTCAACACTTCTTGTTGTTTACATCTATCGCCCCACAGCATATTGACCTGCTTTCTAAGAAACTCATAACCTTCAGTTATTTTCTTTACCCCATTAACTATCGTGGTGTTTCGTGAATCGTACCACTGTTTCATAAAGTCATGCCTTTCTTTAAGAGCATCGGCCAACCTCTGAAGTTGAGAGCTGCTTTCTTTCATGCGGTTCATTTCTATACCATGAGTATTATCCGCCGCTCGCATCTGTTGCAACTGTCGCTCTCTCACTTCGTCTGCAGCTTTCAAACTGCCATTTTCTGCCTTCAATTGCTCAATTTCAGCTTGTTGGCGAGTGATTTCTGCTTGTTCTCGCCCAACAGTGGAATTCAGTGTGTTAATCTCCAACTGTTGTTTGATCATGTCGGCTCTTGTAGCTTTGATCACGTCTGTTTTTTGATTGATTTGACCTGCAGCAGCTTGTAACTGAGAAAATAGGAAATCTACCTTCTCATCCTGCTGCATTTGTTCGAATCTACTTTGTCTGCATTCTGCGGCAGGATGCGAGGTCGTTGCACGAATCGATGATGCAATTGAGCGTGTCGGTGCTTGAGGAGTCGCTGTAGGAGCTTCAGGAGTTGAAGTCACTACAGGGGTTGGCTCTGAAGATCTTGGGGGTGAAGGAACCATTTGAGAAGCTTCAGTGGCCGTGAATCCAAGGTTTGGATCCATTTCCGCTTCTTGTGTAGGCTCTTGAGGAGGAACGGATTGTTGCGCAGATGAAGTACCAACGTACTTTCTTGCTTTCTTCTTTCTACGGACAACCGTTTGCTTTTTCTTCAAGCGTTTCGCTTCGGTATCCGAAGGAACGTATTATGGATCCTTTTCTTGCCTAATCCTCCTGATCCTTTTAAAACCACGTTCATCAAAGTAAACTTCGTATCCGGGCTCAGGTGGATTGTCATCAGATTCAGTATCCTCCTCGTCATCACCAGCTGATGTACCACCAGCTGCACCAGTAGACGATGCACCAGTAGTAGATGCACCAGCAGCACCAGCACATGCATCACCACCATCATCACCATCATCATCATCACTATCAGACGAATCAGTATCCGTTCGACCAAACTTTTCAACCATCTTATTCTTTAATTCCGGCTCTTCATCATCAGATTGGCTATCATTGTGACACCATTTGTCATCTGCCGGAGCAATGTAGTCTGGTTTACCAAGAGCACCGATCAATTTCCTAGGCGGCTTTCTTTCTGTGTATCTCTTGGCTGCAAGTCCCCTGAATATCCTTAAAGATTGCTCAATCATAGATTCTATCTTTAGGATGTCGTCGCCGGCTTTTGGAAGATTAGGATGCTGAACATTCGTGATCATCTGTAGAAAATGAGGATACATCCATAATTTATTCCCAGATGTTCGACTACCAGTTCTCGTCATGTTCTCCTTCATATTGGAAAAGATATATTTTGAGATGCTAAACGGTTTGTTAAGCACCAATGCCACCATGAGTCCTACAAGGTCATTGCTTGCCATATCATATCCTGCACGTCTGTTGCTGATACACTGAATAAGAACGTGCAAAAAGAACTTGTAACGCATCGGCAAATCTCCCTTGTTGATTTGAGAACTGAAGATGTCACCAATACACTTCATTCTTAGTAAACACCCATGAATACACATGATTGGAATAGAGGACGAAGCATTCGGATCGTCTTGCAGCTCTAAGACAGTGTTCAAGATTTCCGGTGAGACAATCACGTTCAGATCATTCACTTGCCCTTGAATGACTTTAGTTCCATCGACTTGCACAACGCTTGCAGTATTCCATAAAGCTTTAACGAGCGACTTGTAAACAAGAGTTGAAAAGGTAACAGATTTATTAATCCGTGACTCCCTGATCCACTTCGTGATTTCTTTCAATTCGCTGATCTTTCCTTCCGGATCAAGATAGGCAATCTGGTTGTGACGCTTCTCGGACATCACTTCTTCTTCTGATTTGTTTTCTTTCTTAGTCGCGGCCTTGCGTTTTCTTTCTTTCGGTGTCATCTGCATGTGTAAAGCATCCACAATAAGTTAAAATGATATAACATATGCATTAGACATGTGTATAACCATGTTAGAATATCAAATGGACATTTAACATTCAAATGCACTTGTTCTGTGAAAGGGCACCAAAACAGAAAATTTTCTAAGTCCTGGACGTCGAAACTTCTACACCTCGATGAAACTCTCTTCATCACGACGAAACATCATTGGTCATACAAAGTCAGAGTTAACCGTTGACCAGAGGAGTTTCGTCGACAGTATCTCGACGAAAGTTGTTCCATTTCAAAGGGGTTTTGTCACAAGGGTTTCGTCGTCAAAGGGTTTGAAGAAACTTAGGTTTCGTCATCAAAGGGTTTCGTCAACAGAAGTTAGGGTTTCGTCGATTTGGGGGTTTTTCAAATTCAGAGGGGTGTCGTCGATTGACAGTTAACCGATGAAATATCTTCAAAATCAAACACAAATTGAACCTTGTTTAACCGTAAACAAGACGAAACAAACTAGAATGTACAACGACATGATTTTTGACCATTAAGACACCCAAACCAGTTTAAACATCAACAAACATCAATCCTCTGTTTTTGTTAAACAAAATCCAACCCAAATCAAAACCAAATCAATGTACAATATCAATACAAACCCTAGTTCTAACAGTTTTTATAAGAAACCAAAACAAACACAAGTTAATATCATGAAGAAATCGAATAAACAGTGTATTTCGAGGGTGTGTCGAACAGTCGGACAAGAACACATGGTTCATAAGGTTCGAATCATGTAGAAAATCCTTTTGTATACCTTGATATTTGAAAAAGTTTAAAGAAACTGAAAGATTTTGAGAGATTTGAAGTCGGTGAGAAGGGGTATGGGTGTGGAGTGTTGGAGAGGATGATACAGAGAGTGGTTTGAAAAAGTGATCTACTGATTGACCTGGGACCCCTTTATATACCAACTCTCCCGGTGAAACTTCAGTCTTCGACGAAACTTCTATGGGCTCGACGAAACTTGTGATTGGGCTTGGTTTGGGCTTGAACAGTTAGCCCATGACGAAAGTTAAAGAAGCCCAGGTGAGTTTCGGTATGACCTTGATGAAACAAGGAGTTTCGTCGTGAACCAAAATCAATTTTGACCATTTTGATGAAGTTTAAAAACAGTTGACTTTGACCATGGACTTTCATCGATATTTAGGAGTTTCGTCGACCTAAAGGAGTTTCGTCGACATAAAGGAGTTTCGTCGACACCCTTTTCTCAAAATTCACTAAGTCTTTGAAATTTGAAATTTTGCACACTTGAACAGATTTTGTTTATTTGAACAGATTTCCATTGTGATTGAGTTTAGCAAATGCAAGGACTTTTTATGAAGTATGTTTCAGGCTTTCGGCAGAAAACACCAAGTTATAACTTTAGCTAATTCAAAAATGAACTTTACAACTACACTAAAACAGAATTTAAAGCGCGGAAAACTAATCGAAAAACTATAAAGAGCAATAAACAACTGTACAAAAGCAATCTTTTTGCGAGATTCAAGGTAAAGGAATCATACCACCTTACGGTCTTAGTCAACATGATTTTTGTTCTGTTTAAAGCTCTGGATAAGTATACTACCACAATTATCAGTATTGTTGTCCACATAAGCTCAAACTGATCAGATGTAATCATAATTAGGAGATACGATTTATGGTAAGGATTATACTTACAAGTTGATGTTCATCCACTCACGACACATTCCCGTATCAAGGTATGAACGAGAGTTCATCTTACCAGTGAGTATACCGTTTATCATTTGTTTGACCGTATAAAAGAATGTGAGATACTCACTTATTTTTTATTGAAAACAAGACCTATGTGATAGAATCACTTATTGATGAGGAAATTGATTTTCATATGCATGAGGGCACGCGAGCAAGTCCGTGAACACGTCAGTACAATGTACAGCAGAGAGACGAACTTGACTCCCGGATAAATGTGATATTTTATCACTTATTTTGTTTGGACATGTGATTGTTGATCACTTATTGAGGTCGTATGCAATATGTACACGTATGTATAGTATCATGGAAGATCTAGACTTCGTCTCTGTTATTTTTCAGTAAAAGATACAACCATGATACCCAGATGATAAGCAGCATAAAGACCGAATATCTCAGAACCTCGACAAAAAATCAAACGAAATTCCGGTACCAAGACCATATGCCAATGAATGGTTCCCACCTGACTTGAAGTCTGTTAGGTTTGTATCATCCTGCACATTTTAGTCTGATTGTGAGTCTACCGATACATCGTTAGTAGAGATACTTATCATTTCTCAATTTTTGTTTTACATTTTGAACACGTTGACCGACCACACCAGTGAATATCATCATCTTCCTTAATCCAAGAAACTCATTTTTTGTTTTCTATTTTTTTGAATTTTTGCTTTTCTATATTTTTTTTTTTGAATTTTTGAATCTTTCAAACTTAAAGACAGATAGTAAAGACATATTTTTGGATTTTTTTAATTTTTCAACAGTTTTTGTATTTTCTTGAATACATATTTTTGGATTTTTGGAATTTTTCAAATGTTTTTGTATTTTCTTGAATTTACTCCCCCTAAAATGCTAAAAGGTTACGAAAACGAAAATCTTTGTGAATTTTTAGAGTTTTTAAAGAAAATATTTACAAAAATGATTAGCCAAAGAAGTTTTACTCGGGTATCACCTTAATGCCATTGACCAAAAGAAGATAATCAAAACGTGATTTATCAAAAGCTTTTGTGAACAGGTCGGCACGTTGGTGATCGGTGTGAACTTTAACAACATCGATTAATCTTTTGTCAAAACAATCACGTATGAAGTGATATTTAGTTTCGATGTGTTTGGTCTTGGAATGCTGCACATGATTTCTAGTGATTTGTAAGGCAGCATTGTTATCAACAAAAATAGGAGTAGATAGGAATTCAAAACCGTAGTCGCGCATTTGTTGTTGGATCCACAAGACTTGGGAGCAACAACTAGAGGCAGCAATGTATTATGCTTCACAAGTTGATGTAGCAACACACGTTTGCTTCTTGCACTGCCACGTGACCAGGCGATTTCCTAAAAATTGACATCCAGCTGTTGTTGATTTGCCATCAATTTTGCAACCACCAAAATTAGAATCACTGTATGCTATCAAGTCGAAGCTATCATCCCTAGGGTACCATAGACCAGTGTCCGGGCAACCCTTCAAATAGCGAAAAATCCTTTTAACAGCTGACAGATGAGAGGCCTTCGGGTTGGCTTGATATCTTGCGAGCAGGCACGTCGGATACATGATGTCGGGCCTCGAGGCTATGAGATACATTAGAGATCCGATCATTGCGCGATAGTATGAAGAGTTAATGCTTTCACCCTTCAGATCCGGAGTAATCCCGTGATTCTGCGGAAGTGGGGTACCAATGGGCGTTGCATCAGACATCTGGAATCGGCTCAAGATGTCACCAACATATTTAGTCTGATGGATGAATATCCCAGACTCAGTTTGTTGAACTTGTAGGCCCAAGAAGAAATTCATTTCCCCCATTGCGCTCATCTCAAATTTTTCTTGCATCACACGCTCGAATTGCCTGCACAAAGAATCATTAGTTGAACCAAATATTATATCGTCAACGTATACCTGCACCAGCAGAAGATCTCCATCTTGTTCCTTGATAAAGAGAGTGCAATCAATAAGACCTCGTCGAAAACCATTCTCCAGAAGATAGTTGGATAAGGTTGCATACCAAGCCCTAGGTGCTTGATGTAAACCATAAAGAGCTTTGTTGAGTAACCAAACCCGATCGGGGTGAATAGGATCTTCAAAACCTGGAGGTTGGTCGACGTGCACCTCTTCTTGAACCACACCATGTAAGAAAGCACTTTTGACGTCCATCTAGTTGACTTTGAATTCTTTAAATGAAGCATAAGCTAGAAAGATCCGAATAGCTTCCAGACGTGCAACAGGTGCATAAACTTCATTGTAGTCAATGCCTTCGATCTGGCGAAATCCCTGAACAACCAATCTCGCCTTGTTTCGAATGACTACTTGATGTGTGCAAAATGCAACATATAAATTACATCAAATGTGGCATAAAACTAACCCTTTTTAGTACTAATGTTGGAAAAAGTATGTTTTTGTCTTCCTTTTGTATTTTCATGATTAAATGAGCTCAAATGAACAAAATAAGCAAAAAGGCAGCTAAATCTAACATAAATACAAGAAAGAGATCAAACGTGGCATGCCCGACCGCTCGACAGCATCTTCCCAAGCAAAAACAAGAGAACAGAAGGCTAAACACACCCCGTGCTCAGTGAACACGGGGGCGTGCCCAAGTGTCTGCAGAAAAGACAAAGCTGTAGAAGCTTCTATCACCCACCACGGGGGCGTGCCCACCGGACACGAGGCCGTGGTCAACTCTAAGATTCGCAGAATCTGGGGAAATCTTGATAGTACAGATACGCTTATGCACACGGGGTCGTGCCCAGCGGACACGGGGGCGTGGTCAACAAATGCAGACAAGATGCAATTAATGAAGAAAGAGAAGGAAGGTGGACACGGGGCCGTGCCCGAGCTTCTGTTCAGGCTATAAATAGGGGTTCTTGGCTCATTTACAAACCATCCCTTGGCACACCACCTCTCTCACACTTCACCCACCACCCACCACCATCACAACACTATCATCCACCACCATCATCCATCATCCATCATAGAGTGTGTGAGTCGTCTCGGGATCCAAGATTGATCGTAAGAGTTCTTGACAATCAAAGGCCATGTTTGCCTAAGTCTCTTACATCACTTGGTGAAGACAAGTGTCTAGTGTAATACTTTTTATTTTTAATCTTTTCGCACTTTTTATTTGGTTATGTATTAATGACTTTAATAACTAGTTTCTTATGTTGAAGGTGATTCTTCCTTATCGTTTGTCCGTGGTGTCTTGGCATTATTTTACTGTCTATATAAAATAAAAGATTTTCACCATTCATATCTCCACGGTCTATATGGAGGTATGTTGGCTACCTGGTCGGGGGTTAAGGGAATGGTTTGGTAAGAGTCTTGCCTTGTTCAGTGTATAGATCCTGCAAGGACCTGGGTCAAATTTAGTAGGACCTCCTTCAATACCCACCGGTATTGGATGGCGGGGATCCAAACTCTTTGATCCCCTCATATGTAAGCTACTATTAAAACTTTAACCCGGCTACTTAGGACTGTATCCCTGCTGACTCAGACTACTTAGCCGAGGGTAACGTCGCCTTCAAAAGAGGGGCCTACCACATTATGTATTAATAACTTAATTAATTATCTTTCAATAATCCCACCCTTTAGGATTGTATCCTTGCTGACTCAAACTACTGGGTTGAGGGTAACGTCACCTTCAAAAGAGGGGCCTACTACAATAACTAAGATAATCTCTTAAAAAGTGCAAAAGTGCGGAAATAATCAAAGGTTACACGAAACACGAGTCGGATCCAAGTGATTCATCTTGTCTATCTGTTTTTATTTTTATTTTATTTTTCAGCATTTTAGTTAGTTATATTTTTCTTGTTTAAAAACCTTTTTCCAAACTTTTGATTTGATTAGACGTTGAGGACAAACCGGTATTAAAAGCTCTTGTGTCTTTGGACGACCTCGGTATCTTACCAACACTATACTACGCTCACGATGGGTGCACTTGCCCATATGTGTGTTTAGTGTTAGTAAATATCGTGTTTTATAAATTTAAAACTTGACTAAAAAGTGTAAAAGGGCTTAAAATATACATTAAAAACCTATAACACACCGCACACATCAAGTTTTTGGCGCCGTTGCCGGGGACACAAGGATTTTAAGAAAGTTAGGAATCAACGGCATAATCTTTTTTTTTTTTCTAATTTTTCTGTTTTTTTAGGATTTTCTTAATTTTTCAGTTTCTGCAGAGCTCAGCACGGGACGTGCCAGGTCGGACACGGGCCGTGCCCAGCATTGTTACTGGCAGTTTTTATTTTCCCAGTTACAAAGAGTTGAGCACGGGGCCGTGTCGGTGCAACACGGGGCCGTATCAAACTCCCCAGTAACAGGGATCCGGAAAAAAAATTACTGTATCTCCGACCACGGGCCGTGTTCATCTGAGCACGGGGCCGTGGTGAATCTTCTGACCAACGTTCTTCTTTGTTTTTATTGCAGGACTTGGAACTCAGGCGCCACATCTGAATTTTCCACGTAGTGTATGAGCTCTATTTCTAGTAGAGACATAAAAGAACCCCTGACGAATGATGTGGCTTAATATATACATATTTTTATATAAATATCCCTAAACTTTTGGGTAGCTTTATGGCCGTTTTTTATTAAATTCTACTCATAACTGGCTCATATCAAAAGTTTGATTATTCTAAGTAAAAACGAGCTAAAGTGATTACTATACAGGCAAATCTCATATTATTTGTTTATAGTATTAATCCTAGTTTAATTGATATAGATTTACAAACAATTAAGAAAAAAATAAAATAAAATAAAAAAATCAACGTAGGAAAGAAGTTGAATGTTTGTGATTGAATTATTATATAATATAAGTTGCAACTTGATCTAAATTAATATTGGTTCATATTTAAAGAATTTGCAACAGATATATCAATCAAGATGACCAATCAACAGCCCATAAGACAATTGGATGAAAAGAATGATACTTGGATGAAGTCTTTAGTGGGCCGCCCCATGCATGTGCATGGGATTTTAGTTGGGAAGTTGTTTTGTTCTTTGGGCTGTCGATATTTATTATTGTGGTTCTTTGTTTGAGGCGGCATATCTTGGACGATAAATTGACAACATCAGCCGCAACTAAAAGAAGATCGGACGCATCAGAGACAAAAACAACGACGGCTGCGTACAGACGCGCATTAAGAGAGGAGAAGCTGGTTCAAGATTCTAAGCCACAGTTCAAGATTCGAGTCTGGGTTCACAAACGAGTTAGCTTTACGGTTTTTAATTAGACTTTGTGTTTTTTAGACTTGTGAACATGATGTTTTTGATATCTCAGACTTGTTTCTTTTTCTTGACTATGATCCTCAGCTAGTTATTTTTCTACCCGGGTTTGTGATGAATATTTGTTTTAATCGGTAATCTTTCGGTTTTGGTAATTTTGTGATGGATAAATATTAAAGTAAAAGACCTAATAATAAATAACTGGCTAGATGTGTGTGCGTGCTTTATTCTAATTTATTATCTTATAATTGTTCCTCATGCGTCTTTGTGAATGTCTTTCATGTATAGATGCATGTTAGGTTACCTACTTTGTGTTTGTAACTAGTTTATGGTTTATGGTGCACGTATCCCATATGAACTTTGTTTGATAATTTAAAGGAGTTTAGTGTTCTACCTATTCTTGAGACCGGGAGGAGATAGATAGTTGGGATTGTCTTTGGTGCTAGGTATTTAGGTGCAGTGAGACCGGGAGGAGATCTGTCTAAGTTTCCTAGTATTATTTGTTTTCCTAAGTCTTGTCAAGTGTTTTTAGGTTACCCCATGCACTCTAGGGTGTATTGTGATTAGTGCGACCGAGAGGAGATCTAGTATTTGGGTACTTTAGTATTGTTGGAGAGACCGGGAGGTGATCCAACCCATACTAGTGAGTTTTATTTGACCTTTAGACCTTAAGAGAAGTTGATGAGACCGGGAGGAGATTCAACTTGTCTTTAGTCTTAGAGTGTCGTATTATTAGAACCTGGTTCCATCATAGTTACCATTGCCGAGAGATAACCGATAGTCACGAATAGGATTCCAAACCTGGGTAGTACTTTCTCATCCTTGATTTCACCTTAGTACCCTTCAGCCTGCGTCTAGGTAGTCCAGTTTGTCTTTGTTAATTACTTTAGTTTAATTAGTTAAAACCCCAAAATCCATTCAAATCAAATAAACCAGTTAAGTAATTGGTTGAGTCAGAGTCTAGTTTAGCGTCGCTAGTGTCTCGTGGGTTCGATACTCGGACTTCATTAGGCTTTACTACGTACGATAGGTACACTTGCCTGTCAGTGGTCTAGCACTTAGAGAGTCTTAGTTTATAAATATAAAACTAGGGTGTCTAGATTAGGTTAGTTTTTTATAGACCATAATTTGCACATCAAGTTTTTGGCGCCATTGCCGGGGACACAGTGCGTTTTTTAAGACGACCCGAGTCGGGGATTTAGCCATTTTACTGCTTTCTTAGATTTGTTTTTTTTATTTCTTAGTTAAAAAAATCAATAAAAATAAAAAAAATAATAAAAACCGAAAATTAAAAAAAAAATTTGTTTGGTTTTTTTAGGATACTTGCTAGTTCTGTGTGCCTAATTGTTTAGCTTGTTTGTGATTCGTGCCATTTTATACTTGCTTTTCAGTATATGCACACACGTTCCTAGGGCCCACCTGATACTTCACCATTCTCTGAGCCCGAATCTGAATTCCACCGTCGCCTACGTCAGCTTAAGTTTAAGGTTCCAAAAATAGAATTCAATCTAGAACCCGAAGTAGTTATGGCTGATCGTAGGACTGTTGCTGATCACATTAGTGTTGCTCCCACCATTGTTCGCTCGAGCATCACCCTTCCTGCTGTAGAGGCGAACAACTGGACCATCCCGCCCACCTTGATCAACACCATTACCCATTCGGTCTAGTTCCATGGTTTACGAGACGAGGACCCACATGCTCATCTGACTAGATTCGGTAGGGTCTGTAATACTTTCCACCTTACGGGCGTCACTGAGGAGGCCATACATCTTCGATTGTTTCCATTCTCACTCACTGATCAGGCTGCCATCTGGTTGGACTCCCTCCCACAGGGAGCAATCACCACATGGAATGATCTTCAGTCTAAATTCTTACAGAAATACTTCCCACCTGCTAAGACAGCTCGTCTTAGAAATCTTATCTACGCATTCACCGAGCAGCCGGGGGAGTCTTTCTACGAGACGTGGGACAGGTTTAAGGCGCTACTGAACAAGTGCCCACACCATGGCCTTGAGGAGTTGAGAGTCGTGGAGAAATTCTATAATGGAGTTTCTGAAGCGACTAAGAGACTGCTTGACTCCACAGCAGGAGGCAACATGATGAAGAAAAAGACAGCTGCTGAGTGTCTTGAGATGATAGAGGATCTAGCCACCAGTACTTACACTGAAGCCAGGCTTTGGGCGCGTTACTACTGCCCCTAAAGGTATTCATACGGTAGATTGTAGTGTAGCTTTAGCCGCCCAGGTCGAATCCTTGACAAAGATGGTCAAGGACATTCAGGTTAAGATTAGTTCTAAGTGTGAGGTGTGTAGAGGTGGGCATGAGACGATAGATTGCCCTGTAGAATCTGAGGAGGAGTTGAGTTTTGTCCAGAACTAGGGAAGAGGCCAGGGTTACAACTCAGGATGGCAGTCACGCCAGACCTCAAACTGGCAGAGCAGGAATCCCCCTGGATTCCAACCACGTCAGAGTCTCTTTCAGACCCCTGCTGATGGACAGAGTAGTGGAGAGCCTAAGTCTGAGCTGAGTGAGTTTTTAAAGAGGAATGAGGAGAGCCATAATAGGACGAATAAACTCCTAGAGTCGATAGTGATGCAGGGTGAGGCTAGACATCAGGAGCAGCTAAAGAAAAACCAGGAGTTTGAGTTGATGTTTAGGAATCAGGGGTCCACCATACAGAGTCTAGAGAGGACCGTAGGAGAGATGGCCAATAGGATGACTGAGAGGCCCACAGGTACATTCCCTAGCACCACGCAGCTTAACCCTAATGCCCAGTTACATGCCGTGTTCACACGTAGTGGTAGGAGCACAGGATTTGTTGATGAGGGGTTTGAGATAGAAAATGTGATAGAACCTGAGAGGGTTGTTGAGAAAGAGGTAGAACCGGAAAAGGAAGTTGAGAAGGTGGTTGAACCAGAGGAGGAGAAAGTAGAAGAACCGGTTGAAGTGTATGAGCCCATTCCTCCATACCCTATGATACTTTTGAACAAGAAGCAAATTGCTCAGTATAATGGGTTTTTAGAGATGATTAAAAAGCTCCACGTAGACATCCCCTTCCATGAGGCTTTGGCTAAAATGCCTAAATTTGCCAAGTTTCTCAAGGGACTCCTGCTCAATAAGAAGAAAATTGAGGATCTTTTGATTATTACATTAAGTGAGGAATGTTCTGCGGTGATCTCAAACAAACTTCCCACAAAGATGCCAGATCCAGGAAGTTTCACCATTCCTTATGAGATAGAGGGTTATGAGTTTAGGACTGCTTTGGCCGACCTAGGAGCTAGTATAAATATGATGCCATATTCTGTGTTTAAGAAGCTTAAGCTAGGAGAGCCGACCCCGACCTACATGAATGTTCAACTCGCCGATAGTTCAGTGAAAT
The DNA here is from genome assembly GCA_030545235.1 of Helianthus tuberosus. Lineage (NCBI taxonomy): Eukaryota > Viridiplantae > Streptophyta > Magnoliopsida > Asterales > Asteraceae > Helianthus > Helianthus tuberosus. Next base: position 127,733,843 of record CM060389.1, read on the forward strand.
TTCCTAGAGGTATAGTTGAAAACGTGCTAGTGAAAGTAGGTAAGTTTATGTTTCTTACTGATTTTGTTGTTCTAGACATGGGCGAGGATCCTAGTGGACACTCTTGTGTTTCACTCATCTTAGGTCATCCATTTCTTTCTACCGCGAAAGCTATAATAGATGTTCATGGCGGTAAGATAACTCTTGGTGTCACGGATGACACGGTTACTTTCCATGTCAATGGAAAGAATTCCGAGAAGGTAGGGATGCCCTCGGTAATTAGGCAAAAGTTAAAGGGAATTGGAGATGTTAGAATGGAGAGTGATAGGAAAAAAGAGAAGCATGTTCGGTTTAAGGAAAAGGTGGAGGTAGTAGGAGGTGAGGTTGAGTTTAAGGATAGTTCTTGGAGTTTGGGAAAGGAAGATGAATGGGGAGAGTTAAGTTCTGGAGGTGTGAAGGAAACTAAGTGTGGGGATGGTATTTTAGTGTGTAACTCGAGGTATAAATTCCCCACGAGCGAGCATAAGTCGAGTTGGTTTGATGGCGACTTTTGGATAAAGAAGGGTTTTGGTATGAGTGATTGTTTTAGAGGCGCTAGTGAGAGGTTCAGGGGTGAGTTTGATCTTTATGATCCCCCGTGAGTTATGATAACTTGTTGTAGAATTGTATATATATATATATATTTTTTTTGTAGTGTTTCGTATTTGTTTTATTTCATTTTGAGTCTTTAGTAGTGTTTTTGAGTCAGTTTTGTGTCGAGTCGGTACTGCTTGGGTTTTTGCTTGTTTTTGTTTATGCAGGTTTGAATATGTACCACCTGTTCTCAATCTCCATTCGGGTGATTTCGGAGCTGTACAACAAATTTCAAGGAATTTTCCAAGTGTACTAGTCAGTGTCAGAGCCGATCGCGACCGAAATGCTATACGATCGAGCTGGATTGGACGAGAGTTACGGAGCATACGTGATATCAAACCAGCTAAGTCCTTTCCGATTTGCCCTTTGTCTTTTAGTTCTTATTTATTTTTTTGTCTTTTGAGTCGGTTTCCATCCTACATTGAGGGCAATGTAGAGTTTAAGTGTGGGGATGGGAAACTATCGTTTAGTGTCTAGTTAGTAGTGTCTTGAGTCATAAAAATTTGAAAAATAATAAAAAAATTTAAAAAATTTAAAAACTAAAAAAAAATTGAAAAAATAGAAAATGTCTCTTATTTTAGATGTTTGCAAATAAATACGGAAAATGATAGAAAAATCAGGTTTGTTCGGGTTTCAAATAATAATAATATGAGAATAAAAAGTTGAGCTTGTGTCCAATTTGGGATATGTGAGTAGGCCTGGCCCGGTTTTAGGTTCCTTTGATATAAATATACCTTAATTGTTAGTTTACTAGTGGGTTCTCATCTAGGAAAAGTAGGGAAGCCGAACCCGCCAATAATAGTATAAGGAATGCCGTTATAAGCTAAAATTATTAGAATTTTTTATCAAAGAAAAATAATATAAATGAGCTAGACCGAAAAAAAATGACAAGGCCTATGTAATCTTTGTTGGGGATAGTGACTCTGACTTTGAATACCTCTGGGATTGTTAAATAAAAATGCAAAAATACTGATGCCTATGTAATCTCTCTTGGGGATGGTGACTCTGATTGAGAATGCCTCTGGGATAAGGTATGCATAGTCTAAAAGCTCAAAAGAAAAAAAAAAGAAGAGAAAAAAAAATTGATGTTAAATTCTGTTGATTTTAGTATAAAACGGTTAGGAAATAGTCAAGTGATTGTTCCTTTTGTTCTATAAGCTTGAGGCGAGATTAGGTGAAACTGCGGTTTTTAGTGTGAGACCCTAAGTAAATTAACCGAACTTGAACTTAAATTACATGATAAGGGTTTGGAACCGGGTTTGGGTTTAAGTGGACATATATACTTGCAATCGCGGTTAACACGAGTTTCAATTTTAATAAATAGTCTAGATTTTTGAACCTGAATATTTCTGATTCTGATTCCGTTTGCATAAGTCTTTTTCAGGGATGAAAAAGTTGTAAGTGTGGGGATATTTGATGTGGCTTAATATATACATATTTTTATATAAATATTCCTACACTTTTGGGTAGCTTTATGGCCGTTTTTTATTAAGAGTTAAATGCCATTTTAGTCCCTGTGGTTTGGGCCATTTTGCAAGTTTAGTCCAAAGGTTTCATTTTTAACCTGTGGGTCCAAAAAGGTTTCACAGTTGCCATTTTAGTCCACTGGGTTAACTTCATCCATTTTTTCTGTTAACGAGAAGGCCAATGCGGTCATTTTATATGGCTGAATTGTCCTTTTAGTTAACAGAATTACATATAAAATGACCGAATTGGCCTTCCCGTTAACAAAAAAAATGGATGAAGTTAACCCAGTGGACTAAAATGGCAACTGTGAAACCTTTTTGGACTCACAGGTTAAAAATGAAACCTTTGGACTAAACTGGTAAAATGACCCAAACCACAGGGACTAAAATGACATTTAACTCTTTTATTAAATTCTACTCATAACTGGCTCATATCAAAAGTTTGATTATTCTAAGTAAAAACGAGCTAAAGTGATTACTATACAGGCAAACCTCATATTATTTGTTTATAGTATTAATCCTAGTTTAATTGATATAAATTTACAAACAATTAAGAAAAAAATTAAATAAAATAAAAAAATCAACGTAGGAAAGAAGTTGAATGTTTGTGATTGAATTATTATATAATACTAGGTTAGAACCCCGTGTATTACACGGATTGAATAAATGTATTTTTATATAACAAATAATATAAAAATATATATATATCTTTAAAAATCTTGTTTATTATACGGGTTGAATAAATATAATTTTATTTATCAAATAATAAAACTTTATATAATTAAAAATCTCGTTTATTATATGGGTTGAATAAATGTAATTTTATATATTAAATAATAAAAAAATGTTGTATTTTTAGAAACCTCGTGTATTGTACGGGTTGAGTAAATTTATTTTTATATATTAAATAATTAAAAAAATTACATTTTTAAGAATCTCATGTGTTATACGGGTTGAGCACATGTAATTTTATATATCGAACAATAAAAAGTTATATCTTTATAAACTCTATGTATTATATGGATTAAATAAATCTAATTTTATATACTACATAATAAAAAAAAAAGTTATATTTTTAAAAACCTCGTGTATTACACGAGTTGCATAAATGTAATTTTGTATGGTAAAAAATAAAAATGTTATATCTTTAAAAAACCACGTTTATTACACAGGTTAAATGAATTTAATAAAAAAATATATCTGGTGACTACTTTTCTTGGTGTACGTAATCATTTTTCACATGATTTGCCTCCTAGGATTTTTTTGACTCGTTAGCATTAATTAATTTTACCTAAGTTATTTCTAATCTCTATATTCTTAATGATATTTCCCTAACGACTTATCCATCTTTTTTTCTTTCTATAGCTTCGTTTTAATCTCCAAAATAACATCTTTAATTTTACTAAATAATTTTATAATGAATAAATTACAAAATTCGTCCTTTATGTATGTCACTTATTGCAAACTGTGTCCTTTATCTTCAATAATTACAGAAAACGTACTCAATGTTTGCAAACCCTTGCAAGTTATGTCCTTTAGCCCTAACTCAGTTAATTTTTTTGTGGTTAAATATGATCAAATGGACCCCACATGAGGGTTATTTTGGTCATTTTACTCTCATGTGAGATCCATTTGGTCAGATTTAAGCACAAAAATACCCTCATGTGGGTCCATTTGTTCAGATTTAACCGCAAAAATTAACTGAGTCAGGGCTAAAGGACATAACTTGCAAGGGTTTGCAAAAATCGAGTACATTTTCTGTAATTATTGAAGATAAATGACACAGTTTGCAATAAGTGACATATATAAAGGACGATTTTTGTAATTTACTCTTTTATAATATTACCCACTCATTTAGAGAAATTATTATTATTATTATTATTATTATTATTATTAAATCTGATAAATATTTTAAAATATTATATTATCTTCAATACGAATTGTTTAAATTTAATTTCATAATTATCTTTTAATTGAGGGCTTCAATGAATGACATGTGTCACTTTATTAGTTTATTTTATTATTATTATTATTATTATTATTATTATTATTATTATTATTATTAAATCTGATAAATATTTTAAAATATTATATTATCTTCAATACGAATTGTTTAAATTTAATTTCATAATTATCTTTTAATTGAGGGCTTCAATGAATGACATGTGTCACTTTATTAGTTTATTTTATTATATAGTATAGATTACTCTTTTATAATATTACCCACTCATTTAGAGAAATTATTATTATTATTATTATTATTAAATCTGATAAATATTTTAAAATATTATATTATCTTCTATACGAATTGTTTAAATTTAATTTCATAATTATCTTTTAATTAAGGGCTTCAATGAATGACATGTGTCACTTTATTAGTTTATTTTATTATATAGTATAGATAAGTTGCAACTTGATCTAAATTAATATTGATTCATATTTAATGAATTTGCAACAGATATATCAATCAAGATAGCCAATCAACAGCCCATAAGACAATTGGATGAAAAGAATGATACTTGGATGAAGTCTTTAGTGGGCCGCCCCATGCATGTGCATGAGATTTTAGTTGGGAAGTTGTTTTGTTCTTTGGGCTGTCAATATTTATTATTGTGGTTCTTTGTTTGAGGCGGCATATCTTGGACGATAAATAGACAACATCAGCCGCAACTAAAAGAAAGAAAAGAAGATCGGACGCATCAGAGACAAAAACAACGACGGCTGCGTACAGACGCGCATTAAGAGAGGAGAAGCTGGTTCAAGATTCTAAGCCACAGTTCAAGATTCGAGTCTGGGTTCACAAACGAGTTAGCTTTACGGTTTTTAATTAGACTTTGTGTTTTTTTAGACTTGTGAACATGATGTTTTTGATATCTCAGACTTGTTTCTTTTTCTTGACTATGATCCTCAGCTAGTTATTTTTCTACCCGGGTTTGTGATTAATATTTGTTTTAATCGGTAATCTTTCGGTTTTGGTAATTTTGTGATGGATAAATATTAAAGTAAAAGACCTAATAATAACTGGCTAGATGTGTGTGCGTGCTTTATTCTAATTTATTATCTTATACTTGTTCCTCATGCGTCTTTGTGAATGTCTTTCATGTATAGATGCATGTTAGGTTACCTACTTTGTGTTTGTAACTAGTTTATGGTTTATGGTGCACGTATCCCATAGGAACTTTGTTTGATAATTTAAAGGAGTTTAGTGTTCTACCTATTCTTGAGACCGGGAGGAGATAGATAGTTGGGATTGTCTTTGGTGCTAGGTATTTAGGTGCAGTGAGACCGGGAGGAGATCTGTCTAAGTTTCCTAGTATTATTTGTTTTCCTAAGTCTTGTCAAGTGTTTTTAGGTTACCCCATGCACTCTAGGGTGTATTGTGATTAGTGCGACCGAGAGGAGATCTAGTATTTGGGTACTTTAGTATTGTTGGAGAGACCGGGAGGTGATCCAACCCATACCAGTGAGTTTTATTTGACCTTTAGACCTTAAGAGAAGTTGATGAGACCGGGAGGAGATTCAACCTGTCTTTAGTCTTAGAGTGTCGTATTATTAGAACCTGGTTCCATCATAGTTACCATTGCCGAGAGATAACCGATAGTCACGAATAGGATTCCAAACCTGGGTAGTACTTTCTCATCCTTGATTTCACCTTAGTACCCTTCAGCCTGCGTCTAGGTAGTCCAGTTTGTCTTTGTTAATTCATTTAGTTTAATTAGTTAAAACCCCAAAATCCATTCAAATCAAATAAACCAGTTAAGTAATTAGTTGAGTCAGAGTCTAGTTTAGCGTCGCTAGTGTCTCGTGGGTTCGATACTCGGACTTCATTAGGCTTTACTACGTACGATAGGTACACTTGCCTGTCAGTGGTCTAGCATTTAGAGAGTCTTAGTTTATAAATATAAAACTAGGGTGTCTAGATTAGGTTAGTTTTTTTATAGACCATAATTTGCACATCAACGAACCCGAACGCTTTATAAGAAGAAGACTTAAAGCTAAAAACCAAGAGAAAGTTTCGGGGGACCCACTTCCAATGGCGGACCAACGTACCCTCATGGATTACCTACGACCCACCGTAGGTAATCTCAGCGCCGAATGTCGAAGCCAACAACTTCGAACTTCGACCACATTTGATACAAATGCTCCAAAACTCCGCAACCTTTCATGGGTTGCGGACGAGGATCCCCATCTACATATTACTAATTTCTTAGAAATATGTGATACCTTTCGGATCAATGGAGCATCAAACGACGCGGATGCCTTCGAATGTTTCCATTTTCACTAAAAGACCGAGCTAAGGCTTGGCTTAACACCCTCCCAGTTGGCTCGGTAAACACCTGGGATGAACTAGCCCAAAAGTTTCTATATAAGTATTTCCCTCCTGCTAAAACGGCTAAACTAATGACTGAAATTAATACATATTCACAAGAGGATGGGGAGTCCTTATATGAAACTTGGGAAAGATTCAAGGAGCTACTAAGAAAGTGTCCTCATCACGGTCTTGCGGTATGGCAACAAGTATCCACTTTCTACAATGTGTTGTTGCCACACACAAGACAAACAATTGATTCTAGCTCCGGGGGACTTTTAGGTAATCGTCGCCCAAATGAAATATATAATTAAATTGAGGAAATTGCTCAAACCAATTTTCAGTGGCACACTCCCCGAGGCAATAAATCTATTGCCCCGGGCGCCCATAAGGTTGATGAAAGCACTTCTTTAGAAGCTCAAATCGAGGCCCTTTCTTCAAAAATCAAAAAGTTAGAAATGGCAAAAACGGTCTCGGTTATGGCTTGTGAGGGGTGTGGTGGGCCACATGAAAATTGGAGTTGTATGAAAGAATTAGATGATCAAACGGAAACGGTAAACTACATTGATAATAGACCTATGCCATCGGGTCCTCCAACGGGTACCTACAACCAAGGATGGCGTAACCACCCCAACTTTGGTTGGAGAGAACCTGGCAATAGTAGTAACCAACAAAATCTAAATCAACGAACAAACTTTCAACAACCAAGAATCGAGTCACAAAATTTCTCTCAACAACAAGGTGGCCGAGAAAGGCTTGAAGATACTGTATCTCGCCTCATTTCCGACACCGAAAAGAAAAACTCGGATCGATTTCAAAAATTGGAATCGAATTTAAGAAATCAACAAGCTAGCATTCACAATATTGAAAAACAATTAAATCAAATAGCTCATAATTTTTCCGAGAGACCACAAGGCACGTTACCGAGTAATACCGAAACCAACCCAAAGGCACAAGTACATCTCATCACATTGAGAAACCGTATCGTGGGTCCCGAGGAGGCTCCATTACCACCAACTGAAAGAAGCCAATCTAGCCAATCCACAACTCCAACCACGCTCCAACAAGAGAAGGCTTCTCCACCAATTCAAGAGCCTACTAAGACTCCTCCGATTCCATACCCCGGTCGGTTGATTAGACAAAAGACCGATGAGCAATTCGCAAAGTTCGAAAATTTACTAAAACAATTGCATGTCAATATTCCATTTATCGAAGTCCTAACTCAAATGCCTAAATATTCAAAATTTATAAGGGACTTCCTCACCCATAAAAGGAAAATTGAATCATTGCAATTAGTTAATTTAGGCGAAGATGCTCCGCCTTGCTACTCAATAAACTCCCGCAAAAGAAGATTGACCCTGGAAGCTTCACAATTCCTTGCTCGATTGGGGAATCCCCCATTCGCAATGCACTAGCCGATCTCGGAGCTAGCATCAACCTCATGCCCGCGTCAATGTTCAGCCAACTCGGCCTAGGAAAAACAAGCCCTACAAAAATAAGCATACAACTTGCCGATAGGTCCATCAAATATCCACAAGGTGTCACTGAAAATCTATTGGTCAAAGTCGGCGAATTTGTCTTTCCGGCCGACTTTGTCATACTAGATATGGAGGAAGATACCAAAGTACCACTCATCTTAGGAAGGCCATTCTTAGCTACGGCCCAAGCGGTGGTAGACATGAATGATGGAACACTAACGTTAAGGATTGGGGACGAGGAAATGAAGTTTGGAGTTGGAAAAAGAGTAGAAGACGACGACCCGGTCAACTACATGAAGGTCATAGACTCAAGTTTAGATGACGCTCTCTGACGGTGTAGCATGGGATGCAAAACATCCCACTTGGGTGACATATAACCAGGCTTTGGGTCTAGCCAAGGACCCTTATAAGCGTGGCGCACCACGGAGGCATTCCGCGGAACTATCCTTAGCTTAGTTTAGACTAATTTTTTTGTTTTCTAGTTTAGTTTCAATTTGCAGGAATAAAACACACTCAGGATGGTGAAGGATACCAAGGGAAACTTGAACCAGCACCCCATGCACAAAAACAGGGCCACCTGACAAATTTTTCTTCATAACAGCAAGTTCAGCACGGGGCCGTGCTAGCCCAACACGCCCCGTGCCCAGCCGTCTGCAGAAAATGCCCAGTTCAGGTAACTGGACATGGGGCGTGCTCACTGAACACGCCCCCGTGCCCAGGCTTCTGTTTCTTTGTACTCAATTTGTTACTGGCGATCTGAAGACGCCCAGTAACATAAATTTTTGTTTTTTCACACATTTTTACACATACAATCAAACTAAAAAACTTATTTTTGGGACACATTGAGGACAATGTGTAATTTAAGTGTGGGGGGGGGGGGATGCTAAAACCTTGAATCTTGTAAGTCCTAATTACAAGCCTTACACAAAACTCTATTAGGAATCGCTAATCACCCGAAATTTTTTTCAAAAATTTTTCATTTTCTTTACTTGTCTAGGTTTAATCTGGGAATTTCAAGTTCTAAAAAAGGTTATATTTTTACAAATTTACAACCGATAGCGTCGTGATAAAAAGAACCAACATAAGAAAATTATGAAACGGCATGACAAGTTTAATTAAAATTTGATTATATATACTTGATCACATAAAAACACATTCCCACAAAAAGTGAGTTTTGAGCCTTTATTGAGCATACAATACATATCTTTAAACTAAATGCTCATTTTTCGTTTCTTGTGTGAATAGCCGCTTGGTTCTTACGACTCTAGAACTTACCACAACGATACATTCCCGGTCCTTACGAACTTAAACCCGAGTGAGTAAATGACAGAGGCATTAGGACTAACCCTTTTTATTTCTACACCATTATTTTTCTTTTTTTTACCAGCTACCCAAAATCCCCCTAGTTAGCCCCTTTGAGCCTAAACCTTTTCATTTCTTAACCCAAAAACAAACACCCTTATACCCACCAAAACCTTTTTATTTTTACCCATTTTGTTTTAGTAACAAGCTCGGTTTTTCTTATGACTTCAAAAAAAAAAAAAAAAAAACAAGTTTATCAAAAAAAAAATAACTTTGTTTGAATAAAAAGCTTCATCAAAATAAATAGCAAGCCTTACAAAAACCGACGCTTTTTACGCCTTTCGCCCTTTTACTAACCACTAACCCAACCACCTACCTTTAACCCAAGCCTAACCCTTCACCCAAAAGTCCTGTTGATATTTACAAATGTGTATAGTTAAAAAGAAAGAGGATTGATTGCTTGGTAAGCTTATGGTAGGAGTAAGTTCCATGCCGCTCTCCAGTGATTCACTAAAATACATCTTCGGCCGAGTGTTGAGTGATCCCCCGTGAGGTATGTGAACTCGTATATAAGTGATATTTTAAAAAGGCATGTTATGCCCTAATAAGTAATTTATCTTATGTAATGTTTTAAATAAATCATGACGAATATGATTGTAAATAAATAAAAATAAAACTAAATAAAGAATCTTGGAAATCCCGACACTCTATGACAAGCCCAAAAACCTTCTCTTCTACCCATTCCATTTGGGAGTGTAAAGCCACATTGTAAAGAGTTTTGCTTGAGGACAAGCAAAGATTCAAGTGTGGGGGTATTTGATGTGTGCAAAATGCAACATATAAATTACATCAAATGTGGCATAAAACTAACCCTTTTTTAGTACTAATGTTGGAAAAAGTATGTTTTTGTCTTCCTTTTGTATTTTCAGGATAAGCAAAAAGGCAGCTAAATCTAACATAAATACAAGAAAGGGATCAAACGTGGATGCCCGACCCCCCAACAGCATCTTCCCAAGCAAAAACAAGAGAACAGAAGGCTGAACACGCCCCGTGCTTAGTGAACACGGGGGCCTGCCCAAGTGTCTGCAGAAAAGACAAAGCTGTAGAAGCTTCTATCACCCACCACGGGGGCGTGCCCACCGGACACGGGGCCTTGGTCAACTCTAAGATTCGCAGAATCTGGGGAAATCTTGATAGTACAGATACGCTTATGCACACGGGGTCGTGCCCAGCGGACACGGGGGCGTGGTCAACAAATGCAGACAAGATGCAATTAATGAAGAAAGAGAAGGAAGCTGGACACGGGGCCGTGCCCGAGCGTCTGTTCAGGCTATAAATAGGGGTGCTTGGCTCATTTACAAACCATCACTTGGCACACCACCTCTCTCACACTTCACCCACCACCCACCACCATCACAACACTATCATCCACCACCATCATCCATCATCCATCATAGAGTGTGTGAGTCGTCTCGGGATCCAAGATTGATCGTAAGAGTTCTTGACAATCAAAGGCCATGTTTGCCTAAGTCTCTTACATCACTTGGTGAAGACAAGTGTCTAGTGTAATACTTTTTATTTTTAATCTTTTCGCACTTTTTATTTGGTTATGTATTAATGGCTTTAATAACTAGTTTCTTATGTTGAAGGTGATTCTTCCTTATCGTTTGTCCGTGGTGTCTTGGCATTATTTTACTGTCTATATAAAATAAAAGATTTTCACCATTCATATCTCCACGGTCTATATGGAGGTATGTTGGCTACCTGGTCGGGGGTTAAGGGAATGGTTTGGTAAGAGTCTTGCCTTGTTCAGTGTATAGATCCTGCAAGGACCTGGGTCAAATTTAGTAGGACCTCCTTCAATACCCACCGGTATTGGATGGCGGGGGTCCAAACTCTTTGATCCCCTCATATGTAAGCTACTATTAAAACTTTAACCCGGCTACTTAGGACTGTATCCCTGCTGACTCAGACTACTTAGCCGAGGGTAACGTCGCCTTCAAAAGAGGGGCCTACCACATTATGCATTAATAACTTAATTAATTATCTTTCAATAATCCCACCCTTTAGGATTGTATCCTTGCTGACTCAAACTACTGGGTTGAGGGTAACGTCACCTTCAAAAGAGGGGCCTACTACAATAACTAAGATAATCTCTTAAAAAGTGCAAAAGTGCGGAAATAATCAAAGGTTACACGAAACACGAGTCGGATCCAAGTGATTCATCTTGTCTATCTGTTTTTATTTTTATTTTATTTTCCAGCATTTTAGTTAGTTTTATTTTTCTTGTTTAAAAACCTTTTTCCAAACTTTTGATTTGATTAGACGTTGAGGACAAACCGGTATTAAAAGCTCTTGTGTCCTTGGACGACCTCGGTATCTTACCAACACTATACTACGCTCACGATGGGTGCACTTGCTCATATGTGTGTTTAGTGTTAGTAAATATCGTGTTTTTTAAATTTAAAACTTGACTAAAAAGTGTAAAAGGGCTTAAAATATACATTAAAAACCTATAACACACCGTACACATCAGTACTCCACGATCGTCCTTCTTGCATTTGTAAACCCAACGTGTGCCAATTTTCTTGTAGTTTTCCGGCCTTTCAACAAGCTTCCAAACACCTAGCTTTTGAAATTGTTGCAGTTCATCCTGCATGACTTCAACCCAAGAATTATCCTTTAAGGCTTCCTTCCAAGACTTCGGTTCTTCTTGTGAAACGTAACATCCGAAGGACCAATCATTTTGAAGACCAAATTCTCTAATGGCTGGATACAAACCAACATTCTTGTTGTTTCTCAGCTAATTACGCGTCTGCACACCGCGTTGGACATCTCCTATAATATTCTGCTGCGGATGAGTATCGTGAATTCTCGTTTCAGGAAAACAAGGAACACGAGTATTGATACCCAAATTGTTAATATTAAGATCAACAACCAACTCCACACCGGGCATAGGTGTAGAAGTGGATGCATTCCCTTCAGCAGTATCTTCATTCTGCCCATGAGGAGTTTCTACAGAAGCACCCTGAACATGAGCAACTGGAGCTGAAGTACCTTCATTCGCATCATGATATTCATCATCTTCCGATGACTCATTGTAATCAGCAGCATCTTCAAATACCTCATTTTGTACCGTGTTGTTAACCGAATTAGAACCTTGGGGTTAACAATAATTGGTCTTACCAATGGCGAGCCAGCAGCGTTGTCACTATTAAATAGCATTTGAGCAGCTGCAGATGCTTCGTCAAAGGTAGGCAGATTAAATGAGTCAAATAGCCCATCATAATCGAACATCCAAGGATCACCCGGAGCTCTAACAGAACTTGTATACCTTTGAACCCTTACTTCACTCCATAGCTCAATATTTTTGGTTGCCAGATTCCATACACGAAAATTCGGAGTAGCATATCCAAGGAAGAAACCCTCGATAGCTTTGGCGCCAAACTTTCCATTCGGCTCAATCCTAGTACATGGACCACCAAAAGGTTCTAGGTAAGAAAGATCCGGTTTCCTTTTCTGTAGAAGTTCGAAACACGTCTTGCCATGCCTTTTAACTGTGAGAACTCTGTTTAATGTGTAGCAAGCAGTCGACACAGCCTCCCCCCATAATTGAACAGGAAGCTCCGACTCTACCAACATCGTTCTTGCAGTTTCAATTATCGTTCGATTCTTCCTCTCAGCGACACCGTTTTGTTGTGGAGTGTAACGAGAACTGTATTCATGAAGAATGCCCTTAGAAGTAAAGAACTCATCCATTGCATGGTTTTTGAACTCAGTTCCATTGTCGCTTCGGATCCTCTTCACTTTCAATGTGTACAAATTTTCCAACATTGTAAGAAGATCCTTAAGGATTCCAGGAGTTTCACTCTTGGGTACCATAAAAGCTACCCAAGAAAATCTAGAGTAGTCATCAGTAACTACTAGACAATAAGCATCCCCAAATGTTGTCTTGTGTTTCATAGGTCCAAAGAGGTCCATATGAAGACGTTCGAGAGGCATGCTAACAGTGTTGATTTTCTTAAGCGGGTGAGACTTCTTCTGTAACACCTGTGTCATTTCAACCATCAAACAAATGCCAAACCAATGAAATATTGTATTTCATACTTTGGACTTGAATAAATATGTATATCGTTTACACATATCAATTCTCGTTCGATTTCAAACTCTATATCGCTTTCTGGAAGGTTATACGCGCACTAATGCGTAAATATAACCAGTTTAATGCAACAAACACTCCGGAATAGTGAAATAGGCTTAATATACCTTAAATAACCTTTACATAACTTAGATATAAGTTTTGGAAGGTTTGGTGTGGTGAAATCAAAGTTTATTCGCTTACAGGGACTAAATTTGACAAACTGAGAAAGTATGCCAATTTGAACTGTAACAGACATTCCGGAACATGACCATAAGTTAAACATACCATAAATATCCTTTACATAGCTTAGAAATAGGCTTTGAGGGGTTCGGTATGCTAAAATAAACTTTTGGGTCATTCAGGGACTAAAAGTGTCAAAAAGTGCACAAGTTTGCATTTTCGCGCATAACTTACGTTCTGAATACATCTGGACATCCAAAAATTTATGTAAGCATGACTATATTATGCTTTAGTGTTTGGCTTGTCAAAATTCCATTCGTCGCGTCTTTTGGATCGTTTTTCGCGCTTATGCGCATTCCGTCGTAATTAAGCGAACATCGCGTTCGTACGACCAAACGAACCATCACCCGACATATTTTTGAGCATGTTTCATGTCCACAATGTTTAGGAATCATTTTAGGGCCTTAAAGTTGGCTTTACGGGCCTTAGAAGTGCCGGAAATGGGCTTAAACACGTGCAGGGACTGAAACTGTCAAAACTGAAACATGTTTGCTGATCAGAAGTCTCAGGCGGCCCGCCTGAGTTTTCCCTGATCCTAAAGCGGGCCGCGTCCGCCTGTCTGATCAGATAACAACGAACAGTCAGCGTGTTCCAGCTGTTTTAACCACAACCACACCTTTCCCACTTGCATATTCAGCTGATAAGGATGGCATTTAGGCACCATAACTTTCCGACACTTGTACGGTTACGATTAAGGCACGATATTTGACAAACGATCTTAACGGTTACCCGAAAACTATAAATACCCCACCCCCCATTACTCCAAAACCACTAGAATCTGATCTAAGTGACTCTAAGTTGGAACCATTGTTTCATACCTGAGTTATTAAGATCTAGATTAGCATTCGGGGACCCTTCGTAAGTATTCTTTCGTTCTTTTCCTTATTTTACTGCTTTTCGAGTCGGAAAGTCAAACTTTGTTTGACTTTCAGCGTTGACCAGTAATGGTCAATGCAAAGTTCGTTTGAACTTCGCAACGTGAGTGTAATCACGTTGGTCATAGTCCCTTGGGACTATGCCCACTGATTACCACGTTGTCTAGGGTCGTAGGGTAGGCGATCTAATAAATCGCCTATACCTTCGAACCCGACCCAGTTTGGTCGATCATTAGGATCCGACCAAATACATTAGGTGACCATAGTAGGTAGGGAATAACCTTCCGAGGTTATACCCTATGGTCACATCGTTTAAGTAGTTGTATGATAGGTAGTTTATATGCCTTAGGTAAATTACCAGAATACCCTTTTCATGTATAATTGGTAATTAAGCATATGTAACCTAAACTTTTGTCACATAACTGATTATGTAACATGTTTAGGCATATAACACTTGTCGTAGGACTAGTTAGGCGGTCCGAACGCGTTTCACGCGAACGATGCGTTAAAGTAGCATAAGCTACCTAAACGGGTCGTAATGGGTCGAAAGCACATAGATTAAGGTTTCATTTAGTATGTAGGCTTTGTTAAACCATATGACACGAGTCTCTATACTCGTTTGGTTTACGAACCCTCATTCTATCAGATCTTCCGATTTAGGTCCGGTTTATTAATGTAGTTACCTATAGTAGGTGCCGTTTATTTCCGTGATCTCTAGCTTTGCTTGGTGGTTATCCTAGGACTTCTGAGCAATCTCAAGTGAGTACATAGACCCCTCTTTTACTGTTTTCCAAACTGTTTTGGGGTGGAACACATGTGCCTACTTGTTACTTTCATGCTTTCCTGTTTTCACATCATATACCTGCTATGTTCGTTAGTACATTATAGTACATTGTTTTACATGACATTTCATGCTAGGTGTACCCATTGTGTGCAGTACTTAGTACATCGTTCTACATTACATTTCATACTACGTATGTCCATTATGTGCATACTTAGTACATTGTTTTACATTGCTTTTCTGTTGCATATGCTTATCCAGCATATGAACACATTATACTACATATTGAACCGTTGTAAACATTTGACTATGTGAACCGTTGTAATCATTTGACTATGTGATCCGTTGATATCTGTGAACCGTTTGTATCTATGAACCGTTTGTATCTGTGAACCGTTTGTATCTGTGAACCGTTTGCATCTGTGAACCGTTTGTATCTGTGAACCGTGTGAACCGTATTTGACTATACATGAACATTTCTACACTTGTTAAACATTTCATCTTGATAGTTTGGTTTGAGTAAGTGATTAAGTAACGAGGCGTGTGTAATATGATACAAACATGGTGGATACGCCGCTGGTACTTCCTATATATAAGTGTTTGTATGGTATTACATGTTGTAGCGTTATTTGAATCATTTCAGTTTGAGACATAGAACATTTTATACAGATAACATAATTTTCACAAGACATTGTTTTACAAACAACTTATTTTATACAAACTCATCTTACATGGTTATTTATTTAACCATACATTATTCACTTATTTATACATATCATCTGAACTCATTGTTTTTCAAATGATTTACAAGACAAAGCAAATTACAAGGTTCATGACTAAACATTTTCTCAAACATAAGTCGTGAAACCTATTTTCACAAAACCTATGTATCTCACAGGCATTTTTATGCTGACGTACCTATTTTCACATGTGTTTTTCAGGAACTGTTGCATAAGATGATCAAGATACACATAGGCAGACTTGGGCTTTAGTGACAATAAAAGATGCAAGACTAGTTAATTATGTTGTTTTTATTTGTTTGTTAAGGCATTGTAACACTTTTAATCAATGAAACGAAACTTCAATTGCCATGGATTTGAAACAATTAATTCTGTTACAACACTCCCCGACGTTTCCGCCACGTTTTGTATGTTCTACGTGGTCGGGGTGTGACATCTTCGTTTGCTTCCCTTTCTGGCACGAAACATAGATCTCTTGTAGATGAAAACTTCTCACAGGCACACCATTCACAAGATTGTTTTTCACCAAATGGTTCATTTTTCTTAAGTGAATGTGCCCCATTCTTCTGTGCCAAGATATAGACTCCTTCTCTGTGGCTTTCGAGACAAAACATGTGACTTGCGCAGAAGTCGTAATCGCTTGGCTCATATCAAGAATATAAAGATCATTAACTCTTGGATCCGATAAGTGAATCCATTCTTTAGGAATTTTGAAACCAGGTTTCAGCACATAACAACCGACATCATCAAAATGCACGGTGAACTTCATATCGCAGATTTGCGAAACACTCAGAAGATTGTGATCAATTTGACGAACATAATTGATCTTATCGAAACATACAACGCCATTGGAGATCATTCCCTCTCCAGTGATGTATCCGCCTTTGTCTCCATCAAACGCGACATAGCCTCCTCTAATATTTTTCACATCATATAGAAGCCGTAAGTCGCCTGTCATGTGCCTAGATGCTCCACTGTCAACAATCCAATGACTATTAATAGTTCCTCCTGGAACATCCTGCACATATCATCCAACGATCAGTTGAGGATGGGGACCCAAGCCTTAGTGGTCTTGGGTCGTCCCTGAGCATCACGAAAAGTGATCTCGATTTCCTGATGGTTTTCAAAAACACCAGCTCCCCCTGAACTTTCACCCGTCTTAGGTCTCCAAGTTTGATGTTGTTTACCAGTTTGGTTTTTATGAAAAGATTTTGAAACCTCTGGTTTTAATGATTTTGATGAACTTGGTTCCCTATTAACAAATTTAGCTTCAGATTTTAAAGCCTTTTCAACAGCCTTTACATTTTGACGTCGTTGTTTCGTTTGTTGTTCTTTGACAGTTCTTTTGTCATGTTTTGGTGAAACAGGACGACGTTGAGGGTGAACCTTTTCAGGTGGTGCTTTCTCAACAAATTTCTCTTTGGGAGTGTTCGAACAATTTTTAATGATGTGTCCAAACTCCCCACATTTAAAACACGTTCTCCTTTCAACAAACTTAGGAGAATCTGATCGACGAACGGATGTCGAACTCGTAGAACCTGAGGTACTTGCTTTTTCATCACACCCGTTTGTATGTTGAGTGTAATTGTTTTGACTGTTGCGTTTTAAAATCTTGACTTGTTGGACAAAATCGGTGTTTGATTTGTTTCCAAAAGTCTCAATTTTATCAGTACCATTCAATGCTACAAATTTGACATTACTGTTTTTCTTCTGGTAACGAGCTCCTTTTGTTTCAAATTTTGATTGAGAAACGTTAGGCTTTTGAGCTCGCCTTTCTGGTTGTTTACCTTTAGAAGCAATAGGTTGTTTCTTTGTCGGTTGTTTTTTATTTCCCAATTGTTTTCTGATTTTAGCTTTTGGAATTGGATCACATTGAGTTACAACAACTCCCGGAATCGACTTTCCCAAAAACTTGCTTGTATTATCTTCAAAACCTTTATCAATCGACAATGGATTGCCATTTATAATTGGAAAGTCATTGTCTGAATAAATTTTAGAATCACCGACCAAGGTATGCAACACATTATCGTTCTTAATGGTAGACACACATTCCTTGTCATCTTTGACATCTTTGACAGGATCTATCACTTGTTTGATGACTGGTTGAACAGAAGGAGTAGGAGGATCACAAAGAATGTAATTCTCAATTGGAATTTCTACTCCTTTCATTTTATCAAGTGATTTATCCTGATCACTCACATCTGATTCATCATCAGACGACTCATAGTCCTTAATAATTGGAGCACTTTGATGCGTCGATGTTGAAGTTTCAGTTTCATCAGATGAGGTACTTGAGGAACTGTCCGATTTGAACCCTAAGCCAGTAGTAACTTCCTCATAATCAAGAGGCACACTGGGTTCAAAACGTGGCATTTCTTCTTCATCGGGCATATGAGTATAGTTGTGCCTCAAAGGGGGCAGACACTTCTTATACCCAATGCCTTTCTTGTTTCCTTTCAGCTATTGAGCGTCAATGGTGTGATCGAGCACATATCGGGAGTTAGAATAACTCTCCAATTTGAGCTTGATTGCATCATGCTCGCATTTCTTGGTTTCCTCAATGATATTAATGTAATTGTTAATACCAATTTGCTTGTTGAAAACAGTTTTTGTTAGCTCGGCAACGCTTTTCTTTAAGGTTTCAATTACAGATTTAAAATCCTTTTCGTTTCTAGCTAAAGCCATATTTGCTTCTTTGCACTTAGACAGCTCAATAACCAAACTTTGATTATGACTATGAACCTTTTCGGATTCAAGCTTCAAATCTGCACACAAATTACAAACACTAGGAGCAGGAGTGTCAGATTTTACCTGACTCGTAGAGGCTGAGACATTTGCCATGAAGGCAGTTTGATAAGAAAAAGATCCGTCTTCAGAGAAGAACTTCTCCATTTCCTTAGATGTGACAGCAGCATTCTTGATCAGAACATATTTCTGACACTTCAACTCCTCTGCTTCATTCAATAAATCATCAACAACAGAACTAACTTCTTCCTTCACATCAGATTCCGAATTATAACCTCCCGAATTCGAGCTTTCTTCATCAGAACTCCCGCTATAACCCGAACTATCGTCACTTTTAGAAAATTCTTCCTTGTGAACGTGCTTGATGTGATTGATGATCTTTGCATAACACGCGGTTCCTCCTCCTTCTTGATCACCATCCCCAAATTGTACAGACCAATTACACCCTTCATCAGGTTGGACAACTAATGCCCTGGTGGTGTTTGAAGGTCCAGACTGGTTCTGGTTCTGGTTGTTGTTCACCGCTACCATCCTTCTTTCACGATTGTCTTAATTGGCATTGGAAGTACTCGTCTGATTTCTGAATGGATTCTGGTTGCCTTGTTTGCTTGGTCGGGTGCACTCACGTTTGAAGTGACCCTTTTCGCCACAATTGAAACATGTAACCGCATCCTTATCAAATCCGTACTTTGTATCCTTCTTACTTTCCAAGCTTGTTCTTCCTGTTCGACTCATGTAATCCTTAGCCCTTCTAACAGCACTTGCGAACGCCCACTTGATATCCATCAACTCCATTTCATCATGGTCTATTTGTTGATAATCTTCGTGGGTCAAATTAATGTTTCCAATTTGATCTGCGACCAATCCGCAGTAGGCTCTGACCATTGTATTAATGAGTTCCATATGCTCCTTCGCTACTTTAATGCTAACTTTCGAGAGGTTTGAAGTATCAACTCTGACTGTGTTGGGGTTTTGGGGTGGAGGGTTGTTAGTATAGCATGCTTGCTGTTGCTGTTGTTGTTGTGGTTGGGCTTGTTGTTGTGATGAGGTAGGAATATAAGCACTTGGATCAAACTGAGGTTGAGTAGTGGTAACTTGAGGTGGAGGTTGGGGTTTTGGTAGCCAGGCACTCGGATCGAGTTGAGGTTTAGAAAAAGCATGAGCTTGAGCAATCATATGCGTTGGCGGATGATAGGCACTCGGATCGAAAATCGGAGGTGGAGCTGACTGTGGAAAAGGAAAAGAGCTTGTATTCGACATAAACGTCGTTTGTAGCTTCGGTTGCTGAACGGATCTGGAACTAGCTGCAGGACTAAAACCTCCAAGATACATTTCCGTGTTTTGAGGAAGTGCTATCCGTTTAGCTTTCCAGATTTCCTCTTCAGTTTTATGCTCCAACTTCTGAACGAACTCATAGATACTAACCGCATCTAAGACGCCCGTATGCTTTAAAAGTTCAATGAAAGGACTCCACATCGGAGGTAGAGCATCAGCAAACCTTGCAACCATTTCCTGTTGAGTTGCAAGAACAGCATAAGAATACATTTCACTAATCAAATGATAAAAATGACTAGTCGTATCATTTAGGGTTTCATTCTCCAAGAATTGAAATGACTCAAATTCTTTCTTCAACAAATCATGGCGTGTCTTTCTTGTAGCAGCATTCCCTTCTCCTCTTGCTACCAAGGCATCCCATAAGGCTTTTGTGCTATTACAGTAAGCGAATTGATGATAGATTTCTTTGTGAAATGCTTGTGTAAGAATAGCAAACGCCTTCTTCTCTAGATCATATGCCTTTTTGTCATCTTCTAACATGTTAGCAAAAGTCGCTGCACTTGATCCTGCTTCTTCAAGAGCTGTGTTGTAAGGCGAAGTGAAACATGTCCATAACTCGGTGTTTTGCCCTAAAACGTATGTGTGGAAACGACCCTTCCATGAGGGATAGTCGTTCATGTGATTCAGCTTTGGCGGGCGGTTGTTGCTGCCCGTTTCACTCTCACTAAGCAAAAGATTTTGAATGCTTTGATTTTGATTCGACACCAATGCCCATTGACTTGCACTTATAGATTGCGGTGGCATAACGTTCCTTAACCACGCGGCTGTGGAGGTTTGATCTTGACCTGGTCGTGGGTCCGTGCTCCAATCCCATGGACTTGTACTACTCATGATTGAAGTATGAAAGATAATACCTGACCAAATACTTGAAAACAAACAATTAAACAACTTTTACAAGTCCTCTGTTGAAATTTGACAAGTTTCTCGACAAAACTCTTCCCACGAAACTCAATAAGTTTTGTCGAAGTACATTTGACGAAACTCTAAGGGTTTCGTCGAAGTTCCTTATGGCGAAACTCTATGGGGTTTCGTCGCTTGGGACTTTCGTCGAGTTAAGGTCTCAGACAGTTGGTGAAAGTTGGTGAGATTTTCAAAAGTAAATCTTATCTTTTTATCTTTTGTCTGACACAAAACACTTGTTTCAACTTACAACATGGTCAACTTACCAACCCAGCATGGTGTCAATATTTAATCAATATTCAATTTTCTTTTAATTTTAAAAACCAAGCAATATCTCAAGAACAATATGAAGGTCCTTTGAAGATATGAACAATACTGAAGAACACTTGAATTTTCCGGTCACTGAAGAATTTTCCGAAACACGAAATTGCTTAAAACTTTCACTAAAAACCCGGTTTTACCACGTGAACAAGCAAACTAACAAGGTTTTTGATAAAACTTTTTAGCAAACAACAAGATCAACAGATTTTTAAGAATTTTTTTTCAGAAAAGTATGAACTCCAAGGATGACAGTTTTCAGAAAATCACAAACAAATACTTGATAAAATCCCAACTATGTTTGGTTTTAAACAAGGATAAGAGCCAATGCTCTTATACCACGTGTAAGTCCCGATTTCTGAGGATCGAATATGAAACCAAATCACTTGTTTATCACAAACATGGACACGAGTGCGGAATCCCCGTGACTATGCCAAACCAAACACAGATTGTAACAACACAAGGTAACCAATGAATCACAGTCAATTGATTAGATGAGAACAAGGTTCAAACAGATACACACAATGTTTGACACTAGACTCTCAGACAGGTTATGCTCTCATAGTTTCAGTGTGAAACTATGATGTGTTTATATAGGCAGCCCAGGCCCACAAGTGACGAAACATCAACTGGGCTCGACAAAACCTCAATTGGGACTGACGAAACATCACAGTTGACGAAACTCTAGGAGTTTCGTCACTGTTCATGGCGAAACTAGGAGTTGTGACCATGAAGGAGTTTCGTCAACATGTACTCGACGAAACTTGGAGTTTTGTCGAGGGCTGCAAATGTTGTGTGCTGCAAACTGTCAAACAGTTTGTAGCAGGTAACTACAAACACGCAAACAACATATTAACCACATATGCAACATGCATTGTTCATTAACCATTACATATCAAACGAGACAAACTTGTCGGACACAAGTAAGATAAGAGGATATCCGACTTGGTCGACTGTGAATACAGACTCGATAATAGTAAAAAGACCGTATAAAATACATCGTTAAATAAAGACAAGTTACAGACACTAAAACATGCATCAACAAATACACATGTGAGTATAAACATAAAACATATGAATAAAAGTTCGAGTATGAGTATAAACATGAGTATAGTCATAAAAAGTGTGAACGTGAGCATAAATATGAGCACAAGTGTAAGCGTAAAGCGCATTGGTGAATATGAGTATAAATATGAGTATAAGTATAAACACGTAAATGTGCATGTAAGTATAAATGTATGAGCATGATTGTGAATATGATTATGAGTATAACGGTACGAGCGTAAATATAAGTGTAAACGTAAATTGCATGAATATAAATGTGAATATGAATATAAGTGTAAACCTAAGTGTATGAGTATAAATGTAAATTGCATGAGTATAAATATGAACATAAGTGTAGGAGTATAATATAAGTATAAACGTAAAATGTATGAGTATGAATATGAATATGAGTAGAGGGTAGGGATCCTGTACATTAATTCAGAAGTGTGAAAAGTGTGAGATGTGTGAGAAGTGTATTATAACACTATATATAACACTATATAACACCATATAAACACCGTATAACACTATGTAACACCATATAACACTATGTAACCCTATATAACACTATATAACAATATATAACACTATACATCTATCATAGACATGCTATCAGACAAAATATAATGTTATATTTGTTATATAGTATTACATAGTGTTATATGGTGTTACATAATGTTATACTGTGTTTATATGGTGTTATATGTAGTGTTATAATACACTTCTCACACTTCTGAATTAATGTACAGGATCCTCTACCTATGAGTAGAAGAGTAAACATAAGTGTATAAGTATGAATAAAATATGTGAGTATGAATATAAGTGTAACAAAATTTTATAAGTATGAATAAAATGTATGAGTATGAATATATGTGAAAGCATAACCTTTGTAAATAAGAATATAAGTAAGATGCATGAGTATCACGTAAATTTGAACATAAGTGTAAACATAAATGTATAAGGATAAATGTAAGTATGTACGTGTAATGTATGAATATGAACAATTGAACATGAATATAAGTATAAACGTAAATGTATAAAGATAAATATAAGTTTAAGCATAAATGTGTGAATATGAATATGAATATAGGTATAAGTGTAGATGTATAAATTTGAATATAAGTATAGACGTATAATTGTATGAATATGAATATAAATTTGAATATAAGTATCACGTAAATGTGTAATTGTGAATATGAATATAACGTAAAAATGTATGAATAAGAATACGAACATGAGTATAAACATAAATGTGTAAGTATGAACATAAGTGTAGACGTAAGATGTATAAGTACGAATATGAATATGAGTGTAAGAAATAATGATTTTGTATATGGTATAAATCGAAATATATGAATTTAAGCACGTAAAAGATCGAGGAGTTTTGAGTATGAAAAGGAAACAAAATGAGTAGTATATGTAAAATTGTCGTGAGATATAAGCTAAAACACATAAGATGGTATGCATGTATAGTTGTTTGAGCAAAACGTGAAGCTTAATTAAATCAAATAGATTGAGTTGACATGAAATATAGAATCTAGTTTGTGAATTTAAAGTGAGTATAAAACATCCATTGGTTATGTGTGTTGTACTTTGTGAAGGAATGGGAATGCTACTCTTGTTTTAAAAGAATTTACACAAGTTGAAAACTGTCGGTTCTTATGAAGTTTTCTTGCCCACGTGTTTTGAATTCGATTGACGTATTGAGTGATGTTTGAAAAAGGTTCAAGAAGTTAGTAATTTTGCATCGTTTTAAATGACCTTGCATTAAAGAAGAAATTTGAAGTTTTGGAGTTTCTTGTGAAAATGTTAATCCTTAGAAAAGAAATTTGGTATATGAACTTAGTGATTGTTGAAAAGTGTCCTTAATAAAATATTTTATTAATTTTGTAAGGAGTTTTAGTGAACGATCGAACAATATTTGTAATATTTTGTAGGCGTGTACGAAAAGTTGATTTGATTCCCAATTGAAAATAAAAGAATTTTTTTCTGTATAATGGTATGAGATGAGCGTGTTTTAATAATTACGTTGAATAAGAAAATTTTGTGGGCAATGGATTTATTAGATCGACTAAGTTGATGAGTAGCATTTTGTAAAATTTTGAAAATCGAGGAGCAAAAAATTTTGTGCATGTGAGTTATGTGAGAATAAATTGTAGGATAAGAAACACGTTTGAATAAACAATGCATCTTGAAATAAACAGTGATTTTTCTAATGATAAACGACTTAGGTATAAACATGATCACGTTTACATAATATAGTCTATTAAAAGAAAGTCTTGGTAATGATCACCTAGGTAAGGGAATCACCCCTAACCCGTTGGTGAGGTCGTTGTAAAATGAGAAAAGAACGGAGTTAATCGTCAAGGTAAGGAAATCACTCCTATCTTGATGACACGTCTCCATTTGTTGTTACAAGGAATGTAGATAAAATTATGTGAAATCATGCATGTACATAATGTATAATTGTATGAAAGACTCTAGTATGATGTGTGCGTAAAAGTGAAATCTCAAAAATAATTTGAAATTGAAAAAAGAGGATTTCATCATAAAAGATCGAGAATAATAACACGTAAGTTCGATTAAAACTTGGATGGTTCCAAAACGGAACTTTGACTAACCAAAGTGGTCGAAAAGTCTTTCGAATTTGAGAAGCATGCTTTGGCCTAATAGGTGGTATGCTCTCGCCGACATGTCGGTTAACGGTATTCACCCTTCCGGTTACTACATTCCCCAATTCAAACGAAAATTCGAGACTTGGCGGGATTTATAAAAATCAAGGAGCGGGACTAGTCGACGAGATGCGGGTTTCACCCCTAACTTGACGACTTTGTACCCTAAGTGTGGTTGGTACTCGTCGGGTCAGAATTTAATTTCGACACGTTGACGAGGGTCCACTAGAATTTGAAATTTGAAATTACCATTAAGATGTGGATTTCACTCCTAACTTAATGGTGTAATTTCATGCAAAAATATAATTAAGCGGAATGAGATTCGTTTACCAAATTGTGGGTTTCACGCCTATTTTGGTAACTCGTCTCGTTTGTATAATACGAGTGTTTTCTAGTTTAGCAAAATCGAGCAAAATGCCTTAGGAAGGCGTATGTTGAGAAATAATAAAACAAGTATTAACACATAAGATAGCATGTCAAGATTAGCATGTAAAGAATACAACAATAAAACAAGTATTAACACATAATAAAACATGTATTAACGCTTAAGAATAGCATGTCAAGTATAGTACATAAAGATAAAACGACATATATGTTTAAAAGGCCCAAAGAGAATAAATAAGAAGCAAATAAAGTAGCATGCAAGTAGTTTCAAGCAAAACATAAGAATGAAGCTCTTAAACTATAGACTAGGTAAAAGCATTCCTAATTTTCCTAATTCTCTATAGTTATGGCTCCGATACCAATCTGTCACACCCCAACCAATAGCAGAAACATCGGGATGAGACGAACAAACTGCTCAAAACATCATAACACTATGTGGCAATATAATTTAAATTAAATTTCATAAATTGCTAAAAGAGTGTCATACAAGAATCAAATATGAACAATATTGTTTCAAACATACATTGACAAAATAGATTAATCTAAGTGTGTTTCTAAGTCCACCTAAATCTTGTTTCTTCACTTAGCATCATCTTGACTATCAACCTGCAACTTGCATTAAAATACGATCAACAAAAGTTGGCGAGTATACAAGTTTTCATACATAGCATAATATAGATTAAAATGGTTTAACGGCTCATATCCAACATGAATAACAATATGCAAGTTACTAATATGCTGAAACGGTGTAACAATATGTTCAAACCCAAGAATCCAACACGTTAATATAGCCTATCCCAAAAAATAACGGGAGGTTAACATGTTTAACTTAACAATACCCCAAGACTCGTGGGCGGTGCGTTACTCCTATAGCGCTATAATTGTTAAGGTAGGATTGTACAAAGTTGTAACGCCCTGCTTATTTGTACTTTCCATTTATAGCAAGTCTTGTTCGTATTTCTATTTTTGGAAGTCTTGTGTTCTTGTAATCGTTCTTTCTTTGTAACCGTTGTAAAATCCAAGACTTGGATCATAAATAAAACTCATATTTTGTTAAATACATGTTATACATACTTTATACATGCTCATACATTCGATTTCGTGAAACAATTGATGCTTATTCGTAATTCTTGGAAACTATGTGCTAAACTTGCAAATATGTGAAACTTACGCATAAAACATGTTTTGATCATAAACGATACTTAAATATGACCTTCATATGCTTAATTATACTTGGTTTATGTTCCTCATACTTAAATTTATCTTAAACGTTGCTTTTATGGCGAAAATAGCCCCTAAAACACCTAAAAAGCCCTAAATTGCAAAGTTGAGGGGGGCAAAGTGTAATAAAATGAAACTTCTCCCTCCTCCCTTGTTTCCAGCTGCGTACACTTAGCCCTGGGGCTACGCGGGCTGCGAGAAACCTCCCAGATCAGACTCTTCACTTCCATTCACGAATTTGAGCGGGATTTGAGTTGTTTTGAGTTCAAACCAGGTTTTGGGCATTAAAGACACAACTAACCCAACCCTAATTCATTCCCTATATAAACCCAAGCTTCCCCAAGCCATTTTCACTTTACAAACACTTTCACAACTCTCTCAATCACTCAAAATCATAGCTGCAAGTTCAAGTTCGGACAGAAGTATTAAGCTCCACTAAAGTGAGCATAACTTCTTCATTTCTTATCCTTTTTAGCTCATTCTTTTTCCAAAACACTTGGATCGACCTTAGCTTCGATTCCATGGGTATTTCACAGTGAATAAGCCCCTGTAACTCCAGAAAATAGGCTCCAATGTTCACTGTTTGAATCCGTTTTCATTTAACTTTGTTTATACTTGTTTAAACTTGAGTCTAACTCACTCAAACCCACGTCCTTATGCTTATAACCACTTCTATGGTTAGTTAAGCTTAAAAACAAGGCTGAGACATTCGAAATCAGAGGTTAAACCTCACATATATTCTGTTTTGTTTAGGGTTTTTAACCCACAAGTGATGTTCAAGCTTCAAGCTTGATGAAGGTGTGATTATGGACTAACTTTGGTTGTCCAACATAGAATCCCCACATTACTTGATGATTTATGATAGTGTAGTTGTTTGTTATTCTTGTATTAATATTAGTTCATGACCCTCCTTGTATGTTTTTACATCAAGTGTAGTGGTGAACCATAAGAGGTACCTAAATGAAAGCTTGTTCTTCCTACCTCCTACATGATTTCCATGATACTAGAGGTACCTAAATGAAGATTTAATCTTCTACCTCATGCTTGACTATTGTACTTAATAATACATATAATACTTATACATATATATACTATTCGAACCCTTGATGGTGAATTTGTGTTCATTCGTCAAAATATTAGAATAACATCATCTAAGGCATAAGACTTGTTACGATTCTAATGAGTAT
The DNA here is from genome assembly GCA_030545235.1 of Helianthus tuberosus. Taxonomy (NCBI): domain Eukaryota; kingdom Viridiplantae; phylum Streptophyta; class Magnoliopsida; order Asterales; family Asteraceae; genus Helianthus; species Helianthus tuberosus. The sequence goes on from CM060389.1 coordinate 127,761,593, forward strand.
ATTACTCATGAAAACATTAACCCTTGAGGTTTCATAGTGTCAAAAACAAGTACTTGTGCTAAAGGATGATTACTTTTGAATACATATGTTCTTGTGTTTTAACTTCCTAAATCCTTAATCTACCGTTGATCTCTGTTACTCATACACTTTGTTTCTTCGCGTAGAAGGACTTGGTGTTCCTACCTCCAACAACAACTAACTCGTGGATTCACAAGTGAAGACTTGCAAAACCGTGACTATACTCGTAACCCCCTTTTTATGTTTATCACTTTTGGGGTGTAACATGTTTAACTATTAAACTACACTTAAACTTATTATTTATGCAATGCACGAAAGACAATCCTTATACATGAATACTATGTTGTTATACTAGATGCTTATACGTGGACCATACTTATGTGATATGTTTTAGTCATTAGCTTTCACGAGCCTCCATTTGACATGTATAGCGCTATAAGAGTAACGCACCGCCCGTAGACTAGTGGTTATGTTGAATTATATCATTTTGCGTAAACAAAGGGTTGACTAGAAATATTGCATGCCATGTTTGGTTGATCTTGTATAAACTAAGTTGCCATGTGGATTCGTTTTTAAACTTTTATACTTATACTTATTTATAAACTTGTATACTCGCCTTTGCTTTTGCATTGAATTGTATTTTAAACATGTTACAGGTTGAGGATTGATGATGCTATGAAAATGGACTAGCAAAGATGCCTAGATACTCACTTAGACGTTTAGGTTTAAAGTGTTGTATCAATTTTATTATGTTATGTTTGAACAATGTTGTTATTTGAATTTCGTGTAATGATTTGACAATTTGTTTATGAAATGAAATCGGTTGAATTAAATATTGTCACAAATAGTGTTATGAAGTCTGTTACAATCTCGAACTAGTCCCACTTCGATGATTCCGCCATTGGTTGGGGTGTGACAGATTGGTATCAGAGCCATAACTATAGGGAATTAGGTAGAATTTCAATGTTCGACCTAGTCTATAGTAGGAACCATATTTTTTACCATTCTTGCTACATGCTTAAAATGCTATTCTTCCTACTTTGTCTCTTTCTCTTCTTTTTGGTCTTAATATATACATATTGTCTTCCCTAAGACATTTTACATAATACACTTGAAGACTAGAAGACACTCTTTATACAAAAGAGACGAGTTTACCAAAATAGGCGTGAAACTCACAATTTGGTGAACGACTCTCATTCCGCTTATTCTTATTTTGCATGAAATTTCGCCATTAAGCTAGGAGTGAAATCCACATCTTAATGGTAAATTTCCAATTCAAACTCTAGTGGACCCTCGTCACAGTGTTGAAATTATATTTTGACCCGACGAGTACTAACCATATTAGGGTACGAAATCGTCAAGTTAGGGGTGAACCCCGCACCTTGTCGATTAAGTCCCATTCCTCGATTTTCGATCTCGCCAAAGTTTTGATTGTTTCAATCGATTAGGGACGTGTAGTAACTGGAAGGGTAAGATACCGTTAATCGCTTCTCGACGAGAGTATCTTACCTATAGGCCAAAGCACGTTTCTGTAATTTGAAAGGACTTTCGATTCACTTTGGAATAGTCGACGTTTCTCTACCCGAAACAATCCATTGTTTTATGAGCCTCTCTTTTATGTGATTCAATTTATATGTGATTTTATACTTGTTACCTCATTCGTTTCAAAAACGTTACACAACTCGCACGTCTCACCCAATCAAAAACAATAATAATTCTCGTGAACAAACTAAATTTATACTCCTTTTACGCATTCATACGTGTTTATACTTGTTTTATACTTGCTAAATTCATGCTAATTATGTGAACTCATACGTGTTACATCATGCCTACATGTTTAAAACTTGCAAACTTATTTTGAATTTATGATCAAGTCTCATCCTTTTCCTTCTCTTTTGATTCCTTAGATGTCGTCTAACGGTGCTTCCAAGAAAACCAAGTCAAAGAAGGGTTCGACCTCCAACGCCAATTCCAACTCCATGTCACAAAGGGATTGCATGAAATTCATGGCCAAGCAAATGGCTAAGGTCATACCCGATATTGTGAGCAAGATTCAGCCGAACACCGATTCACCGCATGGCTCTGTCGATTCGAAGGCTAAGAAACCCAAGCCGACATTCTAATTCAAGCAATTTATGGCTTGTAAACCTTTGGAGTTTACAGGCGAAGATGGCGCTACCGCCATGGTGAATTGGTTTGACGCAATTGAACTTACTTTCTTGCAAAGTGGTTATCCCAATGAGCTACGAACCTTGAACGCAACTGGAGTCTTCCGCTCGAGGGCACTTGAGTGGTGGACCACCGAACGCAACAAGAGGGGACATGACGTTGCACATGCGTTACATTGGGATGAGCTTAAACAGCTTATGAAAGACCACTTTTGTCCTCCTCACAAGCTCCAAAAGTTGGAGAACGAATTTTGGAATCTAATGCAAAAGGGGAGCGACATGTATGGTCTGATTACGCGCTTCAAACAGATTAGGTCCTTTGCCCTGGACAAGTCGATTCCGTCCCCAAAACCATAGCCAAGTTCATTCGCTGTGTTGCACCTTCCGTGACCAATCATCTTGCCTCTGCTAATCCTAAAACCATAGAGGAAGCCTATACCATAGCTACCGAACTTAACAACAACTGCGTTCTTCATGGAACCTATGACAAGGTTTCAACGAAGAATGCACGCCAAGCTACAACCGACACTGCCACCGTTGAGCCCTCACCCTCCCAATCGTCCAAGAAAAACCAACGCAAGAAGCGAAAGGCTTCGAGCCAAAATTGTGCGGTCGTCACTCCGCCAAACCCACAACCCTTACCAGCTTTAGCCGCCGTTGCACCCGCAAACATTGAACCACCAAGACAAGGCTACGTTGGATGTCATCCCAAATGTACTACCTATTTGTTTCACCATCCTACCAACGTACCCTGTCGTAAATGCGCCAACTGTCAGAGGTATGGTCATTTTGCTAACCGATGTCGAAACTTCCCCCAAGCCCAAAACAACCAGAATCAGGCTATCATTGTAAACCCTGCTCCTAACCAGGCTCAACCTCAAGCTGATCCAGTGCGAGCATGCTTAAAGTGTGGCGATCTCAATCACCTCGTCAATGTTTGCCCCCAGCGTTATTAGCCTCAACAACAACAGTAGCAGCAGCAGCAACCGCCACAGCAGCAACTACAAGTTCAACAACCTGCTAGAGGCCGAGATTTTGTCATCACTGCCGCTCAGGCTCAGAACGCAAACGATGTTATCACTGGTACGTTTCTTGTGAATTATGTATATGCTTCTTGTCTGTTTGATATCGGTGCCGATAAAAGTTTTGTGTCGCTAGAATTTGAACAAATGTTTAAGTGTAAATGATCTAAGTTGCCAAAATCCTTCGCTGTCGAAGTCGCTAATGGTAAATCCGTCACTGTTGATTCCGTTCTTTCCAATTGTTCTTTGATTCTCAACGATCATATGTTTTCAATTGATCTTATACCTATGCAAATGGGTAGCTTTGGCATCATAGTAGGCATGGACTGGCTTAGGCGAGTTCGTGCTGAAGTTGTTTGTTCTGAAAAGTTTATCCGCCTCCCCCCTCCAAACGGTGATTCTCTACACTTGTATGGTGAGAAACCTTCTCAAGGTCTCAAGCTTGTTTTGTGTATCCAAGCGAACAAATGCTTACACAAGGGTACCTTCGCCTTTCTCGGCCATATTGTGGAAAATAAGGACAAAGGCCCAAGCATAAGTGACGTTCCCGTCGTACGTGATTTTCCCGATGTGTTCCCCGACGATCTTCCTGGTCCACCTCCTGCTCGTTTTGTCGACTTTCACATTGATTTAGTGCCTGGCGCAACGCCTGTCGCTAAGTCTCCTTACCGCTTAGCACCTTCTGAGATGCAAGAGCTCTCGAGTCAACTTCAAGAGCTTCTTGATAAAGACTTTATACTCCCTAGTACTTCTCCTTGGGGCACTCCTGTTTTTTTTGTTAAAAAGAAAGATGGGTCATTCCGTATGTGTATTGACTATCGTGATCTCAACAAGCTTACTGTCAAGAACCGATACCCTCTTCCGTGCATCGATGACCTCTTCGATCAATTGCAAGGCGCGACCTGCTTTTCAAAGATCGACCTTTGTTCTGGGTATCATCAACTTCGAGTCCTCGAAGAAGATATACCTAAAACCGCCTTTCGTACACGTTATGGTCATTACAAGTTCGTGGTCATGCCCTTTGGTTTGACCAACGCACCTGCTGTTTTCATGGATTTGATGAACTGCGTGTGCAAAGCGTACTTGGACCATTTCGTGATCGTTTTCATCGACGATATTCTTATCTATTCCAAGACACAAGAAGAGCACGAGCGACACTTGCGTCTTATCCTTGAACTTCTTCGTACTAAACGTCTATACGCCAAATTCTCCAAGTGTGAATTTTGGTTAAAAGAGGTTCAATTCCTTGGTCATACTGTCAACGAACTTGGCATTCACGTTGACCCCGCTAAAATCAAAGCTGTGAAGAATTGGATCGCACCTAAGACTCCATCTGAAATTCGTTCGTTTCTTGGTCTTGCTGGTTATTATCGTCGCTTTATCTCTAACTTCTCGAAGATCGCTGTTCCTTTGACTTCCTTGACTCAAAAAGAGAAACCTTTTGTTTGGGGTCCCGAACAAGAGGAATCTTTTCAAACGCTCAAGGAGATGCTTTGTAATGCTCCTATCCTCACGCTTCCTGATGGTAACGATGACTTTGTTGTATATTGCGATGCTTCACACCTTGGTCTTGGTTGTGTGCTTATGCAACGAGACAAGGTCATCGCTTATGCGTCGAGGCAACTCAAAATACATGAGAAAAACTATACTACTCATGACCTTGAACTTGGCACAGTTGTTTTTGCGTTGAAGATTTGGCGACACTACCTTTATGGTACTAAGTATGAGGTCTTCACCGACCATAGGAGCCTTCAACATATCTTCGACCAAAAGGAACTGAACATGCGTTAACGTCGTTGGGTGGAGCTGTGAAACGACTACGACTGCGAAATCAAATACCATCCAGGTAAGGCGAATGTAGTAGCCGACGCTCTGAGTCGTAAAACTCACGTGAAGGGTATTCATTGTCTTCAACTCGTTAACGATATTCAATGTTGCATTCGCGAAGCTCAATATGCCTCTATTAACAAAGGCAATCTCTCTGTCGAGATATGAGGCGCTAAGGAACATGAACTCGTGTCTAAATCCGATGGTATTCTATACTATCTCAATCGTATCTGGATCCCTAATCATGAAAACCTTCGAGACTTTCTGATGAAGGAGGCATACAAATCGAAGTATTCCGTTCATCTTGGCACTGACAAGATGTACCATGATATGCGTACGTCATACTGGTGGCCTGGGATGAAGAGGGATATTGCCTCCTACGTTGCAAAATGTCTCACTTGTTCGAAGGTAAAAGCTGAACATCAACATCCCTCTGGCTTACTCGAACAACCAGAGATTCCTGTCTGGAAATGGGAGAGCATCGTCATGGACTTTATCACTAAACTTCCTCGTACTTCTTCTGGTCATGAAAGTATTTGGGTGATCGTTGATCGATTGACCAAATCAGCTCATTTTCTTCCCATTCGTGAAGATTTCATAGTCGAGAAATTGGCTAGAATCTACACTAATGAGATCATCTATCGTCATGGTATCCCCATTGACATCATTTCCGATCGTGATGCTCGTTTTACATCTAGAATTTGGTAAACTTTTCAATCTGCTATGGGTATTGTTCTTAACTTTAGCACTGCTTTCCATCCTTAGTCAGACGGTCAAACTGAGCGCACTATCCAAACTTTAGAGGATATGCTTCGTTCTTGCATAATAGATTTTGGTGGCAACTGGGATTCATACTTGCCTTTGATCGAATTCTCGTACAACAACAGTTATCACGCGAGTATTCAAATGGCACCTTTCGAATCATTGTATGGTAGCAAGTGCCGTTCGCCTATTTCTTGACACGAGGTTGGTGAATCTCAATTCACTGGTCCCGAGCTTATACAAGAAGCGACAGACAAGATTTTACAAATTCGAGACAATTTACTGAAAGCCAGGAGCCGACAAAAGAGTTACGCTGACAAGCGTTGCAAACCCTTGGAATTCGAGACAGGTGACTTGGTACTTCTCAAAGTATCCCCTTGGAAGGGTGTGGTTCGATTTGGTAAGAAAGGGAAACTCGCACCTCGCTACCTTGGTCCTTTCAAGATACTCGAAAGGGTTTGCAAGGTTGCGTATAGACTGGACCTACCTGAAGAACTCAACAATGTACATCCTGTCTTCCACGTGTCAAACTTAAAGAAGTGTCTAGCTGACGAATGGCTTCAAGTTCCACTTGAGGACCTCCAAGTCAACGAGACCTTGCATTTTATGGAAAAATCCGTCGAAATCATGGATCAAGGAGTCAAGTTATTGAGGCGCAGTAAAATTCCTATCGTCAAGGTTCGATGGGAAGGTAAACGTGGCGCTGAATTCACTTGGGAACTCAAGAGTCACATGAAGACGAAGTATCCGCATCTTTTCCCTACATCTTCCTAAATTTCAGGACGAAATTCCCTAAAGGAGGGGAGACTGTAACGCCCTGCTTATTTGTACTTTCCATTTATAGCAAGTCTTGTTCGTATTTCTATTTTTGGAAGTCTTGTGTTCTTGTAATCGTTCTTTCTTTGTAACCGTTATAAAATCCAAGACTTGGATCATAAATAAAACTCATATTTTGTTAAACACATGTTATACATGCTCATACATTCGATTTCGTGAAACAATTAATGCTTATTCGTAATTCTTGGAAACTATGTGCTAAACTTGCAAATATGAGAAACTTATGCATAAAACATGTTTTGATCGTAAACGATACTTAAATACGACCTTCATACGCTTAATTATACTTGGTTTATGTTCCTCATACTTAAATTTATCTTAAACTATGCTTTTATGGCGAAAATAGCCCCTAAAACACCTAAAAAGCCCTAAATTGCAAAGTTGAGCGGCCAAAGTGTAATAAAATGAAACTTCTCCCTCCCCTATTGTTTCCAGCCACGTAGACTTAGACATGGGGCTACGCGGGCCATGAGAAACCTCCCAGATCAGACTCTTCACTTCCATTTGCGAATTTGAGCGGGATTTGAGTTGTTTTGAGTTCAAACCGGGTTTTAGGCATTAAATACACAACTAACCCAACCCTAATTCATTCCCTATATAAACCCAAGCTTCCCCAAGCCATTTTCACTTTACAAACACTCTCACAACTCTCTCAATCACTCAAAATCGTAGCTGCAAGTTCAAGTTCGGACAAAAGTATCAAGCTCCACTAAAGTGAGCATAACTTCTTCATTTCTTATCCTTTTTAGCTCATTCTTTTTCCAGAACACTTGGATCGACCTTAGCTTCGATTCCATGGGTATTTCACAGGGAATAAGCCCCTGGAAATCCGGAAAATAGGCTCCAAAGTTCACTGTTTGAATCTGATTTCATTTAACTTTGTTTATACTTGTTTAAACTTGTGTCTAACTTACTCAAACCCACGTCCTTATGCTTATAACCATTTCTATGGTTAGTTAAGCTTAAAAACGGGGCAGAGACATTCGAAACCAGAGGTTAAACCTCACATATATTCTGTTTTGGTTTTTAACCCACAAGTGATGTTCAAGCTTCAAGCTTGATGAAGGTGTGATTATGGACTAACTTGGGTTGTCCAACATAGAATCCCCACATTACTTGATGATTTCTCATAGTGCAGTTGTTTGTTATTCTTGTATTAATATTAGTTCATGACCCTCCTTGTATGTTTCTACATCAAGTGTAGTGGTGAACCATAAGAGGTACCTAAATGGAAGCTTGTTCTTCCTACCTCCTACATGATTTCCATGATACTAGAGGTACGTGAATGAAGATTTAATCTTCTACCTCATGCTTGACTATTGGACTTAATAATACATATAATACTTATATATATATATATATATGTATATATATATATACTATTCGAACCCTTGATGGTGAACTTGTGTTCATTCGTCAAAATATTAGAATAACTGTTGGACCGTTCTACGACCTTAAACCGTCAGTTAAGGCAGTTCATCTTTGCGTACGAAGGCGGAATCAACGTAAACAAAGTCATAACAGCTCTAATCCTTTTAATCCTTCTTTTCTGATTAATATTCGTGCTTTTACAACGTTTTCTGATACAAATCCGGCAGCACTTCGTGTCTCATACAATGACCTCCCTCTCTCAAATGAATCACACAACACCTATATATAAGCATGAGATTTCGCTTGAGATTGCTTGAAGCGAAATCATCATATGTTGATTTCGCTTGAACTCAATTCAAGCTAAATCACTTGATGTTGATTTCGCTTGAAGCTGTTTCAAGCGAAATCTTCAAGTTTAACACATACAAACCCTAATTAAACCCTATTGTGTGATCATTCAAACAATTCTAGACACAAGACTTGATAATGACGTAATCAGCAGACATTTAGTGCACCAACAGACTCCCCCTTGGATGTTGATGAAGTCTTTGGCTTCAAGTCTTTGTCTTTAACAATCTTCAAACATTGTAAAAACTTTCTTCAATCTTCAAACTTTAAACTTCAATCTTCCCTTTGACTGTTGATCCAGACTCCCCCTTTCACAGACTCCCCCTCTCGATATGCTAGAATCTGAGATATCTGGTTCAAGCTTTGACAATTAACCTCCGTTGAGAATAATGAAGTCCAAACCTGTTACTCAACCAACAAACATTACAATTCTATCTTTTCAACATTATATCACAAACTCAATCAGTTTTTAACAATCCACTCAAGTATTCAGGTCCAAGTTAATGACCCTGATCACTTGATTAATCTACCAAGTCCAAATTAATGACCTTGGTTGATCTTTTTGACGAATCAATACTGATTTTAAAACAACAATTTCAAACATTTTCTGAAAATAACAAGTATCAAGTTAATGAACTTGTTTTTTACTTTTCAAACAATTCAAACTTCTTCAAAGTAAGCTCTCCTCATTCTTCAGTCCAGAATCTCCTGCATCTGCTTCAAACATCTAAGAATCCAACAATCAACTCTCCACTTTGGTTTGTCAGAAAATAAAGCAGAAATAAAATCTTTTTGGATTTTATCAAAGTGTTCTAAACTAAGAAGTGAAATACAGAAAACTTAAATTGCAGAAAGTAAACAAAGTAAACTATTTACAAACATATTTTTGACGAGCGTGTCAGGGAATCATATCAGCTTTTCAGACAAATCACAAGTACCGTTAAGCTACATTACATACTCAGACTTAAACAATTCACCTCGATTGTCGATATACTGATCCATCTTAAATTCCCACACAAATTTCAATTTACTCAGGATACGATTTAGATGAATTATGAACTTAGCTCATTCATGTGTCCCACTTCTTGAATATACTCCCGTATCCAGAATCCCAATGATCAGTCTTACAGGTGAGAATACTACAATGATATCTGTATATAAATTAGGTATGCGAGGGCCGAGGGATCTCAGATCGATACTTCCGTATACGCAGAGAGATATCAGCTTCGACTTTTCGGTGTGTCCCCTTTAGAGGATCTTTTTGCTTACAACAGCAGCATTTATCAATTTTATTGTTTCAGCATGCTGAGGGTTTAATGCTGTGTTTCAAGCATTGCAACAAGTATTAGCCAGGGACTAGGTCAGAACCACCGTTCAGCAGAAGTCCCGGAATAATACCCCAGACATCATTGAGTATAAAGACCTAGTATATCAGATTAAGAGACCTTTCAAACGAGATTTCAGGGGTTACCTATATATCCAAGTAGTGTTCCCCACGAATTCACAAGTTTGAATTTTAGGTTTATATCCCGAATAAATCTACTAAATGTGCGAAAACCTATCGACACATCATCAGTGAGATTGTTTAACTCTTTTAAACTTTACAAATCTTTAGCATACTGTAATCATCTAGCTGATGTACTATCATTTTCCCTATATACACAAGCTCTTTTTCAGATTTTATCATGTTTTTGTATTTTTGCATTTTTTTTTACTGTTTTTGTATTTTCTGAAAACATAACTATGTACAAATATCTACTCCCCCTAAATACCAAAACAAGTAAAAATTCGACAAACCATTGCAGATTGTTTCTCGTCTTCATCCGCAACAGTACTCTCATCAACGCCAATTATGCCATCCGACACCGACAGAAGCTTCATACCATTCAGTTTTAACAAATATTTAAACCGATTTTTATCAAAAGCTTTGGTATGTAAATCAGCTTTCTGTTCGTCAGTGTGGATTTTCTCAATTCGTATCAACTTTTTCTCAAAGCAATCACGAATAAAGTGATGACGAATTTCTATGTGTTTAGTTTTAGTGTGATGTACTGGATTTTTTGTTATATTTATTGTGGCCTCATTATCAACAAAAAGAGGTGTGTTAAGAAACTGTAAACCGTAGTCACGTATCTGTTGCTGTATCCACAAGATCTGAGAGCAGCAACTGCTAGCAGAAACATACTCCGCTTCACATGTAGATAACGCCACAGACGTTTGTTTCTTACACTGCCAGGTAACCAATCTAGGACCAAAGAACTGGCATCCTGCAGTTGTTGATTTTGAATTGACTTTGCAGCATCCGAAATCCGAATCGGAATACCCTTCAAGCGTAAAGTTGCCTTTTCTAGGATACCACAACCCCAATGAAGGAGTTCCTTTCAGGTAGCGCAATATCCTCTTCACAATGATCATATGCGATGCTCTCGGGTTAGACTGAAATCTTGCTGCGAGGCACGTTGGGTACATGATATCAGGACGTGAAGCAGTTAGGTACATTAAAGAACCTATCATGGAACGATAAAACGTTTCATCAGCCCTGTCTCCGGTGAGATCTGGGTGAATCCCATGATTAGTTGCAAGTGGGGTAGCAACTGGAGTAGAACTTGACATCCCAAATTTCTCTAGAATATCATGAACATACTTTGACTGATGAATGAAAATTCCCTCAGGAAGTTGTTCAACTTGTAAACCCAGAAAGAATTTCATCTCCCCCATTGATGACATTTCAAACTTTTGCTTCATCACTGATTCGAAATCTTTGCATAGATTTTCATTTGTCGACCCAAATATTATATCGTCCACATAAATCTGAACTATCAGAAGATGACCATCGACCTTTTTAGTGAAGAGAGTGGCATCCACTTTTCCACGAATGAACTTGTTGGCTAGTAGGTGTTGAGACAAAGTCTCGTACCAAGCTCTCGGGGCCTGGTGTAAACCATACAGCGCTTTGTCCAATAAGTAGACCTTGTTTTTGTGGATTGGATCGGTAAAGCCCGGTGGCTGACCGACATAAACCTCCTCTTTAACCTTCCCATAAAGAAACGCCGATTTAACATCCAACTGATAAACTTTGAAGTTCTTCCAAGACGCAAATGCTAGGAAAATTCTGATTACCTCTAGTCGTGCTACAGGAGCATAGACTTCAGTAAAATCAATCCCCTCCTGTTGACTAAATCCCTGAACAACGAGTCGAGCTTTGTTCCTTACAACAACTCCTCTATCGTCCCTTTTACATTTGAACACCCACTTGGTGTTAATTTTCCTCTGACCATCCGGCAAATCAACTAACTTCCACACTCCCAATTTCTCGAATTGACTAAGTTCCTCCTGCATTGCATTGACCCAAGAGTCTTCAGTAAGCGCCTCTTTGTAAGTTCTTGGCTCAACCTGCGAGATAAAACAACTTAATGAGAATTCAGTTTGCAAAGGAGCAACTTTTGTATAAAAACATGTAAGCCCTTTATCAATCTAGTTTCGAGTGCGAACGCCCGTCTACAATTCTCCTATGATCAACTCCTCTGGATGATATGAAAAAGTTCGCGGCATCACTTCGCTTGGAACATCTACATTTCCCTCCAGATTAGTAACATTCTGCTCTGCATCTTGTTCACCAACTTGGTTTATTTGACCTGAAATCTGAATTTGCTCCCCCTCAGAATCTGAATCTGAATCACCATGATCAAATACTGGCATGTTTTCAGCTTCTAGATTATCATTCTGAGCCGACTGATTATCCTGAGCAACTTCATTCTGTTGGACATCATCATGTTCACCAGCATTACTCGGACCTGCTTCATCGTCATTTGAAGTTTCCCGTGGTCTCCTCGAATACTCAGCTGGGAACCTAAGCTGCGACTCATATTCACGCAAAATATCCAACTCATCAAAGAAATCTTCATCATCCTCTGATTCTTCTCTCATGTCAAACGAATCCCAAAGTTTGTCATAATGATAACGCCATGAATCACCAGGACTCTGCGGCGGCATAGTATAACCTTGACATTCAACATTTGCAGCTTCAATAATCCGCTTCTCACTTGGAACGAAGACACGTCGCAACGGATTTGCATATCCAACAAATATTCCCTCAATGCACTTCGGACCAAACTTTCCATAAGGCTCTATAACCGTACAGGGTGACCCAAACGGTTCTAGATACTTCAAATTCGGTTTACGGTTATTGATTAGCTCAAAGCATGTTTTGTTGAACTTCTTGACAGTGAGAACCCTGTTGAGCGTATAGCATGCGGCGGAAACAGCTTCAGCCCAAAAATTAATCGGTAACTTTGAATCTGCGAGCATAGTTCTAGCCGTCTCGATTAGTGTCCGGTTTTTGCGTTCTGCGACTCCATTCTGCTGCGGAGTATACGGAGCACTAAACTCATGCAAAATACCTCTTTCATCACAAAATTCTTCCATCTTGCTGTTCTTGAATTCAGTACCATTATCACTTCGAATTCTCTTGATACGCCTTTGGTACAAATTCTCAATCTTCCTGAACAGCCCTATCAAACTGTCAAATGTTTCATCTTTCGTCTTCAAGAAAGAAACCCACGAAAATCTGGAATAATCATCAGTAACGACCAAACAATAGTAATCTCCTTTAAGACTTTTAACATTCACAGGACCAAACAAATCCATGTGAAGTCTTTCCAGAGGTCTCGAAACTGAATTGACTTGCTTTGTAGGGTGTGACTTTTTCTTCTGCTTGCCTTTGATGCAGCTAATGCACTCCCCTTCCAGATGAAAACCTTTGATATTAACTCCCAATACAAAATCATTGTGCACCAAGTGATTCATTTTTCTAAGATGTATATGCCCCATCTTTCGGTGCCACAATCTTGATTCTTTCTCAGTTGCTCTAGACACAAAACAATGTGCTTGACCAGCAGTTGTAGTTGCTACAGACATATCTAACACATATAAATCATTCACTCTAGGTGCCCTCATGATAATCCATTCTTCAGGAACAACAAAACCAGGTTTCAAAATCAAACATTCTTTATCAGTGAAGTGAGTAGTATACTGATTGTCACAAATCTGCGAGATACTAAGCAGATTGTTCTCCAACTCAGTGATGTAGTTAACTCTCTCAAACGTCACAATCCCATTGGATAACGTTCCTTCACCAACAATTCGACCACCTTCATGACCTGCAAATCCCACATAACCACCATTGATATTCCTCACATCATACAGTAATGCAGTTTTTCCTGTCATATGTCGAGATGCGCCACTATCCATGATCCATCTTGAAATGGCTCTTGGAAGATCCTGCACATAACAAACTTCAAATTAACCAACTTTAATAAAGATGCCGATTCATGCTTCGCGATCAAGGAAGCTCCGGCATTTCAAACTGCTTATTCGAACATGGTGTCCACCCAGGCCTCATCAGCCTTAGGTGTAACCTTGACTCTAGCAATTTGAATTTTGAAATTTTCAGCCTTCAAAGGTGGAAAATTTGCATCATAATCAACCGAAATTGATTCTTCAGCCTTTTTCACTTCAGAAGTTGAAATTTTCATTTCAGTTTTTGGTTTCCAAACTTGTTGAGATAATGCAACCTGTTTATAAAACTTGTCGTTTTTAGTTACCACTTTCTTTACAGGTTCATTTTTCACTTTGATGTTATTATTTTTCACACTCTTTTTCTCAACAACGATTGGTGCTTTACCCTTCACATCAACTTTCTTCTGTTGAATCTTCACATTTTCAGTCTTAGGCTTCACATTTGTACACATTCGTGCAATGTGACCAACTTGATTACATCTAAAACATGTTCGAGTATCAATGACTAGACTTGTGCCTTCAGACCGATAATGTGAAGCTCTTTTCTCAAAAAATTCTTTATTTGATTTTGAAAAAATTTCATTTTCCTCATCAGAAAGTGAACTTGAACTGTTCACAAACACCTTCTTTTCAGCAAACCTCTTGTTTTGAAAACTCTTCTTCTGATAACTATTACCCACCCCGATAACCACCTGACCAACTGTTTCGATTGTTATTATAAAAACATAGTGGAACAACAGGCTTTTTGTAATAAGCTTTATCTTTCTCAAAATTCATTTGTCTTTTTGTTTGACACAAACTGTTCACTTCTGACAACTCAACTTCAACTAACTTGAAAACATTTGTCAACTTTTTCACATTAACATTCTCAATTGGAAACTCAGAATCCGAATACAACTTATCAGATCCAGCCATCTTGTACATCACAAGACCCGGTTCATCACTTAAGTTGTTTTTGGATTTTGATTTCTGAATATACTTGTCCAAGAAACACCCATCATCTTCAGTTGAATCAGACATTAAAACACTTTCAGCTGTGCTCTTAACAATCTCTGTCTGAACACTATCATCAGATGATGTAAAAGTAACATCAATGTTCTTCGGAAGTTTAACTTCTTTTTCTTCCTCAATTTCAACCAACCCAGATTGCTTTTTCGTGTAGTTATCAAGAACAGGTGGTGGAACTTGATGAAACCCCACCCCAGTTCCATCACAATACACATCTTCGCCCGCTTTGTCTTTCCCAATGGGTTTGGGAATGATATGTTGCAAAACAAAGCTTGCAGAGTTGTAACTGTTAAGCTTCAACTGGATTCGCTCGTTTTCGATTACAGCCTCTTGAACTTTAAGTTTCAATTTAGCGATTTCATCCAGTTGTTGGTTGATTGATTCTTCTTTGACTCTAAGCACTGCTTTCAAATGTTCATTTTCTTTAAAAGTTTTACCATTTCGATCATCACAATCTTTCATTGTGCTTTTGAGTTTTTCAAATTTTTCAGAAATCTGACGGTTTTCAAGAATCAACTTTTCATTTTCTTGTTTAATTTTGTCATGATCAATTTTATCAGTTTCAATTTGAGCAGTTAATTCTCTTATCCGTTCAGTTGAGGCTTTAACTGTTTTGTCACGACCAAGAATCTGATTCTCAACGCTTCTGACCTTTGCTGTTAGATCTTTAATTTTCTCACCGTTGAGATACGTGACAGTATTACAAAATTTGCACTCTTTGTTGCAATTTTTGCAATCAGCATTTCCTTCGATCTTTTTACCTGACGCATTTGTTGACACATCTGAACTGACCTGGCTTTTTGACTCAGACACGGAGTTAGAGTCTACCTCAAGTGCCTTAGCAGCCAGCACTTTGTCAGCCATTTTTCCCAGGTTCTCTGCATTCAACTCCTGCGTAGTATCGATAACTCCAGTATCAATCTTCTTTGATTTTTCGATCTCTTCTTTCTCTTTTTCTTCTTTTTCTTTCTTCGCTTCCTCTTTCATTTTCTCTGTTGGAGTTCCCCACCATTTGTGTTGCCAATACTCATCCTCATCTTTCATTTCCTTGATTAAAGCTTCTAGATCAAGAGTTTTGTGATCGATTGCAATATTTCCATACTCATCAAGATAACACTCCCTATCTGGATCCCATCTTTTTGCTCTTTTTGCTTCCAAATAGATACCAGAAAGTCTAATCATTTTGTTTTCCGAAATCATCTTTCTGTATCTATACTTCTGCTCTTCAGTTCTATCATCTTTCCATGGAATAGGTTCATTTTTCGCCATGAATGCGTAACCAACCGCATCTTCTTCTGGTAGAACCTCTTGACTCCAATCATACCCCTCATCATCGTAAATCACCGCAAGAGCTCTAGATTTCTCTCTGTTGTCTTCAACCTGCTTCAATCTAGGCGGCTCGGATTTATTCTGGTGATAAATCGCCTTCTTGTAGTAATCATCTCTTAAAGGATTTTCTGACTCATCAGCATAAGCGTTTCGGCATTCTCTTTTGAAATGACCCTTCTGCTTACACTTGAAGCAAGTCACCTTCGATTTATCGAACCCCAACTTAGTAGATGCACCACCAATTGTTTTTCTTCCGGTAATTTCCATAAAACGCTGTGCTCGGCGAACAGCACTTGCCATAGCCCAACGAATATCGATCAGTTCCATTTCCTCCGGATCAATCTGATCGTAATCTTCTTTCGTCAGATTTGTGTTGCCTATCTTCCCAGCTACCAACCCTTCATAAGATTCCAACACTGATGCTAGGAAAATCATCTGCTGCTTGGCCGATTCTTCATCAAAATTTTGAGCATTTTTCAAATCTATAGCGATGTTACATTGAAAACGATTCTTTGCATCAGCATTTCCAGAAGATGAAGATCCACTGTGAAAACCACTTTGACTTCCACTGCTTTGACCACTTTGACTTTCTTTGCCGGCTGTCGACACATTTTCAGCAGAAAATGCAGTTTTTGGAGAAGTAGCTTTCGACATCATGCTCTTTGGATAATATAGATCCAAATTCTGTTGATAAGATGAATGATTAACTTTATATGTCTTCTTCAATTCCAGTTCATGACTTTCAAGTTTCTCAATCACCAAATCTGGTTTCAACAATTCAGAAGCAATAGTGTTCTTAAGCATGAGAGCATAATATCTCCACTCCATCTCGTCTGGCAACGAATCGAACAACCTGTCTACTTGCTCATCATCAGAATACTTAATTCCATGTCTAACTAACTCTAGCTTCAAGTGCCCAAACCTCTCGATCATTTTTTACACTGATTCATTCTTTAAGCATCCAAACATGTCAAACTCTTTCCTAAGTAGTTTTATTTTATTTTTCTTAATTTCTTCACTACCTATACATTTCTTTTCTAACTTTTCCCAAAGATCTTTAGCATTTGAATAGTCTATCAATGAAATGATATCCTCCCGAACAGACTGAAATAACAATGCCACACACTTTTGTTCAGCTACGAAAGATTCAACCTCATCAGTAGATGTTAAGGCTTCACCATTCTTGTTTCCGTTATCATAACCGTTCTTCAGAATTTTCCAACTTGGAAATGCAAATGCCATCATCCAGTCCTCAAACTTTCTTGACCACCGACTATACTCCTCAATAGCCATTAGCTTTGGAGGTTTATTGAACGTTCCGAAAGCACTTTCCGATTCCCAAGCTTCCTTTTTCTTCTCTTTTCGTGAGTTATCATTCACATTGCTTGACGAAGTATCATCATTTCCAGAATCTCCAGCAAACGCGTACATGTCGCTAAACGGGTTCATGAAAAGATCATCCATCGTGAATGTTCCTGCAAAATCAGCAAACACTTAGAAATTTTCAAAGTTTTGAAAAATCAGCAAGTTCAAGCGATACTGAATAGTTTGAAGCGAAATCAACACTTAAACTATTCAAGCGAAAACACACTTTAAACTGTTTGAAGCGAAAACCCAAAATTACACTTCAAGCGAAAACTGAAAGAACAGTTTCGCTTCAACTGTTCAAGCGAAAACCACTATTTCGCTTCAACTGACCAGAAACTTCAAGCGAAATCCCAAAAGATCAGATTCAACAGTTTCAAGCGAAAACCAGATGATCTATTTCGCTTCAGATGATTCAAGCGAAATCCAAGATAATACTTTCAACAGTTCAAGCGAAATTCAGAATATCAATTTCGCTTCAACTAGTTTCAAGCGAAATCGTCCAATCTTCAAGCCAATTGTCTGATTTGAAGCGAAATCAACCTATAACCTTCGAACACTTTCAAGCGAAAATCAGTTTTAGGTCATTTTTAACAAGTTTTAATCTGAATTTTAGTCCGAATCTTTGTAGGCTTTGTTAAAACTCTGTTTTACACGATATACTCGAAAATCAGACCATTTCGACCGTTGGAACTCGTTCAGATCAGAAAAATATAAAAAGAAATGAGTAGAAAGAAGAGAATCCGCTGCTATGGTATGAACTCCTCGTCCTGAGCTCTGATACCACTTGTTGGACCGTTCTACGACCTTAAACCGTCAGTTAAGGCAGTTCATCTTTGCGTACGAAGGCGGAATCAACGTAAACAAAGTCATAACAGCTCTAATCCTTTTAATCCTTCTTTTCTGATTAATATTCGTGCTTTTACAACGTTTTCTGATCTGGCAGCACTTCGTGTCTCATACAATGACCTCCCTCTCTCAAATGAATCACACAACACCTATATATAAGCATGAGATTTCGCTTGAGACTGCTTGAAGCGAAATCATCATATGTTGATTTCGCTTGAACTCAGTTCAAGCTAAATCACTTGATGTTGATTTCGCTTGAAGCTGTTTCAAGCGAAATCTTCAAGTTTAACACATACAAACCCTAATTAAACCCTATTGTGTGATCATTCAAACAATTCTAGACACAAGACTTGATAATGACGTAATCAGCAGACATTTAGTGCACCAACAATAACATCATCTAAAGCATAAGACTTGTTACGATTCTAAGGAGTATATTACTCATGAAAATATTAACCCTTGAGGTTTCATAGTGTCAAAAACAAGTACTTGTGCTAAAGGATGATTACTTTCGAATACATATGTTCTTGTGTTTTAACTTCCTAAATCCTTAATCTACCGTTGATCTCCGTTACTCATACACTTTGTTTCTTCGTGTAGAAGGACTTGGTGTTCCTACCTCCAACAGCAACTAACTCGCGGATTCACAAGTGAAGACTTGCAAAACCGTGAGTATACTCGCAACCCCCTTTTTATGTTTATCACTTTTGGGGTGTAACATGTTTAACTATTAAACTACACTTAAACTTATTCTTTATGCAATGCACGAAAGACAATCCTTATACATGAATATTATGTTGTTATACTAGATGCTTATACGTGGACCATACATATGTGATATGTTTTAGTCATTAGCTTTCACGAGCCTCCATTTGACATGTATAGCGCTATAGGAGTAACGCACCGCCCGTAGACTAGTGGTCATGTTGAATTACATCATTTTGCGTAAACAAAGGGTTGACTAGAAATATTGCATGCCATGTTAGGTTGATCTTGTATAAACTAAGTTGCCATGTGGATTCGTTTTTAAACTTTTATACTTATACTTATTCATAAACTTGTATACTCGCTTTTGCTTTTGCATTGAATTGTATTTTAAACAAGTTACAGGTTGAGGATTGATGATGCTATGAAAATGGACTAGCAAAGATGCCTAGATACTCACTTAGACGTTTAGGTTTAAAGTGTTGTATCAATTTTGTTATGTTATGTTTGAACAATGTTGTTATTTGAATTTCGTGTAATAATTTGACAATTTGTTTATGAAATGAAATCGGTTGAATTAAATATTGTCACAAATAGTGTTATGAAGTCTCTTACAATCTCGAACTAGTCCCACTCTGATGATTCCGCCATTGGTTGGGGTGTGACAAAAGTTAAGGAGCATATCGACACGAAAAGTTTACATAGCATACGAGATTAACATGCATCATATAATTTCATGTTCAAACATGGATAGAGTGTGATTCAAATAGTTTCAAGTGTTTCGTGTTTTTATATAGAATACATGTTGCACCCAAAAGTGTTTTAAAAGTAAAATGGGTTCGAGTATACTCACAAAATTGCAAATGCTTTCTGATTATTCAAGGATTCGGTGTTTAAAGTACATGAAAATATACATTTAAGAAAAATAATCACCTAGCACACATGATACTTGTTCTTGACACTATGAAACTCAAAAAAAAGTTAGAATGTTTTCATGGGTCAAATACACATTAGAATCGTAATAAGCATCATGGTCTTAGATGATGTAACTTACTACTTTGAAAAATAACCACTAGCTTATCATCAAGGGTTTGGATACTTAAACAATATATATGTATTATATAGTTCATATCATAGCTTACAAGTCCAATAATTCGACAAGAACATCATATAAGTCATGCATGAGGTAGGAAGGACAAGTCTTCCATTTAGGTACCTCTTTGGTGTTTACAAGTACACTTGTTGTCATAGATAATCAAGGAGGGTCATGAACATACAATAAAGAATGAAATAATTACAACTAATCTAAGGAAAACATCAAGTAATGTGTGGTTTTTTCAAGTAGGATAGCCCAAGATAACTTTATAATTTCACAAACATCAAGCCCTAAGCTTGTTCATTACTTGTGGGTTAAAACCCTAAACAAAACAGAAAGTTTATGAGGTTTACACCTCTGATTTTACATGTCTCAACCTTGGTGATGTTCCAGGACTTGGTTTTCCATAGAAAACCTGTGGAAACGTACCTAGGCTTGATCTAAGTGATTTGGAAGAAGAATCAAAGAAAAAGAGTGAGAAATGAAAAAGTTATGCACATTTTTATAACTTGTAACGAATCTGTTTAAGCTCCTGATTAACAACTGAAATGACAGTGTTTTGAGAGGGAAACTGTGAGTTTGTAAAGTGGAAAATGTGGGGAAGGCACTTGAGTTTTATAGGGAAGTGATTAAGGTTGTTGGTTGTGAGTATTTATGACAAGAAACACACTTAACAACTCAAGAAACACAACAAAATGACCCAATCAGCAGGCTGTTCACGTTTTTTCTCGGATCCAACTGCCTCGCGGCTGCGAAGGCGTATGGCAGGTGAGTCGCGGCCAGCCAGCCGCTGGAACTGTCACACCCTGTCCTTTTGCGGAAGCGTATAATGTGTGATTGGTTTAATAACATTGCATTCAATCGTAATAAATAACTACATGATCAAAACGATGTTCATCCATTCATAAAATTTATGTATTACAAACATTGTTTATTCAAGTTTTTAAAACACAACCTTCGACTCGGTTACAAACCAACAAAAGTGGATGACATCTAGACTTCTAGTTACGACACCTGCATCTAAGATCCATCCTGTTACCTGAAATACATGTAATTTTGGAAAACATCAACAAAAAGTTGAGCGAGTTCATGCGTCTTGTTTGTGTAATGTAATTCTTGTAAATCCTTGAGAGACTCCTTTGTAAACAGGTATGAAAAGCGTGTATAAACATGAATGTTTTGCAAGGACTTTAAGGCATGTGAGGACATAGGGATCACTCGTTATGGCTCATAGGGAGCACTCGTAATGGCTCATACCCATGTCGATTTTCCTCGACTGTGTTGATTAACCTCGACTGTGTCAATTTACCTTGACTGTGTTGATTACCCTCGACTGTGTCAATTTCCCTTGACTGTGTCGATTACCCTCGACTGGGACTCCGAAGCACTACTAGGTACTAGTTGTGACAATGAGTGGGGTTCGGCCGTACCCGTTAGATCTAACCCTCGTCCCTAATTATGTATTAATGAATTTTTAATGGCATTTCCGTATCTAGTCTATGCTCACATGATCTAGTATTGCATTTCATAGGCATTGCATACCGTTTAAGTATTCGTAACATGTATTTCACCCCCGAGAGTTATAAAACCAAAAACAGTTAAAGAAAAGGGGGAGCATGAACTCACTGTTTTGCGTCTTCAGTACTCGTAACTCAAATCTCGTCAGCAAATACGACTACCTACAATGCGCTAGGGTCTATTAGACGAGTGGGCCGTGCCTTGCCTTAGTATTCATTTTTTGAGTTACGTTTTCTTTATGTCTTTACATCATCCAGAGTTATAATACTTTTCAAGTATTTGTTTTCGTGTTTCCTTCCCAAGGATGGGAGTATTTCATACATGTATTCTCGTATTCTAGTATTTGTAGTTTCCAAAATAATATATTTTCAAGTTTCACTTAGAAAATATATATAGACTCGTTTTGTCAACAAATAATGTATTGCTAAGAAGATATATATATTTTTCTCAAAAATCATATATCTTCTAAATGTTCTAAGAAAATATATTTCTTACTTCCAAAAATAATATATTTTCTCTTGGTCGAAAATACAATATTACTCTTGTAATATTTTCAAAATCGTATTTTCATTTCTTGTACCCAAAACAATATTTGCCAAAAATATACTTGTAATGGTATTTTCCGGAATATTTTAGAAGTTACTTTTTATCGCTCGGTTTCACAATATTAAGTGTGTAACTTATATACTTTATTCCTTGTGATTTTTGGTATTATTTTGGATTTGTATGTTCTTGGTATTTGTAAGTTATATTATTTTCTCTAAAACAATATAACTATTTCACATAATCATACACAATGTTTTTAATGTAAATATATATTCTAGACACATATTTATCCATTTTCATTTACAAAAACCAACCTCTGATACTTTGTATTTTGTAACAAAACCTATGGCGTAGTTTATATTGGAATAACAAGGTTATAAATATACTTGTAACACTTGTTTAGAAAATAATTTCTAAGTGTTGGAATTTTTAGAAAATTTCGCCATAGTTTCCTTTGTAAATGGAGGTGTCCATGCTATTTAGCGTATCTTTTTCTTTTCAAAAATCATTCAGCAATCAACAACAATTCTCTAAACAATATCACACTTACCAAGTGTAAAAACAATACACTTTACATAATAACATGAACTTGAGTTTTCGTAAAAAAGCGTAGTAACTTGGTAAAGTGTTTAGTGGTCTTAGTTACTTCCCAAAATATATTTACTTTTGTTAAAATCTCAATCTCGGAATTTTTTAGATGTTCACAACTTGTGAATACATTTTACAAAGATATTTATTTACAACACCTTCTTGTTTTATTAGCAACCCTACACTTATTTTGTCACCCAAAATAGTGTAAGTTTAATGAAAATCATGATATTCCAAAAAATCATAATTTTAAACTTGGTTTTCTTGGAAAATCATTCACAAGTCTTAGATTCACAAGTTTACTAGTTTACTTTGTTTGTCATTTTAGAAGAAATCATTTCATGTTCAAGTTCAAGTTCATGTTTTTACTAGAAGATGATTATCTTATGAAAACACATAATCATCTTCTAACTTGCTAAATAATATGTTTAATCACACTTTAGCAAGTTCCATATGATGATTAACATTATATTACCAAGAAATCAACAAGTAATCATCAACATACTCAAAACAACATTCTTCTAACAATATTTCCTCATGTTCCATCTTTATGTAAAGCTTTATGTTCAAGATTAGTGTGTGTGTTCATTAGTGTTCTTGTGTAAATACTTCAACAACAACTTTTAACCACTAAAATATGAAGTAAACAAGAGTGTTCCAGGAGCTTACAACTAGCTTAAAGCTAGGGAAGAACAATGTTGAAGATGTGGAGGATAAAAGCAAACAGAGGTGGTCCTTCAAGTTCCGTGAGCACTGGGCTTCCTAAACCACCTTTGTGGCACCCTAGGAAAGCCAGTAAACACCGCAACTTAACTAGCTTCCTCAGTAACCACGCACTAAATTTTGGGATGAAATTTTCTTAACAGGGGGAGAATGTGACAACCCTCGTAATTACATGTATCCGTACAATTAATTAATGTTAAATAAAAGTGCTTGATGACTGTGCTGAATTACTTAACTGCTTTCTGATTACTGCGTCATACTTACATGTGCTTGTTAACATACTAGTCTTGTGCAGAAAATTGACTAAATGGTCATGTATGCTTTCCTGAGTGTTAGGAATTAAAAGTGTTACAAAAAGATATATAAAAGGCACTCAACGGAACGACTTAGCACTTTAACAAAACGGTATCTAACCGAACAACCGGACATTACCCGGGACACCAAAATATTGCAAGACACATTGTTTAATAATTTCTTGGCTGGTCATGATCCCCGAACACCCTAACACCCACTAAATTCTCTATTAACTAACATATGTAGACATATACTTGCATTTGAACTAATATTTACCATCTACCATTAAATTTTACACTTAACCCCCCCTCTCTTCACTTACGGCCCCATGTGGGAGGACCCCACCAAGATTTGATTTCCTTTATTTTATTGGATCTTGCTTGTGTATATTGGCAAAATATTGGATGACAAGATCAGGAGTATGGTGTATATCTATAAGAGATCTCTCCATATCATTCTCTCACATTCACAAGATCACACCATCTTCTCACATCTCTCTCTCCCTCTCTCGGCCTCACCATAACCGCCACCATCACCACCATAACTCAACCACCATTGTTCCATTTTAAAGCTTGTACCAAGTGCTAGAAGGTGATACTTGGAGGTTGAAGCTTGGGGGGTCTTGAAGGAACTTCATACTTTGCTCTACACCTCATCTTCATCATCATTCTTGGTTCATAAGTTCATCCCTAGCCTTTGAGCTAGTTGTAAGTCTTTAACTTCACTCTTGGTTACTTGTATGATGATTATTCGTAAGATTGTTATTTGATGTTTAACACAAGAACATAAAAAGAAAATGAACAAAGAACATGAACATAAGTTTACATGAAGATGAAATCTTGTTGGGTTAAGGTTGGTTAAAGCATGCATGATATTTGATCATTGATTTCTTGATAAACCCGTTGTTAGGACATTTGTTGATACGTTTTAGTAACATCTAGACTATAAAAAGCATGCTGATTAGCATTTTCAGCCAACTTCAACTGGCTGTAAATGGATCATAATTAATCAAAAAACTGATTTTCTAAAGCCTAAATTATGTATTTTCGAAAAATGGATCAAATGGCACTAGAATCGTAATTTTTCGCGGTCGTTTACTATTTTTAAAGGTCTGTTTTTGGACGGCAGCTCAAGCTACGTTTTCCTGCAGAAAACGTGTGTTATATTCTTCATCATAACTTGAAATCTGTGTAGAATTAGCTCATGAAAATTTTACTGTAGATGACCACTGATGTCATAGTAATGCTCCAATGGGAATTTCATCAATCGGACTTGCGATGAAATTTTAATAAATTATTCCGTGGACTGAAGTCAGAAAGTGATGAATCTGATTGCAGTCCGGTAAATGATTTTTTATAAAATATTGGTAATGAATTGGATCCCGATATTTTTACACAATAATATTTGGATCGTTTAAGACCTTCTGTAAAAAGTTGGGAGTTTTTGGAATAGGTTAACTATTTTATTAAAATTCCCGAAAACAGCCCAGTTTTGAATGTAAAAGCTGAAACGGCATAAGTAGTAATTTGCGTGTCTAAATGTCGGGTAGGTTATCTATGAATGATCAAACATGTTATATGTCAATAAAAGTGTTATGTGCAATGTCGTATGTTTGTTTATGAATGGGAATAGATGGGAAGTTTATATGGCCATGAACCGTTAAAATGAGTGCATGTTATGTGGTAGATGCGTGTAGGAACTTCGTGCTTATTTGAAGTCACTAATAAACTAAGTGGTAATCATACTAGAACGTGATTGACCGACCTTGACTGTTAGCTATTTTTGAGAGTCAAACCGAGCAACCAAAGGTGAGTTCACACACTTTCTAAGGCATGGGATTCCCGGTGGTTGGGAATGGGTTAATGAATTAAAACGGAACCTACATATCCTCCTTGGGTAGGATATGTACTGCCATCCTCCATAGGTAGGATGCCAATATAAATCCTGCGTATTCTCCTTGGTTAGAATATGTACGTTCGTCCTCCATGGGTAGGACAACAACCTTAAATTTACTAGACAAAACTCTATCATGAAGTCCCTCAATTTTATATCGACTTAATCGCCGGGCCAATGGCGAGCGGGTCATTAGTTAATAGCGCTATTAGGGTTGACAAACCTCACACCGTGCCGTTCGGATGGGCATGTACTAATGGACCTGGGAAAACTGTCAATGATGATAGAACATTGACGTAGGGCACAACTATTGTTCGTCAGTTGTCGATATGGTAACAGTCTAGTGGTTAACATGGGGAAGCCCCCACGAGTCATGGTTTGGGAAAGAAGGAATTGGTTAATCTTATTTTCAACTATGGGGTAACCCCCACGGTAAGTAAGCCTGCTAAAGACAAACCATGTTTTCAAAAACAACTTCAAACAAACACCCAACTATGAACTCGCTCAACTTTATTGTTGACTCGTTGTTACATGCCTTACAGGTCGTTAGATACTTATGGAGCTTGCACGAGGAGGAGGTCGTTGTGGGATATGGACTGCTATGTCCAGTTCTAAACATTCAAACTTTATGAACTTATTGATTTATGCTTCCGCTGTTAACTTGAAGTTGGTTACTTTCTTTTGGTCACCAATTATGTTGTGGTTGGTTTTATTTACTTAATTATGTTGTTCAATATAATTGGTGGCTCGATCCTGGTCATGTCACGCCTCCAAGCGGTGATACTCCGCATGGTGGATTTTGGGGGTGTGAAAGATTGGTATCAGAGCCATTGGTTATAGTGAACTTGGTTTTAAAAAGGGAAAAGCTTTTTAACAAAACCAGACTATAACCTGTACAGTGCTCAACGATCCACAACGACGCTTCGCTCCACGTGCAAGGCTCAACACACTAGGTGGTATGATTTAAGTTTATATTTCTTACTTGCTAGATTACTTTTGTCTGGTGTGGTGTTTATTGTGTGCTTATTTAGGGTAGTAGCATGCTGTCTACTAGCCCTACTGCGTTCTTATGACACGTAATTGTTTACTTGAAATTTGACAAGTGGTGGTCAAATTCTTTTCTGATTTCACGTCACCCCGCTACGACAACTGTTTATGCATTTACACGCTTATCTCGACATGACGTCACCATCTGACCCTCCGTACATTCGGTTTGCACGTCAATATTCACGAAGACTATACCTGGCTCAAACGAACTAGGGATTAGGAGAACTATATCTACGCAACTCTGTTGACGAACCTTATCATCCCCACCGGTCATCGTAACCAGAAACGAAGCAGTCATAGTTATACGCGTTCGTCATTTTGCAACTCGAAACCCTACCAACCAAATTTTATTTTGGACAAGTGATGTACTTCCGTGACCGTGATGCAACGAACTTCCCTATTTGTGTCGTGCCGCCACACCTCACTTCTAGAATTGCTTCTAAGCAACAAATTACTTGGTTAAATTCTCCTGTTATTGGTGGACCTCTGTTTTCGCTCGATTCTTCGCATGAACCTCATTAATTCCCTGTTTCTTCGATTGGCAACTGATTTAACGAAACGCCAACAACCATACCACGATTTTCACCGATCACAAGACTACCTTATCACTCTGTTGGATGGTTTATTAGCTCTCTCGCGTACCCAACTCAGCGAATGAATACCATTACTGGTGAAATAGTCTTCAGGACATTTGGGGACGGAGATATGGATCACTCAACCCACCGGCGAACACGATAATTTATACGTTCACCTGACCCACCTTACACTACAAGAGACGTATTTTAATTTCATGATAGTTTTCTTAAATATGCGGGATCTTTGCACTAGCTCTTGCACCGACACATGATTATTGATTAATGATACGTCCAATTTCTACCATTGGCTTAGATCAAACCATCACTCTCTTACCATAGTGACATTACGTTCTCGCTACTCCATGTTGAGATACTGAAACGAACACGCACTCGCTTAAAGAATTTGGAAGGCTCGACCTTCGATCATTAGTGATCACTCCTTGAAACCTTGAGGGTAGTGATGTATTGTTGATGCGGTCATACTCTCTTGAACACGTTTTCGCATCTTTCCTTTGGAACCTCACGACTACACAGACGTATTTTGGATTCATTCGCACAAGCCAAGGAACTCCTCCTAACTTTGTTACTTACTTGATGAATCACCAACCCACGTAAGTTCATGGATTCAGGTAAATTATTCCTCCTTCGCATGTGGGCGAATCCGACGACTTTTGATGGAAGTCTCAGTGAATCTTAACACTACACAATTGTACGACAATCATGCTGCTATGTTGAATTCTCGTTCTGATTGATTTAACCTTGTTACAGCTATATTCGATCAACGGCATACTTTATCCTAACTATACCCAACTTACGTACAACCAGCTGTACCTTCGACATCAGGTAAACCCCTGCTAGGGATTATTAATCGCTTATTCATCGATTGCGGCTACCCTTTCTCATGTTTCCCCACCCATACTCGTTATACTTTTTGAACCCTACGATCTTAAAAGTGTTCCCCGCGGACACTCGCTTGGATAAGTTACGCTCTATGAACGTTACTCAGTGAGCATTGGGCCATGAACATGTTGATACCCCAGGTACTTTTCCTTGATCTTGATACGGCCGATATGGATCCTCAGACGCGATAGATATGTCCCTTGTTCTCTTTGACGACATCCGAACCCACTTGAAGAACTGTCCTCGCAATTGCAAGACCTCTTGGACAAGGGTTTTATTCGCCCTAGCTCTTCGCCCTGGGGAGCTCCAGTCTTGTTTGTGAAGAAGAAAGACGGTACCTTCAGAATGTGTATTGACTACAGCGAACTCAACAAAGTGACGGTAAAGAATCGTTATCCTCTTCCACGCATTAATGACTTATTCGACCAGTTGCAAGGGTAGAACTATTACTCTAAGATTTATTTGAGATCGGGTTACCATCAGCTGAGAGTCCGAGATGAGGACGTCTCCGAAACAGCATTCAGAACTCGTTACGGCCATTACGAGTTTCTGGTTATGCCTTTCGGATTGACGAACGCACCAGCGGTCTTCATGGATCTCATGAACCGAATATGCAAACCTTACCTGGATAAGTTCGTTATTGTTTTCATCGACGACATCCTGATCTATTCTAAGAGTCAGGAGGAACACGAGCAGCATCTACGACTTATGCTGGAACTCCTTCGAATATAGCAGTTGTATGCCAAATTTTCGAAATGTGACTTCTGGCTTCGCGAAGTCCATTTTCTAGGCCACGTGGTAAACAAGGATGGGATTCATATGGATCCATCCAAGGTTGACTCGATCAAGAACTGGCTTGCACCCCGTACACCAACAGAAATCTGCCAATTCTTGGGTTTGGCAGGTTATTACAGAAGGTTTATCAAGGATTTCTCAAAGATTGCGCAACCTCTCACTTCACTGACTCAGAAGGGTGTCACCTATCGTTGGGGTGATTCACAGGAATCTGCTTTTCAGCACTTAAAGGATAGACTTTGTAGCGCACCCATCCTCTCATTGCCTGAAGGCACATATGACTTTGTGGTTTATGGCGACGCTTCCATACAAGGACTTGGTTGCGTGTTGATGCAACGTGACAAGGTCATTGCTTACGCATCATGCCAACTTAAGATTCACGAAAGGAACTACACTACGCACGACCTGGAATTGGGAGCAGTTGTCTTCGCACTTAAGATATGCAGACATTACCTGTACGGTACCAAGTGCACCATTTACACCGATCACAGGAGTCTCTAGCATATCTTCAAACAAAAGGAATTAAAGATGCGACAACGTAGATGGGTCGAGCTCTTAAATGATTATGAATGTGCGATCAAGTACCATCCGGGCAAAGCCAATGTTGTGGTCGACGCCCTCAGTCGAATGGATACTATACCTAAGCGTGTACGTGCGTTACAACTTACCATCCAATCTAGTCTTCCTGCCCAAATACGAGATGCTCAGGTTGAAGCGTTGAAGGCAGAAAACATCAGGTCTGAGTCCTTACGAGGATCAAGGAAGCGGTTAGAACAAAAGGAAGACGGCGCTTACTACGTAACAGGGCGCATCTGGGTCCCACTCTATGGGAACTTACGCGAGCTTGTGATGGATGAAGCGCACAAGTCTCGTTATTCGGTACATCCTGGTTCGGATAAGATGTACCACGATCTCAAGACTACATATTGGTGGCCTGGTATGAAAGCCAACATAGCAACCTACGTCAGTAAATGCTTGACTTGTGCTAGGGTCAAGGTTAAATATCAGAAACCATCAGGCCTACTCCAACAACCAGAGATCTCGACATGGAAATGGGAGCAAATTTCCATGGATTTCATTACTGGCCTGCCTAGATCTCAACGCGGAAATGATACCATTTGGGTGATCGTGGATCGACTGACCAAGTCTGCACATTTCCTGGCTATCAAGGAAACTGATAAGTTTTCTACCCTAGCAGATGTCTACCTAAAGGAAGTAGTATCAAGGCACGGAGTGCCAACCTCCATCATCTCTGATCGTGACTCACGGTTTACATCTGAGTTGTGGCAAGCTATGCATAAGTCCTTTGGTTCTCGATTAGACATGAGCACGGCATATCATCCACAGACGGATGGGCAATCTGAACGCACCATCCAAACCCTTGAAGACATGCTTAGGGCATGTGTAATCGACTTTGGCAATGGCTGGGAAAAACACCTCCCGTTAGGGGAGTTTTCGTATAACAACAGCTACCACACCAGTATCCAGGCCGCTCCGTTCGAGGCATTGTACGGACGGAAGTGCCGATCACCTCTTTGTTGAGCAGAAGTTGGTGAGAATCAAATCACTGGCCCATAACTTGTGGTAGACACGACCGAGAGGATTGCTCAGATACGTCAACGAATGGCGGCAGCTCGCGACCGTCAGAAAAGCTACGCTGATAAGCACGGGAAACCACTCGAGTTCCAGGTTGGGGATCGAGTGCTACTCAAAGTCTCACCTTGGAAAGGTGTAGTTCGTTTTGGCAAACGAGGCAAACTCAACCCGCGATATGTTGGACCGTTCGAAATCATTGAGAAAATTGGCAAGGTCGCTTACAAGTTGAATCTGCCTGAAGAACTCAGCGGAGTTCACAATGTTTTCAATGTGTCGAATCTGAAGAGGTGTCTGTCAGATGAGACCCTCATAGTTCCCTTAAAGGAGCTCACTATCGACCACCAGCTGCGATTCGTCGAGGAACCAGTAGAGATTACTGATCGAGATGTTAAGGTTCTCAAGCGTACCAGGATACCTCTTGTTCGAGTTCGTTGGAACTCCCGTCGTGGCCCAGAGTATACCTGGGAAGGAGAAGACCAAATGAAACTCAAGTATCCCCAGTTGTTTAAGAAAAGTGCAACCACTACTAAGGCTGAAGCTACTTCAGAATTTCGGGACGAAATTCCAAATCAACGGGGGATAATGTTACACCCCAGGAAAAGCCAGTAAACACCGCAACTTAACTAGCTTCCTCAGTAACCACGCACTAAATTTCGGGACGAAATTTTCTTAACAGGGGGAGAATGTGACAACCCTCATAATTACATGTATCCGTACGATTAATTAATGTTAAATAAAAGTGCTTGATGACTGTGCTGAATTACTTAACTGCTTTCTGATTACTGCATCATACTTACATGTGTTTGTTAACATACTAGTCTTGTGCAGAAAATTGACTAAATGGTCCTGTTTGCTTTCCTGAGTGTTAGGAATTAAAAGTGTTACAAAAAGATATATAAAAGGCACTAAACGGAATGACTTAGCACTTTAACGAAACGGTATCTAACCGAACAACCGGACATTACCCGGGACACCAAAATATTACAAGACACATTGTTTAATTATTTATTGGCTGGTCATGATCCCCGAACACCCTAACACCCACTAAATTCTCTATTAACTAACATATGTAGACATATACTTGCATTTGAACTAATATTTACCATCTACCATTAAATTTTACACTTAACCCCCCCCCCCCTCTCTTCACTTACGGCCCCATGTGGGAGGACCCCACCAAGATTTGATTTCCTTTATTTTATTGGATCTTGCTTGTGTATATTGGCAAAATATTGGATGACAAGATCATGAGTATGGTGTATATCTATAAGAGATCTCTCCATATCATTCTCTCACATTCACAAGATCACACCATCGTCTCACATCTCTCTCTCCCTCTCTCGGCCTCACCATAACCGCCACCATCACCACCATAACTCAACCACCATTGCTCCATTTTCAAGCTTATACCAAGTGCTAGAAGGTGATACTTGGAGGTTGAAGCTTGGGGGTCTTAAAGGAACTTCATACGTTGCTCTACACCTCATCTTCATCATCATTCTTGGTTCATAAGTTCATCCCTAGCCTTTGAGCTAGTTGTAAGTCTTTGACTTCACTCTTGGTTACTTTTATGATGATTATTCGTAAGATTGTTATTTGATGTTTAACACAAGAACATAAAAAGAAAATGAACAAAGAACATGAACATAAGTTTACATGAAGATGAAATCTTATTGGGTTAAGGTTGGTTAAAGCATGCATGATATTTGATCATTGATTTCTTGATAAACCCGTTGTTAGGACATTTGTTGATACGTTTTAGTAACTTCTAGACTATAAAAAGCATGATGATTAGCATTTTTAGCCAACTTCAACTGGCTGTAAACGGATCATAATAAATCGAAAAATTGATTTTCTGAAGCCTAAATTATGTATTTTAGAAAAACGGATCAAATGGCACTGGAATCGTAATTTTTTGAGGTCGTTTACTATTTTTAAAGGTCTGTTTTTGGGCGGCAGCTCAAGCTGCGTTTTACTGCAGAAAACGTGTGTTATATTCTTCATCATAACTTGAAATCTGTGTAGAATTAGCTCATGAAAATTTTACTGTAGATGACCACTGACGTCATAGTAATGCTCCAATGGGAATTTCATCAATCGGACTTGCGATGAAATTTTAATAAATTATTCCGTGGACTAAAGTCAGAAAGTGATGAATCTGATTGCAGTCCGGTAAATGATTTTTTATAAAATATTGGTAATGAATTGGATCCCGATATTTTTACACAATAATATTTGGATCGTTTAAGACCTTCTGTAAAAAGTTGGGAGTTTTTGGAATAGGTTAACTATTTTATTAAAATTCCCGAAAACAACCCAGTTTTGAATGTAAAAGCTGAAACGGCATAAGTAGTAATTTGCGTGTCTAAATGTCGGGTAGGTTATCTATGAATGATCAAACATGTTATATGTCAATAAAAGTGTTATGTGCAATGTCGTATGTTTGTTTATGAACGGGAATAGATGGGAAGTTTATATGGGCATGAACCGTTAAAATGAGTGCATGTTATGTGGTAGATGCGTGTAGGAACTTCGTGCTTATTTGAAGTCACTAATAAACTAAGTGGTAATCATACTAGGACGTGATTGACCGACCTTGACTGTTAGCTATTTTTGAGAGTCAAACCGAGCAACCAAAGGTGAGTTCACACACTTTCTAAGGCATGGGATTCCCGGTGGTTGGGAATGGGTTAATGAATTAAAACGGATCCTATATATCCTACTTGGGTAGGATATGTATCGCCATCCTCCATAGGTAGGATGCCAATATAAATCCTGCGTATTTTCCTTGGGTAGAATACGTACGTACGTACGTACGTCCTCCATGGGTAGGACAACAACCTTAAACTTACTAGACAAAACTATATCATGAAGTCCCTCAATTTTATATCGACTTAATCGCCGGGCCAATGGCGAGCGGGTCATTAGTTAATAGCGCTATTAGGGTTGACAAGCCTCACACCGTGCCGTTCAGACGGGCGTGTACTAATGGATCTGGGCAAACTGTCAATGATGATAGAACATTGACGTAGGGCACAACTATTGTTCGTCAGTTGTCGATATGGTAACAGTCTAGTGGTTAACATGGGGAAGCCCCCACGGGTCATGATTTGGGAAAGAAGGAATTGGTTAATCATATTTTCAACTATAGGGTAACCCCCATGGCAAGTAAGCCAGCTAAAGACAAACCATGTTTTCGAAAACAACTTCAAACAAACACCCAACTGTGAACTCGCTCAACTTTATTGTTGACTCGTTGTTACATGCCTTACAGGTCGCTAGATACTTATGGAGCTTGCACGAGGAGGAGGTCGTTGTGGGATATGGACTGCTATGTCCAGTTCTAAACATTAATACTTTATGAACTTGTTGATTTATGCTTCCGCTGTTAACTTGAAGTTGATTACTTTCTTTTGGTCACCAATTATGTTGTGGTTGGTTTGATTTACTTAATTATGTTGTTCAATATGATTGGTGGCTCGATCCTGGTCATGTCACGCCTCCAAACGGTGACACTCCGCATGGTGGATTTTGGGGGTGTGACAACCTTCTTAGACCTTGAGAAGACCTTGGGTTGCATGAACTTGAAACAAAAATGTGGTGGTGTGTGGGGGGTATCTCGGCCGAAGCTTGTAGAGGGAGAAAGGAGATGTTGTGGTGTTGATGAAGGTGTTAAGTTACTTATAATCACTAAACCTATTATCCAAAGGTTCATGTGTCCAAGAAGTACAAGACATAATCCTCCATAATCTAATCAAGATCTTGGTAAATCAAATGGAGATTTAGAAGGGATTTTGAGATCTTGGGGTGGGGGCCACCTACATGGGGCCGTAGGTAATTAAGGGGGGGGGGGTTAAATGTAAAATGTTGTGGTAAGTAGGTTAATCATAGGAGGTTAAGTGTAAAAATCTAGTATTTAATGTGTAGGATACATTTTCTAATATGTTCGGGTGTTCGGGCATCATAACTAGCTCAGAAAAAGTAAAACAATGTTTTCAACAATACTTTAGCGTTCCGGGTAATGTCCGGTTGTTCGGTTAGATACCGATTCATTAAAGTGTCAAGTTATACCGTATAGTGTCCTTTATGCAACTTTTTGTGACACTTTTAATTCCCGACACTTAGGAAAGTATACAGGACCATTTTGCCATATTTTTGCATGAAATAATCTAGTTAAATGCTGAATTTTTGCTGATTAGTGCAGAATTCTGCACTTTTTGTGGGTTTTAGGCACTTTCCGGCACTCTGTCTATCACTTAGGCATGCAGTTTTGGGGTCCTTACTTCCCTACACACTATGCTAGTGTAATACGTCATCTCTGGCTCACACTGGGCCTCAAAATACTGTCTGTCTATGTACTGAACTACGTCAGCATTTTTGTTTGTCTGGTAACGGTGCCAATTTTGTTCTATGTATCATTAGAACTATCTCGTGTTGCATGTAGCAACAAATAAAGTCTTGTATCATGAAATGCCATTGTATGTATATAACAGTAATCAAAAATTTATTTGTCTCGTAAAATAGATCATGCACAATTATTTAAGCACAGATTACTGTTCAATTAGTGTACGGAATGTACGGAAAAGTGACGGTTGTCACAGTCTCCCCCCCCCCCCCCCCGTTAAAAGAATTTCGTCCCGAAATTCAAGCGATGCCATCGGTCGCAGGGGAGTTGTGAATCAAATAGGGTCACTTAGGTTTAAAATTTGCCTTCATGTTCCCATGTAACTCTGGGTCATGTTATGAATTCTATCGTACTCAAGTAATTCAATTACGTCTTTTCTGTGTCTTGTGGACTCTTGGTCCGTAACCTTAACAGGTTTTATAGTATTGTGGACTCTTGGTCTGAAACCTTAACAGGTTCTATAATAATTTTGTCGTTTGTCATTGACGTGAATCTTATTTTTGGGAACAACGACTGTTCCTTGAGTCAGACTCCTCTAGACACATAGAATGTGTCACGGTCACTATTGATCTTTTTCTGGAAGTTTCTTCTTGTGCGCAATGGTTCTGATCCCTACACCGGGGATTCAACCTTTTCGTTTCCAAATCACACTACGCCTTCTCTAGGCGAGGCTCTCTTTTAAGTCATACTTCTTGTCTCAAATTCTTACGATTTCTGCCGTTCATCGGCGCAATCTTTCTGTATTCATGGGTTGTCTTGTTATGATCACATATCTTAACGATCTTGCCTCTAGATTGTTTATTTCCGGTCTCCGTTCAAGACGATGAGGATTGACTTATTATGTTCCATCTGAAGCTTCACACGAAGCGGTTTGAACGGCGGTGTGATAAATACTGTTGTAGGAAGACTCCACTAATGGCAAGTGAGTGTTCCAACTTTTCATCAAAGTTTATCACACAAGCACGTATCGTGTTCATACAGTCTGCATCGTTCAGTAGCTTAGTCCATTAATATTCAAGTTTTTACGATCAACGGTGTGCTGCAACCCTTGTGGTTAGTAAAGATCGTGTAGTTTTTTCTTTTAGGTAATGACGTCAAATTTGGGGCGCGCAATTACTGTGTCTGGATCAAGGTTTCTTCCCATGATCTCTTAATCAACGTGGCGCGTATGTAATGTCGTGGTCTAGTTGCATCGACGTACAATCAAGATTTTGTCGAGAAGCGTCACATAATTGCAACTCTAGCTCCTTAGCTCTTGGTTGCAGGGTTGGCATGAATTTCGTTCTTATCCACCATGTATCTTAAAGTTCTCACTTCGCGAATTCGAAATCCGCTTTTCGTCATCATAGCTCATAATTGTTCTTTTCTCTAAGAGTTGCAAGGTAAGTTGCAGCTGTTGCTCACGACCTTCCTTGGTCGTTGGCCATATAAGAATGTAGTCAATAAGTATAATCGTGATTTATCCAGGTATGGCTTACACGTTCGATTCATGAGGTCCATGAATATTGTCGATGCATGTGTTAAGCCAAATGCTACGACAAGGAACTCGTACTGCTCGAAGCGAGTCCTAAAGGTCGTTTTAGGGATATTTCCTTCTTGTATTCACAGTTGAGGACATCTTGTCTTCAGTTGATCTTTGAGTGGTATCTAGTACCTTATGATTTGTCTGTTCATGTCATCAATCCTTGGCAAAGGATACCAATCCTTGCTATCCAATTTTCTGGAATTTATGCAAAATGGAAACTGTCAAATTTCTCTAAGGATGTCATGTCCTTAATTAATTCTGTCTAGCAGCTCATGCCATTATATCGGAGGTTCATGCTTCGCGGACGAAACTAGTCAGTGAGGTGTCGCTCGGCACTGGTGCTGCTCCTGGCACGAGGTTTATCCTGAAATCCTCTTGTTGTTATGGAGGGGCGTTCCTGGCAAATCTTCAGAAAAGGCTTCTTGGAACTTCTTCCATCACGGGGATGTTCTCAGGCTCTATACTTGGATATCCAATCCATGCTGACTATCACATTATGACTTCTCAAGTTAATGGTAACAGAAGGTTCCGGCCCTCTGAGTCCCTAAATACAGTCCTTAATTGTTTCGTCTGTTTAAACTAGCCTTATATATGCTCATTTCTAAAGAATACGGGACGTCTATTTTACTTGAAGCTAGGCCAAGCAGTTTCTTAAGTTCTAAGCATGTAAGGTTAAAGTTGATGCCAGTATTAATTAAAAGTAGATGCATAAGGTTGGTTAATAGGGAATGTACCTTTAATCGCATCTGGGTGCTGGCGTGCTTCATGTGTTTCGATCGTGAAAACCCTTCCTTGCTTGTTTCTTCCCAGGGCAATCTTTCCTAAAGTGCCCTGCTTCACCACATCTGTAGCAACCTGGTACTCTCTTATCTCTTTCATCTGGGTCCTTCGCCCAACAGGCATCCTTGCTGTGTCCTTCTTTTCCACACTTTCCGCACTTAGGCCTCAGACATCGACCTTCATGGTGAAAATTGCATTCCCCGCACCTCGGCTTAGTCCCCGAGTAAACTTTACCACCGGCCTTATTAGTGGCTCCATCAGTTTTCCTGCCATGCAGCGGTTTCACTTTCTTTCTTTTGTTTGCTTTAGAGCTTCCATAGCTGACTTGGGTGCCCATCTTTAGATTTGAGGACTTCCTTTTCTTATTGCCTGATGACTTCACATGAGTCTCTTTCTTGTCATCCTCAGGTTTCAAAAATTTTCCCATGCGTAGAGCTTCTTAAGTAAGGGTGACACTCAGATCGATAGCCTCTGCGATGGTTGAGGGCTTTGAGGAAGTAACCATGCTCCTGATCTGAGGTGCAAGTCCCCAAATGAATCGTTCAACTCTCTTGAATTCCGGTTTGACTAAGTAGGGGATGACCCTAGACAAGTCGTGAAATTGCTGGACGTACTCAGGAATCTTCAGTCCGTCCATTTTCAAGTTCCAGAACTCCACCTCGAGCTTCTGGATTTCAGCCCTAGAACAGTATTTTTTTTCCATCATTTCCTTGAGCTCGTCCCAGCTCAGTGCATAAGCAGCATCTGCACCAAGGGTTTGAACCTGAAGGTTCCACCAGGAGAGTGCGTCATCTAAAAATAACCCTGAGATAAAGGTAACCCTCTGCTGGGGTGAACAGTTACTCATTCTTAGAACGAAGTCTGTCTTTTCTGTCCAACGAACAAATGCAACGGCACCTCCTATGCCATTAAAGTTCAATGGCTTGCAATCCAGGAATTGTTTATAGGTGCAGCCACTTGGAGGGTTATTTCCGGTAGTGCCACCGTTGTGTTCGGAGCGGAGGGCTTCATGTCATGCAATTGACTGTGAGATTCGCTCTTGAAGCTCAGCTTCTGTTCTTGGTAACGTACTGGTGTTTGTGTCACGTCTGGGCGGCATTCTTTTCTGTTAAAAGTATGGGATCGATTAGACAACATTCCATAATTGTCTATGAGGTACGTAGTACCATAAGTAAATAGGTAATCACCCAATATCACATGTATATATAATCATCATGTACGAGTGAGGAAACAATTATTGAGCCTTCATATAGGCTTGGCAACTTGGCCTATTGTTTGTAATAATGTATTCGAGGCTACATCGCCTTGGTTATACAAGTTTCATAAAGTGGTAGAGTGTAACGTCACTGAATCTTTCTGAATGTTATTCCTCTTCTCTTGCTTAAATATCGTTTCTCAAACGTCTCGTACACGGGTAGGCACGAAGTAGGCAAGATAGCTTTCCTACTTTATAAAGTGCTAAAGCACTGATCTAGGTATTTTCCTACCATTTGAAGGTGTGAACACCTAGAGTTTATTTTTGTGTAGTAATCGTTAGCTTGGCCCACAGAGTCCACTAGGATTTCCATGCACTACAAGTTGTTATTACGTGGGCCCCCGTAATAATAAATTGTCTTGCACAGTTACCCCAATTTTCTCTCGTCCAAGCAGATGATCAATCTAGGAGGGGACACTACTGTCCTTATACCTCTGTCATGGAAAGGACCATTGCGGTGGTCCACGCGCTAACACTCGTTATCGTTACGCGCGTATAGGCACGATGATTAAATGAAATAGGAATAAAGAGAATTCCTAGTAGTTGGAGGGGCACCTTCAAGATGAATACTTCATCTTCTTTTTCTGGTTAAGTATGTCGTCAATCTTGCTTCACATAAGCCACATGGATCTCGTCCTGCTGATTAAGAATTTGTTCAAGGTTGCCACCTCTGCCTCGTCATCATCATCGTAGTCAGGAACCTTCACGATCGAGAGGGAAGAGCAGCCATCTCCTATGGAAGCAAGCTCAGAATCTTGTTTGGTAATCACTCTAGTCATGAGCTTTGCAATGAACGCGAGGTCGATAGCTTCATCGTGCGATTTACATACAGTATTAGGAGTCGGAGTCGAAAGTATCTTATTCACGTCAATAATCATTCCGTACACTTATTTGTATGTATTCACGTCAATATTTATTCCGTACACTTATTCGTATGTATGTATCGATAAACAAATATGTTACTTAGCATAAACAGGCATTTCGATGCATCATATCACGTATAACTCTCGTTTTTGGGGGGTCATTTTTCTAGTTGTCGATTCACGACAGAAACACTACTTGGTACTAGTTATCACCAAGAGGGTATTTTATTTTTGGCAAGTCTATCTCGTGTAGACTATGCCTTAATTGGCACCTTATCTTGAGGGTATTCCCTACTAATGTCCTTGCCTTGTCTCTTTTTGAAAAGTGTTTGACTCGTGGATCTTGACGCTTACATGAATGCAATGAAAACCTTTTTTTTTTTTTGTAAAAACGTTTTTGTGAGAGAATTCTAGTGATTGTAGTCTAGACTCGAGAAGGAATCCTAGTTCACTACAATCGAAGCTCTGATACCAAACTGTCACACCCTGTCCTTTTGCGGAAGCATATGATGTGTGACTGGTTTAATATCATTGCATTCAATCGTAATAAACAACTACATGATCAAAACGATGTTCATCCATTCATAAAATTTATGTATTACAAACATTGTTTATTCAAGTTTTTAAAACACAACCTTCGACTAGGTTACAAACCAACAAAAGTGGATGACATCTAGACTTCTAGTTACGACACCTGCATCCAAGATCCATCCTGTTACCTGAAATACATGTAATTTTGGAAAACATCAACAAAAAGTTGAGCGAGTTCATGCGTCTTGTTTGTGTAATGTAATTCTTGTAAATCCTTGAGAGACTCCTTTGTAAACAGGTATGAAAAACGTGTATAAACATGAATGTTTTGCAAGGACTTTAAGGCATGTAAGGACATAGGGAGCACTCGTTATGGCTCATAGGGAGCACTCGTAATGGCTCATAGGGAGCACTCGTAATGGCTCATACCCTTGTCGATTTTCCTCGACTGTGTCGATTAACCTCGACTGTGTCAATTTACCTTGACTGTGTCGATTACCCTCGACTGTGTCAATTTCCCTTGCTTGTGTCGATTACCCTCGACTGGGACTCCGAAGCACTACTAGGTACTAGTTGTGACCATGAGTGGGGTTCGGTCGTACCCGTTAGATCTAGCCCTCGTCCCTAATTATGTATTAATGAATGTTTTAATGGCATTTCTGTATCTAGTCTATGCTCACATGATCTAGTATTGCATTTCATAGGCATTTCATACCGTTTAAGTATTCGTAACATGTATTTAACCCCCGAGAGTTATAAAACCAAAAACAGTTAAAGAAAAGGGAGAGCATAAACTCACTGTTTTGCATCTTCAGTACTCGTAACTCAAATCTCGTCAGCAAATACGACTACCTACAATGCGCTAGGGTCTATTAGACGAGCGGGCCGTGCCTTGCCTTAGTATTCATGTTTTGAGTTACGTTTTCTTTTTGTCTTTACATCATCCAGAGTTATAATACTTTTCAAGTATTTGTTTTCGTGTTTCCTTCCCAAAGATGGGGGTATTTCATACAAGTATTTTCGTATTCTTGTATTTGTAGTTTCCAAAATAATATATTTTCAAGTTTCACTTAGAAAATATATATAGACTCATTTTGTCAACAAATAATGTATTGCCAAGAAGATATATATATTTTTTCTCAAAAATCATATATCTTCTAAATGTTCTAAGAAAATATATTTCTTACTTCCAAAAATAATATATTTTCTCTTGGTCGAAAATACAATATTACTCTTGTAATATTTTCAAAATCGTATTTTCATTTCTTGTATCCAAAACAATATTTGCCAAAAATATACTTGTAATGGTATTTTCCGAAATATTTTATAAGTTACTTTTTATCGCTCGGTTTCACAATATTAAGTGTGTAACTTATATACTTTATTCCTTGTGATTTTTGGTATTATTTTGGATTTGTATGTTCTTGGTATTTGAAAGTTATATTATTTTCTCTAAAACAATATAACTATTTCACATAATCATACACAATGTTTTTAATGTAAATATATATTCTAGACACATAATTATCCATTTTCATTTACAAAAACCAACCTCTGATACTTTGTATTTTGTAACAAAACCTATGGCGTAGTTTATATTGGAAAAACAAGGTTATAAATATACTTGTAACACATGTTTAGAAAATAATTTCTAAGTGTTGGAATTTTTAGAAAATTTCGCCATAGTTTCCTTTGTAAATGGAGGTGTCCATGCTATTTAGCGTATCTTTTTCTTTTCAAAAATCATTCAGCAATCAACAACAATTCTCTAAACAATATCACACTTACCAAGTGTAAAAACAATACACTTTACATAATAACATGAACTTGAGTTTTCGTAAAAACGCGTAGTAACTTGGTAAAGTGTTTAGTGGTCTTAGTTACTTCCCAAAATATATTTACTTTTGTTAAAATCTCAATCTCGGAATTTTTTAGATGTTCACAACTTGTGAATACATTTTACAAATATATTTATTTACAACACATTCTTGTTTTACTAGCAACCCTACACTTATTTTGTCACCCAAAATAGTGTAAGTTTAATGAAAATCATGATATTCCAAAAAATCATATTTTTAAACTTGGTTTTCTTGGAAAATCATTCACAAGTCTTAGATTCACAAGTTTACTAGTTTACTTTGTTTGTCATTTTACAAGAAATCATTTCATGTTCAAGTTCATGTTTTTACTAAAAGATGATTATCTTATGAAAACACATAATCATCTTCTAACTTGCTAAATAATATGTTTAATCACACTTTAGCAAGTTCCATATGATGATTAACATTATATTACCAAGAAATCAACAAGTAATCATCAACATACTCAAAACAACATTCTTCTAACAATATTTCATCATGTTCCATCTTTATGTAAAGCTTTATGTTCAAGATTAGTGTGTATGTTCATTAGTGTTCTTGTGTAAATCATTCAACAACAACTTTTAACCACTAAAATATGAAGTAAACAAGAGTGTTCAAGGAGCTTACAACTAGCTTAAAGCTAGGGAAGAACAATGTTGAAGATGTGGAGGATAAAAGCAAACAGAGGTGGTCCTTCAAGTTCCGTGAGCACCGGGCTTCCTAAACCACCTTCTTACACCTTGAGAAGACCTTGGGTTGCATGAACTTGAAACAAAAATGTGGTGGTGTGTGGGGGGGTATCTCGGCCGAAGCTTGTAGAGGGAGAAAGGAGATGTTGTGGTGTTGATGAAGGTGTTAAGTTACTTATAATCACTAAACCTATTATCCAAAGGTTCATGTGTCCAAGAAGTACAAGACATAATCCTCCATAATCTAATCAAGATCTTGGTAAATCAAATGGAGATTTAGAAGGGATTTTGAGATCTTGGGGTGGGGGCCACCTACATGGGGCCGTAGGTAATTAAGGGGGGGGGGGTTAAATGTAAAATGTTTTGGTAAGTAGGTTAATCATAGGAGGTTAAGTGTAAAAATCTAGTATTTAATGTGTAGGATACATTTTATAATATGTTAGGGTGTTCGGGCATCATAACTAGCTCAGAAAAAGTAAAACAATGTTTTCAACAATACTTTGGCGTTCCGGGTAATGTCCGGTTAGATACTGATTCGTTAAAGTGTCAAGTTATACCATATAGTGTCTTTTATGTAACTTTTTGTGACACTTTTAATTCCCGACACTTAGGAAAGTATACAAGACCATTTTGCCATATTTTTGCATGAAATAATCTTGTTAAATGCTGAATTTTTGCTGATTAGTGCAGAATTCT
Organism: Helianthus tuberosus; assembly: GCA_030545235.1. Classification (NCBI taxonomy): domain Eukaryota; kingdom Viridiplantae; phylum Streptophyta; class Magnoliopsida; order Asterales; family Asteraceae; genus Helianthus; species Helianthus tuberosus. The sequence continues at coordinate 127,804,677 of CM060389.1, forward strand.
GCACTTTTGTGGGTTTTAGGCACTTTCCGTCACTTTGTCTATCACTTAGGCATGCAGTTTTGGGGTCCTTACTTCCCTACACACTATGCTAGTGTAATACGTCATCTCTGGCTCATACTGGGCCTCAAAATACTGTCTGTCTATGTACTGAACTACATCAGCATTTTTGTTTGTCTGGTAACGGTGCCAATTCTGTTCTGTGTATCATTAGAACTATCTCGTGTTGCATGTAGCAATAAATAAACTCTTGTATCATGAAATCCCATTGTATGTATATAACAGTAATCAAAAATTTATTTGTCTCGTAAACTAGATCATGCACAATTATTTAAGCACAGATTACTGTTCAATTAGTGTACGAAATGTACGGAAAAGTGACGGTTGTCACAGGCTGGTGGTTTAAGTTTGAATTTTAACACAAAAGCCCCCTAGACTTTCATATATTATTGTTTTAAGTCATTTCCAAGGTATTTTATGCAATAAGAACATATTTAGGGGCATGTAATGATATATAATCATAAAACAAATGTGAAAACAAGTATAATAATGTATATTTGTCGAGAATAAGTGTCGTATTCACGCAAGTTGAACATAAAGTCACATGTTTGCAAAGGTGACGCATTTTGCACAATTTGAGCGTAAAGTTTTCACACGTTTAATAAATCCAAGTGTATGAACAAGTATAAAACGGAGTAAACTGCAATTTTACCCCCTGGGGTTATATGTGATTAGCACTCTTACCCCCTCCCAGGAAAATTTTACTGTCTTACCCCTCAACTATTGAAAAACGCTGCAATATTACCCCCTGAAACGTGAAAAGACTTTTTTGCCCCTGATAATAATAATAAAATATAAGTAAATAACACATTGACACCCTGTGTTTTACCTTCACTAACACATTTACACCCTGTTTTATTATAGTGTCTTCTCTGGCGATGTTCCGACCACCGGAGCACTTAACTCCGGCCTTCTCCGGCGATGTTCCGGCCAAAGATATAAGAAGAGCTCCCCTCCTCCCTGTTTTCTAAAATCCATTTTTATCCATCCATCCACACACACAGAGATGACGATAACGTGAAACTCGCGATGGCATCTCCTCTACCTCCAGCCGTACTCACCAAACTCGAATCAGACTTGAAGAGACGCACTGCTAATTTCCCTTCCCTTGAAAAGGTAAACCCAATTCATAACACTTCCGACTTCGACCATTCTTCAAAAAATTTACAGATCCAAACCCTATAGTTTGATGATCTAGCAAAAAATTTACATAATGACTCAAATTTCATACTGGTCTAATATCTATCCTAACTTTGTTGTTTCTACCTTTAAGCTTTTTCATTGTTTCTTGCATCCTCTACACAACTGTATGTTGTTACTCTGTTAGATAATGCATATCAGTTCTATCACAATTATCAGATGACATATCTTACACTAAACTTGCTATCTTGAAATATGAAAATTCAGATCTAAAATCATTCAACACAGGTAACAGAATGCATAATTTTAAATCAATTATACTCAGTTAAATATCATAACTTAATGCATTTAACACCAAGAAATTATGATCAAATCCAAACAAAATTAAATAAGAGCAAAAAGAAAGACGAGTTCAGACCTCCACCTTTGGCCAAACTATGTAGCGATTTTGCAAGCAAGTTGTTCGGATTCATCTATGGTGTATTCTCTTCACTGCTTTAAAGATTATTGGAGAAGGCGAGCAAGTGAGCAACTGTTACTACGAGATGTTGAAAGTGGCGCAGGGGCTTCTCCGATGGTCAGAATATCGCCGGAGTGTCGGAACACGATTCTCCGGTGGTTGAAATATCGTCGGAGAAGACACTTTAATAAAATTGGGTTTAAACATGTCGGCTTAGGTAAAGCACAGGGGGTAATATTGAAGTTTACTATATAAATATCGGTAAGATTATGAAAATACCCTTTTGGTAAGGTTACAGTTTTACCCCTCAAGGGGTAATATTGCAACGTTTTTCAATAGTTGAGGGGTAAGAAAACAAAATTTTCCTGGGAGGGGGTAAGAGTGCCAATCACATATAACCCCAGAGGGTAAAATTGCAGTTTACTCTATAAAACGAGTATAACATGAAGGTAAGAAAAAACGAATTTCATTATGATCCAAGTCTCGGATTTTACAACGATTACAACGAAAGAACGATTACAAGAATACAAAGTTTCCAAAAATAGAAATACAAGCAACAGTTTGACGAAAGATAATTGGCGCAGATGAATGCACATCATCATCGATTTCAGGCTCACTTGACAAGGTGATCATCATCGTAGCCTTCATTAAACACCAAAAACCTCTTAACCAAGATCATCGAAGATGGAAAGAGTGAAAACAAAACTGTCTTTCTCACTCAAAAACATATCAAGAAACCCCAAATCGAACAAATTAGGAACAAATAAAACAAAACTAAACGATCAAATAAAGACCGAAACAATAATCTCAGCGACGATGGTCACCAATTAACCAGAAAAAAAATCATAGTCACAATTACATGAAAAATAATCATTTCAAACCGAAAATTACCATAAACAAAAGCCAACAAACAATTTATCGGCGATGACGTGTGCCAACACTCCTTGGAGGAACAAGGAGCAAGCCGCAAAACCAATGGTCACCGCTTTCTCTCTCTAGAATCCAAAGAGAAATTGTTTAGAGAGAGAAAGTAAAGTGAAGCGGTGCATACTATAGTGGTGGAAAGTGAAAAAACCTACAACCATTTAAGGAGCAAAACAACACAAATGTTTAAAACACGTACAACATCAAATATGTACAAAACAAATGTGCGTGTGAAACAAATAATGCACAACGTATGACAGACAAAACATAGCAAGATTGATAATTAATATTATACTAGAATTGAGACCCGCCGCAATGCGGCGGGGATTCTTTAGTTATGACTAAGTCGATCTAGGACCCGCACGCTATGTTAAACCTGTCAAACGGGGAAAAATAGACTATGTAAAAACGTTCACCCACACACGCACGTTGCATCATGTTAACTCGCAAAATTTAGAACGAAACGTAAAAAAGTTAAACCAAAGACGCCCGTTGCGATGTATTAAGTCACAAAATTTAGAACCAAGCATAAAGCGAAAAATTTGCGGAAAATGAAAACTTTAAAGGACAAAAGTTGAAAGTAAAAAAAGTTGTGAGGATAAATTGAAAAAGATAAAAAGTTTTGGGTTAAAAGTAAAAAAAACAAATAGTTTTGGGTTAAAAGTAATTTATGAAATATTTTTGGGTGAAAAGTAAAAAAAATCAATTTTTTTTAAACCCTCAAAGCCAAAGTTACGACAACCATATGCATAACGATTTTTTCTTTGGAAAACCCCCAAAGCGCATGCCGCGTTGCGGCGGGGCGTAAAACCGGTGTCAAATAGTACTAATGTCACACAACCATTATCGACCACCAATACTGACTCGACCTGGGGTCTGCGTGTTGCGACAAACCTGTCAAACATGAAAAAATAGAGGTAAAAATGTTGAACCACACATGTACATTGCGTCGTATTAACTTGCAAAATTTGAAACAAAACATAAAAAAGTTGAACCACACTTGTACGTTGCGTCGTATTAACTCGAAAAATTAAGAACTATACGTAAACCGAATGTTTGCCAAAGATGAAAAGTATAAGTGAGAAAAGTTGTGAAGTTAAATTGCAAATAATGAAAAGTTTTTGGTTAAAAAAAACAAATTATATAGGGTTAAAATTGCAAAAGGTAAAAACCTTTAGGTTAAAGTAATGAAAAGTTTTGGTTAAAGTTAAAAAAATAAATTATGTAGGGTTAAAATTGTAAAAGGTAAAAACCTTTGGGTTAAAATTAAAAAAATCAAGTTTTTTTTTTTTGAAAAACTCTCAAAGCACATGTTACAAGTGATTATGCACAAAAAGTTTGCGGAAAATGAAAACCGTAAAGGACAAAAGTTGAAAGTAAAAAAAGTTGTGAGGATAAATTGAAAAAGATAAAAAGTTTTGGGTTAAAAGTAAAAAAACAAATAGTTTTTGGTTAAAAGTAATTTATGAAATACTTTTGGGTGAAAAGTAAAAAAATCAATTTTTTTAAACCCTCAAAGCCAAAGTTACGACAACCATATGCATAACGATTTTTTCTTTGGAAAACCCCCAAAGCGCACGATGCGTTGCGGCGGGGCGTAAAACCGGTGTCAAATAGTACTAATGTCACATAACCATTATCGACCACCAACACTGACTCGACCTAGGGTCTGCGTGTTGCGACAAACCTGTCAAACATGAAAAAATAGAGGTAAAAATGTTGAACCACACATGTACATTGCGTCGTATTAACTTGCAAAATTTGAAACAAAACATAAAAAAGTTGAACCACACTTGTACGTTGCGTTGTATTAACTCGAAAAATTAAGAACTATACGTAAACCGAATATTTGCCAAAGATAAAAAGTATAAGTGACAACAGTTGTGAAGTTAAATTGCAAATAATGAAAAGTTTTGGGTTAAGAAAAACAAATTATGTAGGGTTAAAATTGCAAAAGGTAAAAACCTTTGGGTTAAAGTAATGAAAACAACAACAACAACAACAACCATACCCAGTAAATCCCACAAATAGCAAAGCTACTTATAGGGTCTGGGGAGGGTGGGATGTAGACAGACCTTTCCTCTATCCCTAGGGATAGAGAGGCTGCTTCCAGAGAGACCCTCGGCTCCAAAACGAACAACATACCAATACACCACGTCAAAGAATAGAAAAAAGAAATCACCAAAACCAAGAAAATGAACAGTGTGACACAATATGATGTAGATCATGTATAATAGCATGTAACATCATTTGGGCATGAACACAAGAAGGCAATCACCGGTAAAGTCACTTAAAGGATAGGAAAACCTACATTCCTAAAACACACCCAAGACCTTACTGTAAAATCCTCTAGAAGTCCTTAACCCTAATCCTACGTCTCCACGAAGTCCTATCTTACTGTTAAAGTAATGAAAAGTTTAACATTGTAAACACACCCAAGACCTTACTGTTAAAGTAATGAAAAGTTTTGGTTAAAGTTAAAAAAAAAATTATGTAGGGTTAAAATTGTAAAAGGTAAAAACATTTGGGTTAAAATTAAAAAAATCAAGTTTTTTTTTTAAAAACTCTCAAAGCACATGTTACAAGTGATTATGCACAAAAAGTTTGCTTATTTATATATGGAATAATATTGGCAATGACGTGACATGTTAATTATATTGCATTATGAAGACGTAAATATCAATGTGAATGAGGTGACATGTTTATTATTATATTACGTTTATATATGTATACATAAAAAATGAGTAAATTACTTTTTAAGTCCTTGTATCTTAGTGTTATAACCATTTAAGTCCAAAATCCAAAAGTTTAACGCCCAAAGTCCCTAGTAATTTATTTATAATGTTTTGAATCCAATTTTGTTCCTTTTATAATGGTTTGAATCCAATTTTGTTAAAAAAATTTGACTCAAAAGGTTAAAATTTTGACTCAAATGGTTATAAAAAAAGCGTCTAGTGACTTAGAACGTTAAATATTTTGATTTTGAACTCAAATAATTAAAACCACTCAAATACAAGTATTCAAAAACTAATTTTACTCTAAAAAGAGAGTGTTAATGGCACCTACTTACCTCCTTTTTCAAAGAAATATGAACATAAATGTTGCTGGCAAGTGCAACGTTCTCGTTCAACGTTGACCTGACTTTCATGATACGTGTTAGAAGATCATCCACTTGTTTTCATCCCAATTATAAGTTCTCTACCCTTTATATTATATCCACATCTTTGCAAAAAATAGCACTGGCAATCTCCAATGGACATCAAAGTTTCCCTTACAGAAAATTTATCATCTCCTATTTTCATTCTATCAACATTTCTTTTCCTCTTTTTCCTCATCAAACAAACCAAATGGTTATTTTCACAAAACATCAAAAACCTCCCCCCAGGTCCACCAAAGTTACCAATCATAGGAAACTTACATCAAGTCAGTGACCAACTTCATGTTTCCCTAGCCAAATTTGCCCAAGAATATGGCCCTCTCATATCTCTTAAGTTAGGCACAAAAATTCTTGTGGTTGCTTCTTCTCCAGAGGCAGCCAAGGGAATTCTCAAGACTCAAGACCGTCATCTTTCATCGCGTGTTGTCCCGACTGCCATGCAGCAAAAATCCTTTCTACCTCACTCCATTCTTTTTTCAGAATGCAATGAATCATGGAGAACGTTAAGATCCCTTTGTCGGGCCGAAATGTTTTCATCTAATGCCCTTGAAGCCCACTCTAGATTACGCGAGGAAAAGATCGATAAGTTGTTGGAGTTCTTGCATAAAAAACAAGGGCAAGTAATCAGGGGCGGACCCATGTATAGCGGAACGGGGTCCCCGGACCCCAATCTTTTTTTAAAAAGTAGTAGAAACGGTATATAAAATTTGCTATGGACCCCATAAAATTATTAAGTTGGACCCCATAACAATGAAAGTGAGCTTGGTCTAGTGGTAAAACCCCTTGTTTACATACAAAAGATCCTAGGTTCGATACCTGTTAGCTTCATTTTTTTGTGTGTTTTTTTTAAACATGGAACACTAGAAAAATTGGACCCCATTAGCTTCATTTTTTTGTGTGTTTTTTTTAAACATGGAACACTAGAAAAATTGGACCCCATTGTTCCAAAATCCTGGGTCCGCCACTGCAAGTAATTAATGACAGGGACATAGTTTTTACTACGTTGTTCAACACTTTGAGTTGTATTGTGTTTGGCAAAGATTTTCTTGATTTGGAAAAGGAAAATGAGACTTTTGTTGGGGTGAAAAGGTCAATGCTTATGATAGTTGAGTATGTATCCCGTGTAAAGGATGTTGGGTCATTTTTTCCTGTATTTCAAAGATTTGACCTTCAAGGAATTAGAAAAGGAGGCATGAAACACATCCAGGAGGTGTTTGATTTCTGGAAGGACACTATAGAGGAAAGAAAAGTTCAAATGAGCTCTTCAACATCGACGTCAGGGCAATCAAAGTTTTTCTTGGATCGCTTGCTTGAAAATGGATTCTCACATGATCGGATCAATGAATATGTTACGGTAAGTTTAGCAGCTAGTTTCTTCGTAGAGCTGAGTTGTGTTCAAAATATAGTATTTTTTTACTCTTGTAAACATAAAAATACTTTATCATGAACGTAACTACGTTCATGGGCGAAGCTTAAGTAGGGCGGCCGAGACCCCCCGAACTTTTTGCTCATTAGTGGAGAGTATGTAGTTTTCGTATAGAAATTATTGGGTATATACGTTTTCAACCCCCTGGTTTTATAGAAATTTTTAGGTCCGGTGATTTTCGCCCACGGTCGAAAATCTCAAGTTTCGCCATGACTACATTGAGTAAGTTTTTATTGAAATGTGGAAAAAAATATATTATTGTAGTGTAGTAACAGGAATATCACATGAAAGTGATTGGTGGATCACTGGACCACCCAATAATTCATGTCGAAATGTTAGGATAAGCCTGTGGTGGCTATTACAACATAATCTAAATGATACATAAGGTACACATACGATGAACATATGTACTTAGTTCGTACAAAAATATTCTTCTTTCTAGATGTCTTTAGTTAACGTAAACATTGGATGACTTCAATTACCTTCTTTAGGAGTTATTTGTGGCTGGAACAAACACTACAACAACTTCATTGGTATGGGCTATGGCCGAGATAGTAAAAAACCAAGACGTCATGAAAAGAATTGAAGAAGAGATGAAAAGAGAGATCGGTTCGAATAAAATCAAGGTATCTCAACTATCTAAGTTACCTTATCTACAAGCTTGTGTCAAAGAATCTCTAAGATTGCACCCACCTGTCCCTTTTCTACTTCCACGTCTTGCGGTCGAAACTTGTGAGGTGACGAATTACACCATCCCTAAAAACGCTCAAATATTTGTTAACGTTTGGGCAATCGGTCGAGATCCTAATGTTTGGGATGACCCGTTATCGTTCAAACCCGAAAGGTTTCTTGGCTCAGATTTGGATTTTAAAGGTCAAGATTTTGAGTTATTGCCATTCGGTTCCGGAAGGAGGATCTGTCCTAGTTTACCGTTAGGTAGCAAGAGTATGGAATTTATTATAGCATCTTTAGTTCATGAGTTTGACTGGGTTCTTCCAGACAATGAGGATCCATCACAGCTTGATATGGAGGAAAGATTCCAGATCACTTTGGGAAGGGAGAAACCTTTAAAACTAATCTTTAAACAAAAACAGGGATCAACACTGTTTATTTGATTCAACAGAAGTGTAATTTTAATTCATACAATGTTTGTGCCTAAATTAAATAAGCAAATACATTTTCGTATGCAATTTTCTCATGTTTATTTGAAAAACTCAACAAACAAATCTTATCTAAAATAAGCTTGATCAAATATGTCATATCTATATATCATTGTATGTAGTATGTCACAATTTAGGAGGAAACGCTAAGTTGAGGAAATATTGATAATTATGCTTGATTGTTTAGCTTATTGTATTAGACTATGTGTTATGAAGTGGCTTCAAATCCGCTTTTTATAGAAAAAAAGTGTAGCCAATTGCCATAAAGGCGCACTTTTTTTTTCCACTTTTACACCACTAAGAGCACCTCTAAGGTTTGGATTCCGAATGAGTACCAAAAGCGGCGGCCATGTTGTGTGGTGGTGACTAGGCAGTCTGGTGTGGTGATGGTCCGCTCGAGCGGACGAGAATGGTGAAGGCATGGTGGGTCCCATTGACCGTTGAACCAATTCATTTTTTATTTTTATTTTTATTTTTGCAACGGCTATATTTTTAAATATTAAAATAATTAACTTTTAAACCAACATATGCACTACATATACACACATTTATATTACACATCTCACATAAACAAACACTCTAAACCCCCACTTCCAATTTACCAATTCCAAATTTCATTTTAATCACAATGAGCTCAAACGATGAAGAAACCGCGTAACACCTGCCTACATGTGATATTGCAGCGGATACCTCCGGTGACAAATAGTCCACTTAATCTTCAACACTACCTTCCATTCCCTTTGTTACTAATGCCTCATGCAAGTCGTCATGCAAAAGGTAGACGTATTGCACTCCGACGACGTCGAAGAAATGTACTTGCATTATATTATTCACCTAATGTCGAAGCAAGCTCAAGTTCCAGACAGAAAAAAAGGGAAGCGCAAAGAAATAACTAGGGGTCGATTGGATAGAGACTAGAGTCTATGAAATGACTACTTTACCTCGCAACCTATGTTTGATGAAGGCAAATTTAGACGTCGTTTTGGGATGAGGCATTCATTTTTCCTTAGAATTGTAAACGACATATCTGAAAAGTATCTGTACTTTACACAACGTAAGTATGCAGTCGGCAGGACGGGGTTATCTTCGATTCAGAAATGCACTTCCGCCATACGTAAGCTGACATTCGGCACGGGCGTTAACGCAACCGACATACAAGTCGGCGAAACTACGGCCTTGGAATGTTTATGGTATTTTTGCAAGTATATTATTGAAACATATTCTAAAGAGTACATGATGAAGCCTAATGCAACGAACATCTGACGGTTGTTAGATGCTTATCTAAGCCGGCACGGCTTACCAAGAATGCTTGGTAGTATTGACTGTATTCATTGGGAGTGGAAAATTGCATGTTGCATGACACAGGCAGTTTACTCATGGTGAACACGGATTTCCCACCATAATGCTCGAGACAATAGCATCTTGTGACATTTGGATTTGGCATGCTATTTTTGGAGTTGCCGGCTCGAAAAATGACACCAACGTCATAAGCCAGTCACCGATATTCAACATCTTACATGGCTTTACGACACCTTGAAATTTTAGAACGAATGACATGGAATACAGCCAAGAATATTATCTAGCAGATGGAATTGATCCTGAATGGAGCACTCTTGTTAAAAGGTTCTCGTATCCACAAGGCAATAAAATGAAGTTATTTAAAAAAAACGAGTCAACAAAAAAGGATGTGGAAAGGGCGTTTGATGTCCTTCAAGCTCGATGGTATATTATACAAGGTTCAAAAAAGTATTTGGAAGCCAAGGGTTATATTTAATAAAATGTACGCGTGCATAATATTACATATACAACATGATCGTTGAAGACGAACTTGTTGAACGCTTGCAACAGATTAAAAACTTACGTGACAGGGAAGCTCATCACACTCTTTGACACAATTTGACTGAGCACCTTTAGGCACATAGGTAAGCGGAGCAAGAGGAAGACAAAGAATATTTGTGTTTTATCATGTAGTTTGTTTAAGTGTTTCATTTCTTATTTTTTTTTTCTTTTTAATTTTAGGTTTGAAGCATGTTTTTATTTAAATTATTGTAAGTGTATATTTTGAAAAAATTATCTTGTTAGGAATTTTATTTTGCCATATCTTTAAATAATTTAATAATAAAAATAATTATAATTATAAACAAAATAAATCATAAACATCATAAATCAGATAGATTTTAAACAAAATGAAAAGTAAGTGATATTGTGAATAATGAAGTGGAGGTTTTGAATGATTTAATGTTGTGAGAAAAAGTGGAGTTCGGAATGATGGTCGTTTGAATAATGTGGCATATTGACTATGCTGGTCTGGATTTGAACCACTCTTTAACGGTGTGGATGATCTAAGAGGGTGTTGGCGTGGAACCCCAAATATTTGTTTAATCATTTCTTTTTCATTTATATTTATTTAGGACTTTAATTTGTGATTAAATACTAAAAAAATACAATTCACATTAAAAAGGTTAAAATTCAATTAATATTATAAAGACGTTACGGAATTTAATAAAGAAATACAAATAACTAAAAAAACACAAACAACAAAGAAAAAAATCCCTAAATTTAAAATTTAAACAGCTTAGTTATTTTGGCAGCGGATTCCATGTTTCACCGCTTTGAATAAGTCATGATCGCTCGATCGGAAGGGCATTCGATTTCATATCGGAGTTTCTTTGCCTTCATGTCTTCATGTCAACGAACTTCGCCATATTTGAGTATTTGACGTTAACTTTTTTAGGTCTTCCTTGAACGTGACCTCCGCTTTGGTTGTAATTTCTCCACTTTATTTTGCCCTTTATTGTTCTTTCCTGTTGGGCATATCAGATCCTCGTTGATATCAAATTAATCATCCATGTTCTTAAGATCGATGTTTGTACCGTCATTGGTTGTACGTCTTCATCCGTTTTGATGATGGAGCTTAACTCATCATCAGTACCAAATGCCAGTTGGTTAAGACACCATCTCTTGTTGATACTCGTCACAAGACTTGTTGTAAAACCCATTTTTTGTTGTAGAGATTTCCAAAAAGTCCAATCTTTGATGTATCTCCTCCCAGTGACCCGATATGATGTTAGGAGTATGAAATTCTCCCTTCATAATAGTTTAAAATTTTGTTTAATCCGTCTTCAAAACTTGGATATTAATTTGGCCATTCTCTATTATACATAGAAGTGAAAAAGGGTGTGATTATTAGAAAAATATTGTAAAGAAGTAAAGATTATTATAATAAATTACTCACGGTCAAAACAACATGATATCTGATCGAGATCTACAGAATTACAATGAATACCCAAACCACAATGATTTATTACCCAAAAATAACAATGACCGATTCAAGATATAAGCCTAACATCTCTAAAATAACTCTCAAAGATTACCACAATGATAATCTTCATATGACAATGATTAGATAAGAATCACTGTAATCTGGTTCAATATGAACTCAGAACCTATGCAGAAACCCGTAATCGTCACACCAGGTGAGATGTGAACTGGTAAAAATATCTTAATGTGATCTTGACTGAATGAACCAATAATGCGATCTATGAAGTATTTTTAATAACCAGACCTTCAAAGGCCACTAGCCTATCTTTGACAAAAGCCCAACAGCTTCACACCTCCGGCCCATCTGATAAAACACTAGCCCAACACTTCTTTAGTAGCCCAGCACTTTGTACAAGTCCATTTCCTCATAACAAACAAAAGATTATTATTATTATTATTATTATTATTATTATTATTATTATTATAAGTATAAAAATGAACAAAAAGAAATAAAAATGTAACACCATTTATATTTTAAATGAAACATTTTGACACTAACCCTTCTATTCTCCGAGATATCCGCACATGCTCGACCTAATACGAGTTCTTCCTTCTGTCAAATCTTATGGTATCAAGATGTACAAAACTCAGAATTACCCAAACCAAAGGATTAAAACTCTAAAAAGAATATTATGAATTACAAGATTCGGATAACTGAAATACGAATCACTCACACTCTCTAAAGATCATCAACACGGTGATGTTAACAACAGAGACAAGAATCACAACTTCTGCGAACGAACAAACTCACGGAAGAAACCCTAAGTCGCCCTAAGAGAGAACATAATGAACAATGAAAATATCTCAGCTAAAAACAAATAAGCTAAAGACAAATAATCTGGATAGCGTTTCTATTTAAACTCTAACAGATGCGGGTAACCTGGGTTGTTAACAACCCGGTCTTCAAAAGATCTCCAGCTGCTATAAGCCCAAGTGTCCATCAGCTTAGCCCAAATGCGTGTATCCATCAGCTAACGAACTTTAAGTAGTACACCTTTCGTAAACAAATGTGCTAACTGTGCAGCAGACGTTACACCAACACATTTAAACACACCTTTTGAAATATAATCTCTTAGAAAATAAAGGTCTAATTCAAAATGCTTGGTTCTATTGTGGAAAACCGGATTCGCTGCAATAGACATTGCAGCTTCATTATCACAATGCAAATGTATAGGTAAGGAAACATGTACTCGTAACTCAGTTAGTTAATTTTTAAGCCATATTGCTTCACATGTTGCATCTCACATTGCCCTAAACTCTGCCTCTGCGGAAGATCTAGAAACAGTATTTTGTTTCTTGCTTTACCAGGAAATTAAACACTTTCCAAGAAACACACAAAACCCGGTTACTGACTTTCTAGAATTAAGGCATTTACCCCAATCTGAATCAGCATAAACAGCAAGATTAAACGATCATTTTTCTTAAGCAAAATCCTTTTTCCAAGGGCTGATTTAAGATATTTAAGTAAATGAAACACAATTTTTACATGACCTTCAGTAGGGCAATGCATAAATTGACTCAAAAAGTGTACATTATATGAGATATCCGGCCCAGTATGTGACAAGTATATTAGTTTCCCTACCAATTGTTGATAACCAGTTTTATTAGCCACATGACCACTTTTACTTTCAAGTAAAGCATTTGGGTCTGTCATTAGTTAAGAGTGAATTTGATGTAGTTACACGTGCAATCAAATGGCTCAAGAACGATTGATTAAACAAAGACTGATAAATGAACCAAAAAGGTTCAAAAAACAAAGTTCTTTTATAATAATCAAATCAAAAACTGAAAAAACAATAAACCCTAAATGCCCTATTTATGCTAAACAATTAAAAAGATAAAATAGGAAATTTGAATTTTAAATAAATAAAAGATATGCATATGCTCCTGCATCATACTCCCCCTCTTCGAAAAAAACTCGTCCTCGAGTTTTGTCTTCGGATGAAAGCCACCTAGATCAAAAGGAAAATCAAACCGTATCCCATTTATTATTAACATTATGAGCCACATATACATCCTAACTTCACGAGTCATCTGGCCTAATTCGAAACTTGTATCACCGGGATCATCATGTTTATTATCGAAACTTGTACCACCGGCATCATCCTTCATTGGATTGGACCCAAATTGTATATGTTGGGCTTTGCCGAAACCCGAACTAGAAAGCCCACTAAGTAAAAATGAATCCTTATTTCCCATAGCTTGCTTGGGCTCCCACACTCCAATCCCTTTTTTAGTATTTAAATATGGATTTACATGCGAGCCTACATCCACCACCGCCCCATTAAAATTGATAGTAATATGTAACCCACGTGTATGAATTACATCCATGCACCCGCAAAATTTGAAATATTCTGGCTTATCATGTGGTAACTGAATATTTTTATCATCTATAACCTTTTCAATATATGAAAACAAATCTTCTCCAAATGGGTTACCAACAATATCTTCGGGATATTCAATCTCTTCTTTGGCAACCAAATTATTAACTATATCTTGAATTTCAGAAGAGATATTCAAAAGATTTGTACCGGCCATATTTTGCGGAACCACCGAACTAACTTCTTTAGCAGTCGAGATTTTTGAATTACTCACCAAAAATGATGAATCTTTCGATCGGCCACCCTCTATCACCGCATCACCACTGTGGATGGTTTTTTTACCCATGTTTCTTACCATGCCATCACCCACTTCCACTCCAGTCTTCAACTCGTCAATCCTTTCCGCTTCCCCGTCATCACTTTCGTCGTCTGATTCGTTCAAGGCCTTTGTAACCCATAAATAATCTTTCCGGCTCACCTCTTCGTCCTCGTAATTATCAAAACAAGGAGGTGAGTGATAGATAAAGCCGCCATGGGTAGGATGCTCCTCATCCCCGGTTAACTCGTCCCAGAAGGGTTCTGCCGGTTCCGTTTCCTTCCACGACGATGAGTCCTCAAGATCTCGGATCCTTTGCTTGAGTTGCCAGATCTCGTGTCGTAACTCGAGGTCGCGGACTCGTTGTCGGAGTCTCTTGATCTTAAGCATATCCCGTGGATCACGGTTTCCGTTATCGTTGCCTCGCCCGGCGGATCTACGGTCACGGTTTAATCGATCTCCACGAACACGTGAATCACCAATGTTCTTGTCGATGCCTCGGTCGGCGACTCTTCGAACAAGAAAACACTCGCCTTCACGTAGAACCATTTGAATAACCAAAGCTCTGATACCAACTGATGCAGTTACACGTGCAATCAAATGGCTCAAGAACGATTGATTAAACAAAGACTGATAAACGAACCAAAAAGGTTCAAAGAACAAAGTTCTTTTATAATAATCAAATCAAAAACTGAAAAAACAATAAACCCTAAATGCCCTATTAATACTAAACAATTAAAAAGATAAAATAGGAAATTTGAATTTTAAATAAATAAAAGATATGCATATGCTTCTGCAGCAGAATTGCAAGTTTTGTCCTTTATCTATATACCTAATTTCAGTCGGTATCTGTTATCTTAAAAATTGACGACTTTTGTACTTATTGTTTTAAAATTTTGCACGGTATGTCCTTTGAGCCTAACTCTGTTACTTTTTTTATAGTTAAATCTAATCATATGCCTTGCATATGAGGGTAATTTTGTCATTTTACCCTTTTAAGAACTAATTATATAAATAACTAAATACCTAAACATTTTATTAAAATTAAATAATACTTAAAAAAAAAGATTAAATACCCTCTGATGCGTGTGAAGTGTTATATATATTAGGTGTATATTTTAAGCCCCTTTAACACTTTTTTTTAGTCAAGTTTTAAATTTATAAAACACGATATTTACTAACACTAAACACACATATGGGCAAGTGCACCCATCGTGAGCGTAGTATAGTGTTGGTAAGATGCCGATGTCGTCCAAGGACATAAGAGCTTTTAGTACCGGTTTATCCTCAACGTCTAATCAAATCAAAAAGTTAGAAAAATGTTTTAAACTAAGAAAAATAAAAACTAACTAAAATGCTGAAAAATCAAAATAAAAAGAAAAACAGATAGACAAGATGAATCACTTGGTTCCAACTCGTGTATAGTGTAACATTTGATTATTTCCGCACTTTTGCACTATTTTAAGAGATTATATTAGTTATTGTAGTAGGCCCCTCTTTTGAAGGTGACGTTACCCTCAACCCAGTAGTTTGAGTCAGCAAGGATACAATCCTAAAGGGTCGGATTATTGAAAGATAATTAATTAAGTTATTAATGCAAATTATGGTAGGCCCCTCTTTTGGAGGTGACGTTACCCTCGACTAAGTAGTCTGAGTCAGCAAGGATACAGTCCTAAATAGCCGGGTTATAGTATTTGTTAGGACCGGTTTGACTCCGATACGATTGCTAAACGAACGTGAAACGTGCGGAATCCGTACACGTACGCGACCGAAACACACAAGATGTAATATAAACGTGATTCTATTGATAAATTTGAAACGTACAAAGAACCTTGAATCACCTGGAGTACTTTCTCTCTCTAGACTCTTTCTCTAGAATCTAAGCTCTCCAAATCACAAATGTGCAAATGTGTTTTCAAGCTAAATCATGATTTAGCTTGAACCCTATATATAGTGTTGAGGTTTAGCTTGAAACTGTTCAAGCTAAATCATGATTTCCCTTGAACCAGTTCAAGCTAAATCATGATTTCCCTTGAACCATTTCAAGCTAAATCATGAAGTTAACAAATAAAACTCTAAAACCTCCTATTACATGATACAAGACGAAGTCAATAGACATAGTGCACTAACAGACTCCCCCTTGGATATTGACGAAGTCTTCAGTGACTAATCTCTGTTATGACACCTTCTTCAGTCTTGATCACTCTGCCTTTTCTTTCGTTCAGATTGTAACATTGTACGTATCCATCACTCTCTTTTTCTATCAGCTTCAGGCTCCCCCTTTCATCAAGCTTCCGTGCTTTGGGATCGACACCTAGCTTTCCATCTACAAGCTTTTCTTTGTTTCAAACTTGTCTTCAGACTCCCCCTTAGACTCTGCTTTCGGGATCGTAGTCTGGACTATCTGCAATTTCTCAAACATTTATGAGTAACAACATTTTTAATTCTCAATCAAATTCTCTAATCCACTCCCCCTATCAACAAACTGTATAGATTTAGCAACATTAAAGAATCCAACTCCCTCACAGTTTATCATCCAAGTCCAAATTAATGACCTTGGAGATATCACAAACTGTTTTTGAAATTTTTGATTTTAAATTCAAGTATCAAATTAATGAACTTGTTTTATTTTCAGAAACACAATCAGCTTACTTAGATTTTGAAACTCAACACTCAGACATCAGTTGTCGAAAATAAAGCAGAAATCAAAATCTTTTTGTATTTTCTGAAAATATAAAGCAGTAAAAAATATGTACAAACATATTTACAAACACTATTTTTGTTTGAGTATGCGTTAGAGGATCATATCAGTTTTTGACAAGTCACAAGTACCGTTGAGCTTAATTACACATTAAGAATTAAACAATTCACTTAGATTGTCGATATACTTGTCCACTTAAATTTTCACACAAAGTTCAACTGATTCAGGATACGAATTAGGTGTTTTAAGAACTTAAACTCATTCATGTGTCCCACCTCTTGAATATACTCCCGTATCTAGAATCCCAATAATCAGTCTTACAGGTGAGTATACTACAATGATATATGTATATAAATTAGGTATGCGAGGGCCAAGGGATCTCAGATCGATACTTCCGTATACGCAGAGAGATATCAGCTTCGACTTTTTGGTATGTCCCCTTTAGAGGATCTTTTTGCTTACAACAGCAGCGACTGTCAATTTTATTGTTTCATCGGCATGCTGAGGGTTTAATGCTATGTTTCAAGCATTTGCAGAAAGTATTATTCAAGGACTAGGTCAGAACTACCGTTCAGCAGAAGTCCCGGAATAATACCCCAGACATCATTGAGTATAAAGACCTAGTATATCAGATTAAGAGACCTTTCAAACGAGATTTCAGGGGTTACCTATATATCCAAGTAGTGTTCCCCACGAAATAAGCAAGTGTGAATTTAGGTTTATATCCCGAAAAAGTTTACTAAATGTATAAAAATCTACCGACACATCCACGGTGAGATCGTTTAACACATTTAAACTTTCCATTTCTTTAGCATACTGTAACTGTCTACTGATGTACTATCATTTCCTCTTTTTACGCAAAAACTCAATTTTTGAATTTTATCATGTTTTTTACTTTTTCAAATTTTCAAATGTTTTTGTATTTTCTAACAATATTACTCCCCCTAAAATGCAAAATCATAAAAAAATTTGACAATCAACACTGATAGCTTTGTCTCGCCATCCATTTTCTGCTTCAAGTGTACTGATTTGCAGAAAATCTAACATACCCCCATGATTTACAACCCATTGATCTTAACAGCTTGAAAACCGTTTTTCAATCTGATGAAAATAATCATGTTTGTTCAGCCGTGAGGGTTTCGGCATATTCAATCAACACATATTTTTGTATTTTTGAATTTTTGACAAAAATTAAAAACAAACATATTTTTGGTTTTTCAAATTTTTCAATTTTTAGGGTTTTTGAAAATATTGTTTATTTATTTACAGAAAACATATAAACTTCCTGTTTCAACCAACACAGGATCCAGCAACAGCCTCCTCTCCTTGTTGTGCCAGACTGCTCCAACCTCCATTCTCACAATCTTCAGAATTGTTGAGCACCTGCACATTCAGCTAACTGAATTACTTGAACAATTTAGCCCAGGTCTGTTGAACCTTAGGCATTTCAACACAAAAATTTTCATTCAATGCTGGAAATTCTTTATCATTTTTCACAAAAACTTTCTCAATTTTAACTTCAACTTTCTCATCTTTTACCAATTCAACATGTTTTTTAACTCTCCATGTTTTACCTTTTGGTGTTCCTCGTTTGTAAAAATGTGAAGCTTTTTGAACACTTTGATTTTGAACAACAATTTTTGGTTTCCATAATTCTTGGGGTTTTGTCATATCAACAGTTGTTTTCCATCTTTGAGTTGTTCTGACTCTGGGTGTGTGAGAATTCCAAGTCTGTATTGAATCAAACCTGTTCTGGTTTAATTTCCAATTTTGATTTGAAGCAAACTTGTTTGTATTGTACCTCCAAGTTTGTTTCGAATCAAATCTGGTTGACCTTTGTCTCACATTCTCAGATTTTTGTTTCTCAGCATCAAACTTCTTTTTGTCAACATCCACAGGTTTTAGATTAGGACACTTGCGTGCAAGATGTCCTTTTTGATCACATTTGAAACATGTTCTCATGGATACATCTTTGATCTGTGGTTGTTGCTTTTGCTTTTTAACAAAGAATTCATCATTAGACTGTCTCATTTTGAGTTCTTTTTCTTTTTCTAAACTGCCTCCTTGCACAAAAGTCATTTTTGTCTGAAAATTCGGCATCTCATTTTTGTTTCGATTTTGTTTCTTCTTAAAACCCAACCCAGCCTTCATGTTCTTCTTTTTGAAACCAGATTTGTTATACAAACCTGTATGACTCTTACCAACAAACTTTGAAATCTCAGACTTCTCAATCTCAACCATTTTGAAAACTTTGTCAACCTTTTCTGAAATCACATTCTGAATCGGGAATACAACATCTAAGAACAATTTGTCTGATCCAATCATGGTATAAACCAATCCCTTTGAATCATCATTCAAATTTTTCTCGGATTTTGTGTTTTTCAGATATCCATCATAAAGATCTCCTTCATCTTCATCCTGTGATTCAGATTTACCTGTATCAATCGACTCTTCTTTCAACACACTTTCAACGACCTTACCTACCACCTCTGAATCATGAGAATCATCAGATTTGGAATAGGTTATGTCAATGTTGTCTGGTAATTGATCTACCATGTTGAAAGCTTTTTCGACCTTTTCCTCATCATAAAATGCAAATTTTCCCGGTGGTGGAACTTGATGAAACTCTGAGCCAATGCCTTTCTTGTTCTGCTCAGATTCACCATCACCCGGCTTTATATTGAAAATTCTTTCAAGCACATATGACGACACGTGGTAACTTTTTAACTTGTTGTTATCCTGTTCTAAATCAGCAATCTGTCGCTTTAGCTTAGCAACATCCTCAATATAGGAATTAACAACATCTTGTTTTATAGAATACATTCGTTTAAGCTCTTTGGTTGTTTCAGACATATAATTCATTCTTGATTGAGCATATTTCATTTCGTCTTTCACTTTTTCATATGACTCTTTTATAACATGATATGATAATTTCATTGAGTCATATTCCTTTTTCATTTCTTGACAAGCAATTTATTTTTGTTCACATTCATTTGTCATTTTCAAAACATTCTTTTTCAAAACTTCATTTTCCTTTTCTAATTTGTTACATTTTTCTGAAAGTTTTTCATCATTTTCTTTAAAACCCTTCTCTTTTTCTAGCATTTCTTTGCATTTTTCTTTGAAAATATTTTCAATTTTTGTGAATTCAAAATCTCTTGTTCTAAATTGCTCATCTTTTTCAGTACAAGCTCTGCACGGTTTCATGCATTTCTTGCACTGATCAATCAGTTCCAAGTTTTCAAAATCAGAATTTACCTCAGTGATTGGCACTTCGGTGTTTTCAACAACCTCTGTCTGCTTCAGATCAGCATCATCTTGCTTCTTTTCAACACTTACTTCATCACCAGCATCACCAACTTCCAAATTCTCATTCTTTTCTTCTTTCTTCACCTCTTTCTTCATCTCTTCTTCAATCTGCTGTTCTTCAGTAACAGCTTTCTTATCCTCTTCATTCACAACAACTTCTTCACTTTTGATTTCCTTCACAGCTACAACTTCAATAGTTTCTGTTTTAACCTCTTCAGCAACTTTCTTCAGATTGTTCACCATTTCTTCAACATTCTTCTTCATTCTCTCTTCATCCCTTTTTCTCAGACACGATAACATGGCATATCTGATATCCTTTTCATATTGCTTAGCATATGTGTCATCTTTCAATACTCTTCTATAGTATTCAGCTCTTAACGGGACAGCAAGAAGAACATCATCGAAGATTATGTCTTTCTTGGGAACAACCGGTTCTCCTTCTCTGTTATAGTAGCATTCTCTCTTTTTATCCCATCTTTTGCTACCGACAGCCATCTCATACTCCTCTTGCATATCATCCATTCTGTTGTAGACCACATTTCTTTCTCTGTAAGTCTTCTCACTTAAAATCTCTTCTCGAGTTTTCTCTTTGATCTCAACTTTTTCTTCATGGACTTCAGCAGTGTCTTTGTATTTGTTTTCATCTTGAATCTCTGCAACAAAAACAAACTTTCTTTCTTCTGTCATAGCTCTCCCATGAGCTGTTTTACGAACATTCTCTAAACGATCTTCTTCTGGACAAACTGTGCTCCAGTCAAATCCTTCATCGTCGTGAATTACAAAACAAGCTCTTGATTTGGGTTTATCTTCAATCAACCTAGGTTCTTCTCTGCTTCGATGATAGATTGCCTTTCGATAATAATCATCATTGAAAGGACGTTCACTTCCTTCACCAACTTCAGAATTTCTGCATTCTCTTTTGAAATGACCATGTTGCTTGCATTTGAAGCAAGTCACTTTGGATTTATCAAATCCAAGCTTTGTTGAAGCACCTCCAAGCGATTGTTTCCCAGTAATCTCCATATACCTCTGAGCTCTTCGAATACAACTAGCTAAACACCAACGGATGTCAATGAGCTCCATCTCTTCCGGATCAATCTGGTCATAGTCTTCTTTGGTCAATTCGGAATTTCCAATTTTTCCAGCTACTAGACCTTCATATGACTCCAAAACAGATGCAAGAAAACTCATTTGCTGCTTCGCTGCATTGATGCTCATTGCAGGAGAATTTTTCAGCTTAAGAGCAATGTTACACAAAATTTCTTCAGAATCATCAGAATTTGTCTTTGAAGATGAATGATATCCAGAATGATGACTTGTTGATGTTGTTTGTGGTTCTTTCATCTTTTCACCACTGAATGCCGTTTTTGGTGAACCAACGCCTTTGTCAGAAAGCACACTGCTTTTGTAGTACAAGCCAACGTTCTGTTGATGTGAAGAATCAGTCATCTTGTTTTGCTTTTGTAGCTCCAGATCATGACTTTCAATCTTTTCAAACAAAGCATCAAGAGTAATATTATCATACACAGCATCATTTTTTAAAATAAAAACAAACGTTTGCCACTGATCAGCTCGTGGTAACGCTTCAATCACTTTGTCAATAAGTTCCTCTCTTGATTTATTTATCTCTAATCTTTCCAATTCAATTTTAAGATGACAGAATCGCTCAATCATTTGCCTCACCGACTCTCCTTTTATGTTATCAAACAGATCAAATTCTTTTTTTAATAAAGCGATTTTGTTCTTTTTAATCTGTTTACCCCCTTCAGCTTTAACACGTAAAGCTTCCCAGACAGACTTAGATGACCCGTCATGAGTTAGTAAAGCAAAAATATCGTTTCTGATTGCGGACTGGATCAATGCTATCATTCTCTGTTCAGCTCCAAATTCAGCTTTATCTTCTCTAGTAAATTTCTTGAATACAAGATCTTCGCCTTTATCGTCTTTTGGTTTTTCATACCCATACTCTAGGCAAAACCAACTTTCATGAGCATAAGCCTTTGCCCAGTTGATAAAGCGTTCCTTCCACCATGTATAATCATCAATACTATCAAGAGTTGGTGGCTTTGAGTGAGTTCCGTAGAAGTTATCATGCTTGATATTTTCATTTAGCGCCTTCGTGATAGTTTTTGGTGTAACATTTGTAGCCTCAGATGATTCGGTTGCAAACGCGTTGTAAAACGTGTTGAAGAATTCCTCAGCCATTATGAAAACCTTGACAAACAATCAAACAAATACAATCAGTACAATCAATATCAAATAAATTGTAACAGACTGATACACAGTTGACGTGGAATAATCTCGACACGAAATTTCACTTTTCAATCGAACTGGGAAACTCAAGCGAAATCACTTGTTGAACAGTTGAAGCGAAATCACTATTGACCACTTGATGTTGACAGACTTTGAAGCGAAATCCCAAGTAACCAGTTTTGAAGCGAAATCTAGACTTAACAAACTTTCAAGCGAAATCTAGGTTAAACAAACTTTCAAGCGAAATCCTGAGTAAATCAGTTGAAGCGAAATCAAGTGTTCTGTTCAAGCGAAATCCCAGACTGATGTTTCAAGCGAAATCAAACATTATTCTGTTCAAGCGAAATCCCAAGCAAATCAGTTTCAAGCGAAATCTTTAAATTCTGATTTTCAAGCGAAATTAACTATTTCGCTTCAAACAGTCAATGTTTTCAAGCGAAATCTCGCTGATTGCAGTGAAATCCGATCACAAAAATTCAAATTACTCCTAAACGGCTTGGAGTTTTGATCTGAAACTTGGTAGGGTTGTAAATCAACTGTTTTTGCACGATATACTAAAAAATCATCCAATTCAGACCATGAAATCCCGTTCAATTTGTCGAAAATCCATAGAAAACGTGAAAGAAAGAGTAGATGAAGAAGAAATGATGCGATTCAGATCTGAAAACGTTGTAATCTGGTACGAATCTTGTTGTTTGATCAAAGCAATCGAACTCCTGCTCTGATACCACTTGTTAGGACCGGTTTGACTCCGATACGATTACTAAACGAACGTGAAACGTGCGGAATCCGTACACGTACGCGACCGAAACACACAAGATGTAATATAAACGTGATTCTATTAATAAATTTGAAACGTACAAAGAACCTTGAATCACCTGGAGTACTTTCTCTCTCTAGACTCTTTCTCTAGAATCTAAGCTCTCCAAATCACAAATGTGCAAATGTGTTTTCAAGCTAAATCATGATTTAGCTTGAACCCTATATATAGTGTTGAGGTTTAGCTTGAAACTGTTCAAGCTAAATCATGAAGTTAACAAATAAAACTCTAAAACCTCCTATTACATGATACAAGACGAAGTCAATAGACATAGTGCACTAACAGTATTAATAGTAGTTAACTTATGAGGGGATCAAAGAGTTTGGACCCCCGCCATCCAATACCGTTAAGTATTAAAGGAGGTCCTACTAAATTTGACCCAGGTCCATTGCAGGACCTCTAAACGCTGAACAATGGCAAGACTCTTACCAAACTGTTCCCTTAACCCCCGACCAGGTAGCCAACATACCTCCATATAGACCGTGGAGATATGAATGGTGAAAATCTTTTATTTTATAAAGACAGTAAAATAATGTCAAGACACCACGGACAAACGATAAGGAAGAATCACCTTCAACATAAGAAACTAGTTATTAAAGTCATTAATACAAAACCAAGTAAAAAGTGCGAAAAGATTAAAAATAAAAAGTACTACACTAGACACTTGTCTTCACCAAATGATGTAAGAGACTTAGGCAAACATGGCCTTGATTGTCAAGAACTCTTACGATCAATCTTGGATCCCGAGATGACTCACACACTCTATGATGGACAATGGATGATGGTGGTGGATGATGGTGTTATGGTGGTGGTGGGTGATGGGTGAAGTGTGAGAGAGGTGGTGTGCCAATGGATGGTTTGAGCTTGAGCTAAGCACTCCTATTTATAGGCTGAACAGAAGCTCGGGCACGGCCCCGTGTCCACATCCTTCTCTTTCTTCATTTAAAGCAGCTTGTCTTATTAGTTGACCACGCCCCCGTGTCCGCTGAGCACGACCACGTGTGCAGAAGAATCTTCGTACTATGAAGATTTTCCTGGATTGTGCGAATCTTATAGTTGACCACGGCCCCGTGTCCGCTGAGCACGGCCCCGTGGTGGGCAATAGAAGCTTCTACCACTTTGTCTTTTCTGCTGACACTTGGGCACGCCCCCGTGCTGGCTGAGCATGGGGCGTGTTCAGTCTTCTGTCTTCTTGTTTTGCTTGGGAAGATGCTGTCGTGGGGTCGGGCATGTCACGTTTGTTCCTTTTCTTGTATTTATGTTAGATTTTGCTGTCTTTTTGCTTCTTTTGTTAATTTGAGCTCATTTAATCCTGAAAATACAAAAGGAAGACA
Source organism: Helianthus tuberosus (assembly GCA_030545235.1). NCBI lineage: Eukaryota > Viridiplantae > Streptophyta > Magnoliopsida > Asterales > Asteraceae > Helianthus > Helianthus tuberosus. The sequence goes on from CM060389.1 coordinate 127,829,376, forward strand.
AAACCACACTTTTTCCAACATTAGTACTAAAAAAGGGTTAGTTTTATGCCACAATTGATGAAATTTATATGTTGCATTTTGCACACATCAAATACCCCCACACTTGAATCTTTGTTTTTCCTCAAGCAAAACTCTTTATAATGTGGCTTTACACACCCAAATGGAATGGGTAGAGAAGAAGGTTTTTTTTGGGCTTGTCATAGAGTGTTGGGATTTCCAAGATTCTTTATTTAGTTTTATTTTTATTTATTTACAATCCTATTCGTCATGATTTATTTAAAACTTTTCATAAGATAAATTACTTATTAGGGCATAACATGCCTCTTTAAAATTCTATTTATATACAAGTTCACATACCTCACGGGATCACTCAACACTCGGCCGAAAATGTATTTTTGTGGATCACTCGAGAGCGGCATGGAACTTACTCCTACCATAGGCTTGCCAAGCAATCAATCCTCCTCCTTTTTAACTTATATACCTTTGTAAATATCAAGAGGACTTTTGGGTGAAGGGTTAGGCTTGGGTTAAAGGTAGGTGGTTGGGTTAGTGGTTAGTAGAAAAAGGGCGAAAAAGCGTAACAAGCGTCGGTTTTTGTAAGACTTTTTATTTTTGTAACTTTTTATTTTGATGAAGCTATTTTTCATACAAAGTTATTTTTGATGAACTTGTTTGTTTTATTTTCTTTTGCTTCATCTTCAACACTTTTTTTTTTTTTTTTTTGAAAAGTCATACAAAGAACCGAGCTAGTTACTAAAACAAAGGGTTAAAAATGAAAAAGGTTTTGGTGGGTAAAAGGGTGTTTGGTTTGGGTTATGAAATGAAAAGTTTTAGGCTCAAAGGGGCTAACTAGGGGGATTTTGGGTAGGTGGTAAAAAAAAAGAAAAATAATGGTGTAGAAATAAAAAGGGTTAGTCCTAATGCCTCCATCATTTACTTACTCGGGTTTAAGTTGGTAAGGACCGGGAATGTATCGTCATGGCAAGTTCTAGAGTCGTAAGAACCAAGCGGCTATTCACAAAAGAAACGAAAAATTAGCATTTAGTTTAATGATATGTAATTGTATGCTCAATAAAGGCTCAAAACTCACTTTTGTGGGAATGGGTTTTTATGTGATCAAGTATATATAATCAAATTTTAACTAAGCTTGTCATGCCTTTTCATAATTTTCTTATGTTGGTTCTTTTTATCATGACGCTATCGGTTGTAAATTCGTAAAAATATGACCTTTTTAGAACTTTGAAATTCCCAAGTTAAACCTAGACAAGTAAAAAAAAAATTTTTTTTTTTTGAAAAAATTTGGGGTGATTAGCGGTTCCAATAGAGTTTTGTGTAAGGCTTGTATTTAGGACTTGCAAGATTCAAGGTTTTAGCATCCCCCCCACACTTAAATTACACATTGTCCTCAATGTGTCCAAAAAATAAATTTTTAGGTTGATTGAATGTGTAAAAGGTGTAAAAAGCAAAAAATTTGTGTTACTGGGCGCTGGACACGACCCCGTGTTATCCGGGCACGGCCCCGTGTTCAAGTGCCAGTAACAAAATTAAATTAAGAGAAACAGAAGCCTGGACACGGGGGCGTGTTGGGTGAACACGGCCCGTGTCCAGTTACCTGAACTGGGTCTTTTTCTGCAGACTGTGCAGCACGGGGCCGTGTTGGGCTGACACGGCCCGTGCCGAACTCACTGTAAACGAAGAATTTTGCCGGATGGTCCTGTTTTTCCTGCATGGGGTGCTGGTTCAAGTTTCCCTTGTATCCTTTGCCATCTCAAGTGTGTTTTATTCATTTCAACACCACCCAAACACCAAATTAACTAAAACCATCATTCATTAAGTCATAGAGAGAATTACATATTAGTCCTAAAAATTAAAATACTAGATAGTTAGGTCAAAGAAACACAAGAAATCTAAACCAAGAAGTTCTAGCCTTATTCTATTAGCAAAATTTCCGAAAAGGTAAATCTTCCGGTTAAATGTGGCTTTGACAACTTCTCTTTCCGGGTATGGGTTCCTCATACGTCGGCGAGCCAGTCTTCGATCTCCCGAGGGAGAAGAAAAGCGGGCTCATTAGCATTGGTTTGAGGAGGTGCAACTTCCACCGGGATTTCTTGGAGTTCTTTAAGAGGGGGTTCCGCCGGAATGTCGTCCCAACCGGTAGGATTGTGGATTCCAAGTGCTAGGTTCCAATCCTCTTGAGGGAGGATTGGTTCCATGGGAGGTGTCACAAGAATGTTTAACCTCTGGTGCAAGAGGCTTATTTCTTGAAAACTGTTTTCCAACCCTACCGAAAGATAATTTATACGGTCTATGAGGACCTCCTCTACCGAAGTCATCTCGTCAAGGGCTTCACGTAGCGCCATTACGTATCTTACGAGAGTTGCTTCAATCAATGGCCTCCTTTCCCTTCGACTGTTTCTGGAGTGCGCAGAAGAGGTTCCACTATTTTGGCTAGACATTCTACGAAAACAAACCAAAAATAGTTCGTTTTAATGAAACAGTACCATGGACACGTCCCCGTGCTCAATGAGCACGACCCCGTGTTCAACTTTCTGCAGATTTTTAGGACAAGGAATCTTGGAGTTTCAAATTATTTTTCCCACTTATGAAGCATTTTTGAACAAAATAACTTAAAACAATGTTGTGTAACTTATTTTTAACAAGATTCCTTGACCAAAAACTCAACAATTATCACAATGAAGCTTGAAATCAAGCTTCAATGGAGGTGTTGTTGCAAGAAAGGTGAAGAAGAGGGTAATGGATAAAAGAGGAAAGGACAAGATGGTTGTTAGAACCTTCTTTTAGAGCATACCTAGGATGGTAAGTTAGAAAATCCTTTCAAATCTCTGTCCCTGGATGGTCCAAATGTGCAGGATTCTTGGCTGCATTTATAGAAAACGACAGCATGCTGGACACGGCCCCGTGTCGGCTGGACACGGCCCCGTGTGCAGGCAAGATCCTGACACGTTTTGTCCGTATTCTGACAAAAGTCAGAAGGGAATCTTTCGGTGGACACGGGGGCGTGTTGACCTGGGCACGGCCCCGTGTCGGAAGGCTGTTTTATGAAGTGTGTCTATTTTCGAGGAACTTTTCCGGATCGGGCGGTTCCTTACTGGATGGAACAACCCCAAAGTTCCTAAGATACCTTAATTACTCTAGATTAAGACGAGAACGCAAGAGGTTGTCGGTGAGGGTGATTCCTAGGCTATATGTAGGTGGACAAGTCCAACCCTTTTCCGGGCTCTCGTTAAAGAAGGTGTATGTCGAATCGCTCAGGTCTATGTATGCATCAAACGAAGTTGATGGGGAGTCCTTCACGGCACAATCGACACAGGGACGACTATCGCTCAAGTCCTCGCTAGAGTTAGAAGTATCATTGGAAACAACGAAGTTGTTTGAATGCGTTTCCAACCCTTCTTCTTGGTTATCTTCTTGGAAAAGATTATTGAAGTCTTTCCTAAGTTCTTTTAACCAATTAAGAATTAGATCTTCTAATTGAAATAATTCATCGAGAAGCATTTCTCCTAGAAAATCCGGTTGGGAGCATTCGAGGGAGAGATAAGGATTATTTTTACTTTCGCCCCTCTTAAGGATACTAGGAAATGGTGGGTCTAAATAGTGGGGTTTATAATTTAGAAAATAACATTCTAATTCCTTATGGTTACCACCACATAATTGACACCACATAGTACCATAAGAGTGCCGAAAGTAAAAAGTATCAGTATCACTCATGTTCGTGTCAGAAATTACCAACCGTCGGGATCTTACGGTTCTGTTTTCAGTAACTGAAACTTGGGCACGGGGGCGTGTTGAGTGGGCACGGCCCCGTGTTCAGCTACTGTCTGACTTAAAACAGGATTGCCAGTTCCAATAATTTGGGCACGGGGCGTGTTCAGCGGGCACGGCCCGTGCTGAGTTCTGCAGAAGCTGAAAAATTAAGAAAAATCCTAAAAAAAATGAAAAATAAGAAAAACGATTAGGCCGTTGATTCCTAACTTTCTTAAAATCCTTGTGTCCCCGGCAACGGCGCCAAAAACTTGATGCGTGTGAAGTGTTATATATATTAGGTGTATATTTTAAGCCCCTTTAACACTTTTTTTTAGTCAAGTTTTAAATTTATAAAACACGATATTTACTAACACTAAACACACATATGGGCAAGTGCACCCATCGTGAGCGTAGTATAGTGTTGGTAAGATACCGAGGTCATCCAAGGACACAAGAGCTTTTAGTACCGGTTTATCCTCAACGTCTAATCAAATCAAAAAGTTAGAAAAATGTTTTAAACTAAGAAAAATAAAAACTAACTAAAGTGCTGAAAAATAAAAATAAAAAGAAAAACAGATAGACAAGATGAATCACTTGGTTCCGACTCGTGTATAGTGTAACCTTTGATTATTTCCGCACTTTTGCACTATTTTAAGAGATTATCTTAGTTATTGTAGTAGGCCCCTCTTTTGAAGGTGACGTTACCCTCAACCCAGTAGTTTGAGTCAGCAAGGATACAATCCTAAAGGGTCGGATTATTGAAAGATAATTAATTAAGTTATTAATGCAAATTATGGTAGGCCCCTCTTTTAGAGGTGACGTTACCCTCGACTAAGTAGTCTGAGTCAGCAAGGATACAGTCCTAAATAGCCGGGTTATAGTATTAATAGTAGTTAACTTATGAGGGGATCAAAGAGTTTGGAACCCCGCCATCCAATACCGTTAAGTATTGAAGGAGGTCCTACTAAATTTGACCCAGGTCCATTGCAGGACCTCTAAACGCTGAACAATGGCAAGACTCTTACCAAACCGTTCCCTTAACCCCCGACCAGGTAGCCAACATACCTCCATATAGACCGTGGAGATATGAATGGTGAAAATCTTTTATTTTATATAGACAGTAAAATAATGTCAAGACACCACGGACAAACGACAAGGAAGAATCACCTTCAACATAAGAAACTAGTTATTAAAGTCATTAATACAAAACCAAGTAAAAAGTGCGAAAAGATTAAAAATAAAAAGTATTACACTAGACACTTGTCTTCACCAAGTAATGTAAGAGACTTAGGCAAACATGGCCTTGATTGTCAAGAACTCTTACGATCAATCTTGGATCCCGAGACGACTCACACACTCTATGATGGACAATGGATGATGGTGGTGGATGATGGTGTTATGGTGGTGGTGGGTGGTGGGTGAAGTGTGAGAGAGGTGGTGTGCCAAGGGATGGTTTGAGCTTGAGCCAAGCACTCCTATTTATAGGCTGAACAGAAGCTCGGGCACGGCCCCGTGTCCACATCCTTCTCTTTCTTCATTTAATGCAGCTTGTCTTATTAGTTGACCACGCCCCCGTGTCCGCTGAGCACGACCCCGTGTGCAGAAGAATCTTTGTACTATGAAGATTTGCCTGGATTGTGTGAATCTTATAGTTGACCACGGCCCCGTGTCCGCTGAGCACGGCCCCGTGGTGGGCAATAGAAGCTTCTACCACTTTGTCTTTTCTGCTGACACTTGGGCACGCCCCCGTGCTGGCTGAGCACGAGGCGTGTTCAGTCTTCTGTCTTCTTGTTTTGCTTGGGAAGATGCTGTCGTGGGGTCGGGCATGTCACGTTTGTTCCTTTTCTTGTATTTATGTTAGCTTTTGCTGTCTTTTTGCTTCTTTTGTTAATTTGAGCTCATTTAATCCTGAAAATACAAAAGGAAGACAAAACCACACTTTTTCCAACATTAGTACTAAAAAAGGGTTAGTTTTATGCCACAATTGATGAAATTTATATGTTGCATTTTGCACACATCACCCTCTGTCTCTATCTCTTTCTCTCTCATCTCTCTCAATCAATCAAACTCATCTTCTTTCTAAAGCACCTCAACAAATATTTGTCCATAGAAAAAAGCTTCCCCTTAAACTTCATCAAACTATTATTCATATGCACATCTTCAGAATAACCAACCCCATCTCCATTCCTATTTTAATCTAACCCTTTCAAATTCAAATTTTTAACAATCTCCAAAACCCCATCACCACCATAACCTTTATTCAATCCTGATTTCCATGGCTTCTTTTAAACCAGATCTGAACAATGAAACTCATAAACCACATCTGAACAACGAGGTGGTTGTTGCAGCGTGAAACCCCCTCTTAAATATGATTTCCCTTGTGATTAGTTTGTGCAATTTTAGGTTTTTTATAAGGGTCTACATATTCACACACCCTAGTCCCTATTTACACAACCTCGTATACGCCTCATATAGGTTTAAACGTCACGAATAACCTTTTTCAATTTCCAAGAGAATCTCTGATTATGTCATATTTTGTCTTATATGCCTCGTATAGGCCTATATGGGGCGTAAAGACGAAAAAGACCATTTTACCCCTGAGTTAGGCCTAGACTGGGGGTAAATTGGTCTTTTTTTGCCTCTCTTATATGCCTAGTATAGGCCTGTATGAGGCGTATGTATATAATGCAAGTTATCATTTTACCCCTGTGTTAGGCCTAGACTAGGGGTAAAACAGGGCTATAATGGTCTTTTGGACCCCACTATACGCCCAGTCTAGCCCTATATGCGGCATATATTTTTTTTTGTTTTCTCTTTTTAGTATCCATAACACCAATATTAATTATAAAAAAACTCATATTAATATCAAAACACTAATATTAATTATGAAAAACTCATATTAATTATAATAACACTCATATTAATTATAAAAAAAACTCATATTAATATCAATAACACTAATATTAATTATGAAAAACTCAAATTAATTATAATAACACTAATATTAATTATAAAAAAACTCATATTAATATCAATAACACTAATATTAATTATAAAAAACTCATATTAATTATAATAACTCTAATATTAATTATAAAAAACTCATATTAATTATAATAACTCGTATAGGCCTGTAGGTGTAGTATAGGTCTCGCATAGGACTATAGGTGTGGTTTAGATCTCGTATAGGCCTATACAGGTGTTGTATCATATCATGTACTTGTAATTTTTATTTATTTAAAATAGAAAACTTGTTTTTTGTATAAAAGTTTGCTAAAACGATTAATATTGTATAAAATGTTTGTTAAAAAAAAACCTTATATACGCACCATATAGGCCTATACGTGGCATATATATGACATGGGTCATATATGAGACCTATAAGAGGGGTCCTATACGCCCCGTATAGGCCTATACGAGGCATATAGGAACAGTCAAACCAGAACTGACATCAGTCAGACACTGAATTTGATGTAACCCTATCCGAGGCATATACGAGACAAAGGGTGTCTAAATAGGCAGATAAGGTGTGTGGATAGTTTTAGCCTTTTTATAATCCTCCACATTAGATTTAGGGATTTGGGGTCAATTGTTCATAAATTCATATTTAGGGGTGGGTTGTGGCGATGGCAGCATGCGGGTGGTGGACGGTGGGGCAGCGGTTTGTGGGGCTTTAGAGATGGTGGTTGTGATGGTGTTGAGTGGGTGGTGGAAGGTGGGCCAGCGGTGGATGATGGTGCTAGGTGGTGTGGGTGGGTGGTGATGGTGGTTTGACATGGTGTTGTGGTGGTCCTGGTGTGAGGGTGGTGGTGCTAAAGAGAAAGAGTAGAGAGTGTGTGTGTTAGAGAGAAAATGTGTGTTTTAGAGAGAGGGTGTGTGTGTTTAGGTATATATAATAATAGATTTTGTATTAGTTTTTAAAAGAGTAAATGGTGTTTTAAATAAATAAGTTAAAAGACAAAATTACCCTTCATTTAACATTTAAAAGTAACTGTGTTAGGCTCAAAGAACATAGCGTGTAAAATTTTAAAACAATAAGTACAAGAGTTGTCGATTTTAAAGACAAATGATACCGTCTGAAATTGAGTATGTAAATAAAGGACAAAACTTTCAATTCACTCTTAAGTTAAGTATTCTTGTAAACAAAAGGTATTTGGTACGTATATAAAACCTACTTTTGTACCAGATGCGGATGATGAAACGTCTCATCCATAATTATTCTTGTTTTTTTCTCAATAAACCAAAAAGTGAAAAGAACAACGTAAAATAACAGCAAGTTACATATTTACTGTATCTTAAAAACAAAGATCGGTAGCCTGTGTCATCGACTAAAACATCCATACTCTTTCTAAATTGACACCTACACCCCATATTCTTCAAGAAACACACCTACACTTTTTAAATTGACACCTACACCCCCTATTCTTTAAGTAGGTTAGATATTCACTTCTAACTTTTAGTAATTGACAACTTTGACCCTCCAAACTTTTCTACTTAATAACTTAACACCTCATTTTCTTTACATTACTTTTACGACTTTACATCGCAATGTACGAATGCCAAACCACGAAAATGCCTAAATTACTTTTTCGACTTTACACACCGCAACGATTAAGACATACTCTTTTTTGTCTATGTCTGATGACGTTAATTTCACGAACGTAACGTGTGTAACAAAGTCAAAAACACGTAAAGTCTCGAGTGGGCACCACACGTTAATGCCATCATCGTACACTATAACCGCAATGCTTATATAGGTTACACTGAGATATATCAGATACATCGAACCAAACACGCGTTTTCATATGGTTCACACATCATATAGTTTGAAATCAGTTATAAACAACAAAGGCGTTGCCGCTACAATATGTGTTCTATGGCAACAATCTAGTAAATTATGAAATTGCATATGATAGAAAATAACAACAAAATTAATGGCGTAAAACTAGCAAGTTGTCTTTAAGTCTTTGTTTATCTTTCAAATACATAATATGATAGGAAATTTCATATGAATTATAAAAGAGTAACTTACAAGTTTTGTCCTTTGTGTATGTACCAAATTGCAGGCAATATCCTTTGACTTCAAAATTGACTGGTTTTGTCATTAACGTTTCAAAATCCTGAACGTTATGTCCTTTAAACCAAACCTAGCTAGATTTTTTGATTAAAATTGGTCATGTGCCTTGCACATGAGGACACTTTTGTCATTTTGTCTCCCTAGGGAAATTCTTATAAATTATTTACTCAATAGTTCCTAGGGAGGCAAAATGAAAAAAGTGCCCTCATGTGCAAGTCACATGACCAACTTTAACCAAAAAATTTAACTGGGTTTGGCCTAAAGGACATAACGTGCAAGATTTTGAAACGTTAAGGACAAAACCAGTCAATTTTAAAGTCAATGGACACAGGCTGCAATTTAGTACATATAAAAGACAAAACTTGTAATTTACTCGTTATAAAACTGATATTCTTATTTTCTTTTGAATATTAGCTCTAACGGGGTTTCCCTTTTCATAGCAATCCCAAATTTGCTATCCATGTTGAGTTTTGAAGGATCAACCCCATCTGGAAGAACCCAAGTAAATTCATGAATTAAAGATGCCAATATAAATTCAATGCTCTTGATGCCTGATGGCAAACCAGGACACATCCTCCTCCCCGAACCAAACGGCAATAACTCAAAGTCTTGGCCTTTAAAATCCAATTTTGTGACCATAAATCTTTCAGGATCGAAAGAAAAGGGGTCGTCCCAAACGTTAGGGTCACGCCCCATTGCCCATAGGTTAACAAAGACTTTTGTATTCTTCGGAATTGTGTAACTCATAACCTCACAAGTGTCACTTGCCATATGTGGAAGTAGAAGAGGAACAGGCGGGTGCAACCTCATAGCTTCTTTGATACAAGCTTGTAGATAAGGTAATTTAGATAGATGAGATGAGTTAATTTTATCAGATTTGATTTCTTTTTTCATCTCATTATCTATTTTCAACATTACTTCTTGGTGTCTCACTAGCTCAGACATTACCCATTCCACTATACTGGTTGTAGTATTTGTTCCGGCTACAAATAATTCCTGAAGACACAAAAGATCTGTTTCATTAGAAAACTCTGATTCTAAGCAAGGCCGTCTCCGAAAATCACAAATTTTTTTTTAGCCCTGAGATAAAAAATTTGGATCCTTTTCGTGAATCTCCATACATTCAAATCCAGGTAAATTGCCAATTTGGGCCACAAAATCACAATTCCAAAATTCTTGACTGGCCTACAAATGTTTTTGGTTCATAAATCTAGGCCCTTTAAGATTTTTTTTTTTTTAAACATACATAATTTTTTTAGTATTTATTGGTGTAGTTTAGAAGTAGGATTAAGGTAACGTTTGCTATTAAAAAAACATAGCCTAACTACATTATAAATTTATATATTACAATAAAGGACCAATTACTTGACATTTAATTAATTAAGTGAAAGAAATATTAGTAATAAGAAACACGACCCTTAAAGATGGGGTGGGGCAGGTACACAAAATTTAAAAAATATATAGAGATGCAGAATTCGAACCTGCATCTTGAGTTAATTGATAGGAGCGCTCAACCATCTGAGCTATATCGACAAATAATATGGAACAGGAATTTTTTTGTTCTCCTAAAAAGTTTGGGCCCTGTTCGGTGGCCCATGCTGCACACCCTACGAGCCGGGCTTGAATGTAAGATTGTTTAAATGTTATTTATTCTTTAATAAGACTCGATAAAACAATGAAGATCTTTGAAAATGGTTATGATTTATAGTTTAGTTGTACAAGATTGTGGACAAAAAACGAAATTCTTGAACACTGACAGTATATTCAACAATCAGTTTCAAAATGTTGGAGAATATATTTTAGGCGAATTGGAAATAAATAATTCTACATAACTCAATTTGGCTGATAATAATCCAAAGTCAGTTATTGGCCGACAATAATCCGAACTGGTCAATTTTTTTTTGTAAAATAGTCCGCCGTTAAAATAGCTTAACGGAGTTAATTTTTTTTCCGAATTACAAAGCGATGTATTAGGGCTTTTGATCAAAACGAAGATACGAGTCGATTGATGTAAAACTTACCTCGAAATTGTGCTCGAAATGGCTTGATTTTTGTTAATTGGAAGTTTAAACACCCGAATTGAAGCACCGTTTTCATGGGTTGGGGCAGTATTTCGAGGTAAGTTTTACATCAATCGACTCATATCCTCGTTCTAATCAAAAACCCTAAAACATCGGTTTGTAATTCGGAAAAAAACTTAACTCCGTTAAGCTATTTTAACGGCGTACTATTTAAAAAAAAAGTGACCAATTCGAAATGGTTTGATTTTTTGTTAATTGGAAGTTTAAACACCCGAATTGAAGCACCGTTTTCATGGGTTGGGGCAGTATTTCGAGGTAAGTTTTAAATCAATCGACTCGTATCCTCGTTCTGATAAAAAAAACCCTAAAACATCGGTTTGTAATTCAGAAAAAAACTTAACTCCGTTAAGCTATTTTAACGGCGGACTATTTAAAAAAAAAGTGACCAGTTCGGATTATTATCGGCTAATAACTGACTTGGGATTATTATCGGGCAAATTGAGTTAGGTAGGATTATTTATTTCCTATATTTGCCTATATTTTATTGATTTCCCAATGAAAACAATTTTTCTGGATAAGGTATAAATGCACACAACCCATTGTAAATTCTGTCTATGCTCATCAATAGTTGCGAATAACTTCAATTTACACTTAGAACTAAAGTTAAGATAGCTAATAAAATCATACCGTAACAAGTTGATGGATCTGATTATTTGAAAATCCATTTTCTAGCAAGCGATCCACAAACGTGTGTGCTTGCTCGGATGACCACGTCGAAGAGTTAACTTGAGATCTTCTTTCATCTATTATGTATTCCCAATAGCTAAACGCCTTCGAATATAGTTTCAGGGCTCCCTTCCTTATTCCATGAAGATCAAATCGCTCAAGGATGGGAAAAAATGAACCAAAATCTATTACACGCCCTCCGAACTCAATTATCTTATGTAGTGTTGCTTTCAGCTCATTACTACCCCCATAGTCATCTTTCAAATCAATTAAGTCCTTGGCGAAAATAATGGAACTTAGTGTGTTGAACAATGTAGTAAAAACTACATCCTCAATGTTGATCACCTCTCCTTGCTTGTTGTGCAAGAACTCCAACATACGACCAATCTTTTCCTCTCGTAACATAGATTGCGCTTCTAAGGCTTTGGTCGAGAACATTTCTGTTCGACAAAGAGTTCTTAAGTTTTTCCATGTCTCGTTGCACTCCGACCAAATGAGGGAGTGAGGTATTAGGGATGGCTGCTGAAATGCAGTAGGCACAACACGAGCGGAAAGAAAACGGTCTTGGGTCTTAAGGATGCCCATGGCTGCCTCGGGTGTAGAGGCAACGACAACGAGTTGCTTGCCTAAGCGAAGAGATATGAGCGGGCCGTATTCTCTAGCAATGTTTGCAGTGGAGACATGAGGTTTATTACCAACTTGATGCAAGTTTCCAATTATTGGCAACTTTGGTGGACCTGGTGGGAGATTTTTTGAACTTTTTGAAGGTAATGATTTAATTTGTTTAATAACTATGAAAAAAAGGAAGGGGATTGTTGATAGAACAAAGAGGGGGAATGGGAGATTAAAATCCTTAAGAAAGTTTGTGATATTCATCAGAGTTTTTTTAAAAGAAATTTGGAATTTGTATTGTTTGGTAATGATTTTAGAAATTGTATGGTATATTTATAAGGGAACTGAACGGACCATAGAGGGTCCATATTGTAAACCAGTCAAACAATCATTTAATTATTTCGAATATCTTTTGTTTTGTTTTATTTATTTATTTATTTTTTTGAACGACTATTTCGAATATCTTTTAAGGATAGATATTTAAATACCAATACAATACATTTTTTTTTAGATTTTAATAACTTAAGGGTTGCATATACATTTTCTAGTTTTTAATACTGATAAAAAAAGGACTTGAGGAAATACTGATGAGACTACGGTCAAATTATCCTACAAATAAAAAAAGGACTTGAGGAAATACTGATGAGACTACGGTCAAATTATCCTACAAATAGAAAAAGGATTTGAGGAAATAGTGTTAGGCAGCTTGCTTGGCACTTCTCTACTGGACCAACCACATTATTATTTTATATCCACTTTAAAATTACTATTTCGCCCTTAGTTTAACGTTTTTGCCCCAAACTCAAAATAAAATTACGATTTTGCCTTTAGCTAAAAAATACGCTTTTGCTCTCGGTTTCAAATTACGATTTTATCCCCACTTTAATTTTACAATTTTTCCCGAAGCCCTACATATACAAATTGGAGTTGAGGGAATAGTGTCAGTCAGCTTGCCTGACACTTCCCTATTGTACCAACCAAATTATTATTTTATATCCACTTTAAAATTACTATTTCACCCTCAGTTTAACGTTTTTGCCTCAAATTCAAAATAAAATTACGATTTTGCCTTCAGCTAAAAAATACGCTTTTGCCCTCGGTTCCAAATTACGATTTTATCCCCAGTTTAATTTTACAATTTTTCCCGAAGCTCGAAATTACGCTTTTGCCTACAGTTTAAGAAAATTATACTTTTGCCCCCAGCTAAAAACAAAGATTTTGCCTTCGGTTTACAATTATGATCTTGCCCGAGGTCAACATAAAATTATGGTTTTGCACCGGCTTAAAATTACGATTTTGCCCTCAGTTCATTTTCAACATATACAAATCCAATTGGCAGCAATAGTTGTTTTCACCTATTGGGTGAAATGGGCGGTGGAGGTAATAGTGCCAGGCAGCTGCCTGGCACTCCCCTATTGGCCCAACAAAATTACAATTTTATCCCGCTTTAATATTACGATTTTGCCGTCAGGGTAAAATTATTTTTTCTCCCACTTAAAAATAAAATTACGCTTTTGCTCCCATCTAAAAATTTCAATTTTGCCCTGGGTTCAAAATTACGACTTCGTCCCGTTTAAATTTACAGTTTTGCCATTAGTTTTTCCCCTTATAATTACGATTTTGCCATCAGTTCAAAGTTATGTTTCTACCCCGACTTAAAAATAAATTTACGCTTTTGCTCCCAGCAAAAAAATTCAATTTTGCACTCGGTTCAAAATTACGATTTTGCCTCGTTTAAATTTACAGTTTTCCTATTAGTTTTTTTTCTCTCATAGCCACGTTACGATTTTGCCCTCAAATTAAATTTACATTTTCTCCATCTTTTTTTGTTTGTTTTCCTGGTTAAATTACAATTTTTCCCTAGCGTAAAATTACAATCATGCCGGCAGCTGCCTGACACTCCCCCATTGGTCCATTTAATTTACGATTTTATCCTTGAATAAAAATTATGATTTCGCCCTCAGTTCAAAATTACGTTTTCCCATCATTTTAGTTTTTTTTCGCAAAAGTAGAAAACTATTTTTTTTAGTTGGTTGACTTGATTTAATTTTTTTCCGTGTCTAAAAAACGGTCATTAGTCATGAAAATTTGCAGTTTTGCCCTGAGCCGAAAAAAACGGTCTTATCATCGTTTTAGAATTTTTACTGATAAAATTATAGTAGTGTTTTTTTAATTGATTGAGAATTATTCGGCCATCGCCCCGCAACACGGACGGGGCATCACCTAGTTTGGTATACATTTTCTAGTTTTATTTGTCTCTAAAAGAACGTGACATTTAGTCCTAAGAATTTGGTGTAGCAGTTGATTCGTCTGCACTTCCTATTAGAGACGCAAGTTCAATTCTCATTTGAGCCATTTTCGATGGACATATAGGTGAAGGGACGAATTGAGTCTGTAATCCTGGGTTCGAACCTGGGGGGGGGGGGGGTTTACAAATTCAATCAGGTTCCCGCGCATCAGGGGGGCACGGTCTCATAGCGGTCGAGGAGTCGACCTTGGATATAGCCCCGAGCATGAGTTTATACGTGAGATTTTTTGCCGTTCAGAAAAAAGTGTCATTTAGTTGATGCAAAATCTTACCATTCCTTAATTAAAAAAACAACAATGAACAGCAGCCGAGCCAATTGTCACTAAACTTTAAACTTTCTAAATTCACTTGATTATCATTTACCAAAATATGTAGTAGTAAGTAGTGACATTCTTTTTTTGTAACATTAAATATTTTTTTCCTTAGAAATTAAAGGTGGAATTTTTAAAATCAAAACATCTGTTAGCAATGCCATTCTAACCATTCCTTTTTCCAGCTGTACAAGTTACAACATATGTTATGGGCGGACCCAAGTATAAGCTTGGGTGGGCGGGCGCTCCCCTTAAAAACAAATTTTTAGTGTATTTTATAGGCAAAAAACCCAATCGCACCCCTTGAAAGTTTGGTTAAACTCCTTGTTCGCACCCCCAAGAAATAATTCCTGGGTCCGCCACTTAGCACCGCAGATTACACTGTGTCTGGTGCACCCCAGCGGCCCTTTAAACTCCAAAGGACAGTGTGCCTCGCATGCCCGGTCGTGCTCATACACGCGTCTGGTCTCCATCAAAAATCAAAATTACACCAATTTCTCCAATTCATTATTCTAAAAGGGGATCTATTCTCCATCCACATGGTATCCCAGAGCTTTAATATCTTCCACCGCTTTAGTAACCAACAACAGTTATGTTCATTTACATTTAAGTTTTGGTTTTAGCGACGAAATCAGTGATGGTTTCAGTTAATTTATTTATTTTTTAATTTCATATTTCTGGCGTCCGAATTAGACACAAATTTGGCTAAACATATATTTTAGATTGATTAGTTGTAAATCTAACGACAGATTTAGTAGTAACGGAAATAATTATCTATGTTTTTTTTATCTCTATGACTGTATAGTCAGCACTCATTAAAACTTAGCTTTCGTAAGATAAAGTGAGCTATGTATTTAGGTTTTTTGGAACATCATAATAATTATAAAAAAAACTACTAAATTACATTGTTAAGCAGATAATAACCATAAAATTTAACTGAACCCGCTATTTTTTGTCACTAAATTCCTCACTTAAAATAATAAACCTATCATATATGTCTGCCGGTTTTGGCCACCGCTTTAGGCTATGTGTCACCGTCGTCGTCTTCAATGCCACGTACGAATGAAATGTCACTCATTTTTTTCATCTTTAATGTGTAGTAGCTTCATAAGTTTTCACTATCCACCCTTAATTAACATAAAAATTTAATTAAATAAATTATAAAAAAAGAAAAGATGGAATCAGACTGGTAGAAAAGCTTGGGGCCCACCAACCCTTACCCCTTCAAGAGCGTGCTCTACATCCCTTCCCCTACACACCGCCAATCACATACATAGAAGCGCTGTTCAAGGCCAATCACGTCGGAAAAGCTTCCACTTTACGTCATACGTTTTCACAATCAATTGTCACCAAGTGTGTCTTCAACCATCTATATAAGTAAAACAGGAAAGCATTAAGCACTTAAATTGGCCATATTTCTTTCTTTATTTGCGGCTCCAAAGTGTGTCATAAAAAAACTTGAGAAAATTAGAAGAGAATTTTTATGGGGTAAGACGGAAAGGGGTCATAAGCTTCGGTGGGTTCGGTGGCACCTTTTGATGAAATCTAGAAAGCGGAGGTACACTACTAGAAAACTACATATTTTTCTACAAAAGTTTCTCACAAATTTCCCACAACTCAAATTTTGTTACAATTTTTCTACAGTTTTCTAACAAAAAAGAAAAAAAAAAAAAAAAAAAAACCCAAAACATTTTTACAATTTTCCAACAAAATTTCCACACAACAACCATTTGTAGCAATTTCGTCACAACATTTATTAGCTTTTCGACAAAATTCAGACAAAATAAATTAAAAGTTTATATAATTTGTAAACACAACAAAATAAATAATAAAAAAATAAAATTTCTAAATTTGTCGGAAAGTTGTAACAAATTGATACCGTTTGCTACATATTTTCGACAAAAAAAAGTTAATCTATTTTTCATTTCTTAATTTTTGAAAAGTAAATAATTTAATAAAAAAATTTAATTTGTAGGAAATTCGTAGCAAATTGACATTAGTTGCTACGGATTTCCTACAAAAAAAAACTTAATTTATTTGTAATTATTCATTTTTAGACAAATAAATAATTTTAAAATAAAATGTCAAATTTGTCGAAAATCTATAGCAAATTAACATCATTTACTACAAATTTCCTACAAAAAATTTTCACAAATTTCCCACAACTCAATTTTTGTCACACAACTACCGGTTGTAGCAATTTTGTCACAACATTAATTAGCTTTCCGACGAAATACATTAAAATTTTGTATTATTTGTACCCACAACAAAATAAATAATTTAAATGAATGACTATTTATTTTTTATTTGCTTGTATGTTGTAGGTTTGAACCGGCCCCGAAGGTTGTTGATTGCTACCGGTGTTGGCAGATGCATGGGCGGATCGACAACTGCGAATGGCGGCACTGTTGCCTGTTGGTAGTTTCCCGTTCCAATGGCAATGGGGAGTTCCGGCGATGAAAGCGATGGTACTTGTAATATTAATTTTTTATTTATATAGTTTGTTTTCCACAATTGTTGTTTCTTTTTTTACTTTTGAACAGTTGAAAAGATGTGATTAAAAGAAAAACTAAAAATCCTAACACAATCCCTAGAACACCAAAAGACACATGAAGCATCAGAGATTAACTAAGAAAAATTTTAATACTTGCGGCTACGGAATTATGCTCAAATTTTCATTCACGTTTGATTAATGTTCTAGCATTGACGAAGGTATGTATATGTTCTTCGTTCGACATACTTAATAATGGTTTTCTTTTGCGTTTGCGTACAATTTTTCACGCTCTGATTCGCATTACCTATTATTTTGCAGGTAGGACTTTCATATTTATTGATTTGTAAGAATAATTCCAACCCTGTTTTGACCCGTTACCTGACCCACCCACACTTTTTTCGCACATATTTAATAAATTACAATTCTACATGTGGCCCCCCATAAAGCTTGGCATTAACATGCCAGCTCGGAAAAAGAATCCCGTTTCGACAATTTCAACAAGAGCGCGAAAAAGAGCGGGCGGTGTAACACCCCGAAAATATAAAACTTTATATTGGAACTATAAAGTATAAATAGACGAGATTTTATTAACTAGGAACTTTTAACCTAGTTAGTTACAAGACTAGAAATAGCCTATAATAGGGTTAAAAGCTACCAAATGATATGTTGAACAAAATAGATGGGCCTTAGTTGTTAAATTTGAAACTAAACTAGATAAAAAAAATAAACCAAACACCCCATTTAGAGGTGCTGGTCGACCAAGAAGGAGCAGGGGACGACACCCCCATCTTCAAAAACCTAAAACTTCATTAAATCAATCAATTGAAGGCTCAATCCAAGTCGAAATCGGAATTAGAACCTTGAATTGTGATCCTCATCACAAGAGGATTCTAAGGTATGTAAAATCTGATGAAATCTCTCAACTTGAATTTCTCATGATTTTCGAAAATCCGAAATTAGATGTTGCATGTGTGTTATTTGGTTAGATTAGAGTTGTTATGGTGTCTAGAAGTGAAACCTAGCCAACTACATGTGAAATCATGACCAAATTCAGGAAATTCCATGAACACCTTGAAGGTGGGTTGTGGGTTTTACAATATGATGATGAACACTAGGGTTTAGAATGATTATTTTAGTGTAATTCGATCTTAGAAAACGATTTCAGAAAATGTATGATGTTTAAATGCTATATGAAGGCTTTATTGAAGTTAAGTCAACTAATTAGCAAGCTATAAACATGAATATGAAAGATGTAAGAATTCTGCCCTTATAGTGTTTGTTGAAATGCCTCAAAGAAGGCTTGAAACTGAATTGTTAAGTTAAAAACGCATAATTATGAAGTATGACAAAATGTGCGTTATGTATACAAAACATAGAGTTCTAAACATAAAGTGATTGAACTCTATAGGAAAGGAAGTCGGGGCATCTAGCGGGCAAACCGGTGTGGACGCACGTTTGAAGGGCTTGCTTTAAAGTTATGTAACTTGACCCGTTACATCAAGTAAATTGATGATTTTCACACTAGTAGTCGTATTATAGAATAAGAGTTGTTTTGAGTTGAAGTATTAATGTCGCAATAGTGAATAAAAGGTCAAATTTGATTTGAACCCGTTGGTGGTTGTAACAAAGGAAGATTCCTTAGACTAGTCAAACGGGTCGAATAATCAAGTATAGCATGGTTAATGCTTCGAAATATGATTGAATGATCTTTGATATGGGTCAATATATAACATGTTAAAACTACGAGATTTTAATGTATTGATTTGTTAGAAAAGCGAAAATCCGAGAGTTTGGGTTTGAGTGCAATGAACAAAACAAACAAAATCTTGGATTTCCAGAATCTACCGTAAGTTATGGTAGTACCGTTACTTACGGTAGAGTCCAGACGTTTACGGCAGGATTAAACTGTTTTACGGTGAACCAAATCATTCCAGAACCAACCGTAACTTACGGTGACACCGTAACTTACGGTGACACCGTAAGTTACGGTGACACCGTAAGTTACGGTGGAACCAGAAATGTTCAGAATTTTATTATTTAGAATTTGATGTTGAATCTTGGCTTATGTACTTTATAACAATCTTCAAAACTAACGTTTTAAAGGTTTTGACCATAGGTAACAAGGTGGACTTTATGGATGACGATCAAGCGTATGATGAAGAACCGAACACTACATTTTGAAGCTTCCGCAATGTTTTAATCATACTTAGATTTTGTTCATGGGTTGTAAACAATTTCTTAAACAAATTTTGAATGTTCCAACTTAGTCATTAGTTGACTAAGGTTTATGCTATTTATGAAACTTATGTTAATTTAATATCTTTTGGTATAAAAATGTATAAAATTAGTGATTAATTCTAGTAAAAATTTAAGGGTGTTACAAGTTGGTAATCAGAGCTCAAGGTTGTCAATAAGTGTTCGGTTCAAGCTTGATCGATCGTCCGGTAAGGATTAACTTCTTTTGTTAATAAATTATGTATTATGTAAAGAACGAGAAACGAACAAATATGCATGAAAAGAGCGTGTAAGCTCATTGAAATACAAGAAATGCATGAAACAAGAACGATTAAATCAAGTTATGAACTTGATTGAATCAAAACAAGAACGATTAAATCAAGTTATGAACTTGATTGAATCAAAACAAGAACGATTAAATCAAGTTATGAACTTGATTGAATCAAAACAAGAACGATTAAATCAAGTTGTGAACTTGATTGAATCAAAACAAGTAAAGCATGTGTTATAAATGGAATGTTTAACAACTTATGTAATCATTTCAGAAATAGAGATGGCAGATAAAGGTAATGATGATGCGGTGCCAAGAGTCACCGAACAAATGAGGGAAGTGATTACCGAAGAGGTTGGAAAGGCGATCGAAAACAGTTTGTCGGGCTTTATTGATAAGATTCAAAACACAGTTTTATCAATAGTAGAAGAGAGAATCAAGAAATTGGAAGATGATTCAAATTTAGCAAAGGAAAAGCATGGAGGACGAAAGCCTTGTTCATACAAGGAATTCATGGCCTGTAAACCACCAATATATAATGGGGAGGTTGACCCAATAGTGTGCCAACGATGGCTAACTGATATCGAAGGGGTATTCGAGAGGACCCATTGTGACGAAGATGACTACGTACCCTATGGTACGGGTCAACTAAGGAGTCAAGCGAAAGATTGGTGGGATAACAAAAAGAGAGAGATTGGTATTGAAGCTGCTAAGGTCATGACTTGGGAAGAATTCAAGACGCCATTTCTTAAGCATCATAGCCCCAAAGCGGTTATGAATAAAATCAAGGAGGAGTTCATGCAACTTAGGCACAAGAATGAAACCATAGACAAGATTACGGCAACGTTTATGGATAAGATGAAGTTTTGCGATGATCTAGTGACGAATGAAGAACAAAAGATATACTACTACCATAACATGTTGAGTGCTGAGTATAGGGAATTTATCACCCCTTCCAAATACGAGACCCTTACCGAGATCATAAACGCTGCTCGGGAAAGGGAGATCGAACTGAAAAAGAGCATTGAAAGGGGTGAACGGAAAGCACAAGATGTAAACCCAAGCCCTACTAAGAAGGCACGAACAAGCGAAACCGCAAAGAAATCTGATACGAAAGGCGGGTCGCCAAGTTGCAGAATCTGCGGAAAGGGTCATAAAGGCGAATGTCGTTACAAGGATAAGCCTTGTCCCATATGCAAAAAAACGGGACATATGGCTATATCGTGCCCGGAGAAAGTGACGGTTTGTTACAATTGTTATCGAACGGGTCACAAAAAGTCGGAATGCCCGGAACTGGTTGGAAAGAAGGATGGGCAGGACCCGAAAGGTGAAGCCCCAAAAGCAAAGGCAAGATCTTTTCAACTAACCGCCGCAGAAGCAAAGGTCGAACCTGACGTGGTCTCAGGTATATTTGTTGTAAATTCAATTCCTGCACGCGTGTTATTTTATACGGGTGCGAATAAATCCTTTGTTTCATATGGATTTATTCGACATCCTTCATTTGTTCTAACAAAATTACCTGTGCCCTTAGAAGTAGAGATAGGTAATAACAAGAGCTTTATTGTTTGTTATGTATGTAAAAACTGTAAACTGAGCATTGACGACGAAGAATATTTGATAAACCTAATCCCGATGTCAATGGGAGAATTTCAAGTAGTCGTTGGGATGGATTGGCTATCTCAACACCATGCAAAGATCGTGTGTTTTCGTAAAGAGATAAAACTAACATCTCCGAGCGGGAAACACGTCACCATTTATGGCGAAAAAGGAGGCAACCCCATAGTGTGCTCAATGTTGAAAGCTCACAAGCTTATGAAGCGGGGATGCAAGGCATTCATGATATACGCTAATGAGCCCGAAAAAGAATCACAAAAGATTGGAGATGTACCGGTAGTACGAGATTATGAAGATGTGTTTCCGGAGGATTTACCGGGGATACCGCCTGAACGGGAAATAGAGTTTGGGATCGAATTGATTCCGGGCGCGAAACCCGTAGCAAAAGCCCCGTACCGACTTGCACCGTCGGAATTACAAGAGTTGATATCTCAAATCCAAGACCTGCTTGACAAGGGATTCATAAGGCCGAGTGTATCTCCTTGGGGCGCACCGGTGTTGTTCGTGAGAAAGAAAGACGGGAGCATGCGCATGTGTATCGATTACCGGGAGTTAAACAAACTCACGGTAAAGAACCGATACCCGCTCCCGAGGATAGATGATTTATTCGACCAACTACAAGGTGCGAACTGGTTTTCAAAAATTGACCTTAGATCGGGGTATCACCAACTAAAGGTCAAAGAAGAAGATATGCCAAATACAGCTTTCCGCACGAGATACGGACATTACGAATTCCTCGTGATGTCATTTGGGTTAACAAATGCACCCGTGGTTTTCATGGACCTCATGAACCGGGTTTGCAAGCCAATGTTGGATAAGTCGGTCATCGTGTTTATCGATGATATCTTGGTGTATTCGAAAAGTGAAGCGGAACACGCACACCACTTACAAGAAGTGTTAGAGACACTTAGACGAGAGAAGTTATATGCAAAATTCTCTAAATGTGCCTTTTGGTTACGAGAGGTACAATTTCTTGGACACGTCATAAGTGCCGACGGAGTATTGGTGGATCCTTCGAAGATCGAAGCTGTGTCGAAATGGAATCCCCCGAAGAACCCTTCGGAAATTAGAAGCTTTTTGGGGCTTGCGGGATATTATAGGAGATTCATTCAAGATTTCTCCAAGATTGCGTCACCGCTAACAAAGCTAACACGGAAGAAAGAAAAGTTCATTTGGAGTGCTGATCAAGAGAAAGCGTTTCAAACGCTAAAAGAAAAG
Source organism: Helianthus tuberosus (assembly GCA_030545235.1). Classification (NCBI taxonomy): domain Eukaryota; kingdom Viridiplantae; phylum Streptophyta; class Magnoliopsida; order Asterales; family Asteraceae; genus Helianthus; species Helianthus tuberosus. Next base: position 127,852,028 of record CM060389.1, read on the forward strand.
TTAACTCAAGCTCCGGTATTGACATTGTCGGACGGAGTCGAAGACATGGTGGTTTATTCGGATGCTTCATTATCGGGGCTTGGTTGCGTGTTGATGCAACGGGGCAAGGTAATAGCCTATGCCTCGAGACAATTGAAGATACATGAGAAGAAATATCCTACGCACGATCTCGAGTTGGCAGCGGTGGTATTTGCATTAAAAATATGGAGGCATTACTTGTATGGGGTAAAGTGCACCATATTCACCGACCACAAGAGCTTGAAATACTTCTTTGATCAGAAGGAGTTAAATATGCGACAAAGGCGATGGCTGGAAACGGTGAAAGACTACGATTGTGAGATACATTATCACCCCGGAAAAGCAAATGTTTACAAGTCAAGGCGGAGCATCAGAAACCGTACGGCAAACTCCAACCATTAGAAATTCCGGTTTGGAAATGGGAACATATCACAATGGACCTACTGACCAAGTTGCCTAAAACGAATCGTGGTTTCGATGCCATATGGGTAGTGGCAGATAGATTGACGAAAAGTGCTCACTTCATTCCGATCCGTGAGACTTATACGTCAGAAAAGATGTCAGAGGTTTACACGAATGAAATAATAGCACGTCATGGGGTGCCGGTATCCATTGTGTCTGATAGGGATACCCGGTTTACTTCAAATTTCTGGCGAGATTTCCAAGAGCAAATGGGAACCAAATTGTTCATTAGCACTGCGTACCATCCTCAAACAGATGGACAGAGTGAAAGAACGATACAAACATTGGGGGATATGCTACAAGCGTGTATAATCGACTTTGGAGGAAGTTGGGATGTTCACCTACCGTTAGTTGAGTTTTCGTATAATAACAGCTACCAATCTAGTATTAAAATGGCACCGTACGAAATGCTTTATGGTAGGAAGTGTCGAACCCCGGTATGTTGGCGTGAAGTGGGTCCACGTGAACTCGCCCACCAAGATATAGTATGAGCCACGAATGAAAAGATTGATATAGTTCGGGCACACTTGAAAGCGGCTCAAGACAGGCAAAAGGCGTATGCTGATAAAAGGAATAGGCCAATCGAATTCCAGGTTGGTGACATGGTCATGCTAAAAGTTTCCCCATGGAAGGGCGTTATTAGATTCAGAAAAAGAGGGAAGCTAAGCCCGAGGTTTATTGGGCCATTTAAAATTATCGGGAGAGTTGGCAAGGTAGCTTACCGTCTTGAATTACCGGAGGAGCTAACTGGAATCCATGGCACGTTCCACGTGTCACAATTAAGAAAGTGCCTAGCAGACGAAACGGCCTATATCCATTACGATGATATCGAAGTGGATAATAGTCTGAATTATGCGGTGAGACCGGTGGAGATTTTAGACCGAAAGGTCAAACATTTACGAAATAAACAAATTGACCAAGTCAAAGTCAAATGGGAGCATAGGAAAGGTTCGGACACTACATGGGAGTCCGAAGAGGAGATGCGACGTCTTCACCCTACATTATTTGGTACGTGCTTCGGTTTCGGGGACGAAACCCTTTTAAGGGGGGTGGACTTGTAACACCCCGAAAATATAAAACTTTATATTGGAACTATAAAGTATAAATAGACGAGAATTTATTAACTAGGAACTTTTAACCTAGTTAGTTACAAGACTAGAAATAGCCTATAATAGGGTTAAAAGCTACTAAATGATATGTTGAACAAAGTAAAGGGGCCTTAGTTGTTAAATTTGAAACTAAACTAGATAAAAAAAATAAACCAAACACCCCATTTAGAGGTGCTGGTCGACCAAGAAGGAGCAGGGGACGACACCCCCATCTTCAAAAACCTAAAACTTCATTAAATCAATCAATTGAAGGCTCAATCCAAGTCGAAATCGGAATTAGAACCTAGAATTGTGATCCTCATCACAAGAGGATTCTAAGGTATGTAAAATCTGATGAAATCTCTCAACTTGAATTTCTCATGATTTTGGAAAATCCGAAATTAGATGTTGCATGTGTGTTATTTGGTTAGATTAGAGTTGTTATGGTGTCTAGAAGTGAAACGTAGCCAACTACATGTGAAATCATGACCAAATTCAGGAAATTCCATGAACACCTTGAAGGTGGGTTGTGGGTTTTACAATATGATGATGAACACTAGGGTTTAGAATGATTATTTTAGTGTAATTCGATCTTAGAAAACGATTTCAGAAAATGTATGATGTTTAAATGCTATATGAAGGCTTTGTTGAAGTTAAGTCAACTAATTAGCAAGCTATAAACATGAATATGAAAGATGTAAGAATTCTGCCCTTATAGTGTTTATTGAAATGCCTCAAAGAAGGCTTGAAACTGAATTGTTAAGTTAAAAACGCATAATTATGAAGTATGACAAAATGTGCGTTATGTATACAAAACATAGAGTTCTAAACATAAAGTGATTGAACTCTATAGGAAAGGAAGTCGGGGTATCTAGCGGGCAAACCGGCGTGGACGCACGTTTGAAGGGCTTGCTTTAAAGTTATGTAACTTGACCCGTTACATCAAGTAAATTGATGATTTTCACACTAGTAGCCGTATTATAGAATAAGAGTTGTTTTGAGTTGAAGTATTAATGTCGCAATAGTGAATAAAAGGTCAAATTTGATTTGAACCCGCTGGTGGTTGTAACAAAGGAAGATTCCTTAGACTAGTCAAACGGGTCGAATAATCAAGTATAGCATGGTTAATGCTTCGAAATATGATTGAATGATCTTTGATATGGGTCAATATATAACATGTTAAAACTACGAGATTTTAATGTATTGATTTGTTAGAAAAGCGAAAATCCGAGAGTTTGGGTTTGAGTGCAATGAACAAAACAAACAAAATCTTGGATTTCCAGAATCTACCGTAAGTTACGGTAGTACCGTAACTTACGGTAGAGTCCAGACGTTTACGGCAGGATTAAACTGTTTTACGGTGAACCAAATCATTCCAGAACCAACCGTAACTTACGGTGACACCGTAAGTTACGGTGGAACCAGAAATGTTCAGAATTTTATTATTTAGAATTTGATGTTGAATCTTGGCTGTACTTTATAACAATCTTCAAAACTAACGTTTTAAAGGTTTTGACCATAGGTAACAAGGTGGACTTTATGGATGACGATCAAGCGTATGACGAAGAACCGAACACTACATTTTGAAGCTTCCGCAATGTTTTAATCATACTCAGATTTTGTTCATGGGTTGTAAACAATTTCTTAAACAAATTTTGAATGTTCCAACTTAGTCATTAGTTGACTAAGGTTTATGCTACTTATGAAACTTATGTTAATTTAATATCTTTTGGTATAAAAATGTATAAAATTAGTGATTAATTCTAGTAAAAATTTAAGGGTGTTACAGGCGGACCAAACGACATGGCAAAAAACTACGGAAGAAAAGCTGAAAAACATCGGAAATAACTAAAAACTCTCGTCTTGTTAAGTATTGAAATGTTAAATATGAGATTAGTTTTGAATGCTTTTAATAAGGATTTTTTATGCGTGTTGGAATTCTTTAGAATTTTTGGAATGTTTGTAATGTCTCAGAATGTTGCTTTAATATTTTTGGAATGTTTTAGAATTTTGCTACTATTTTTTTGGAATATAATAGTAATTTCGCTGTATTTTTTTTCATAAAAAATGGTTTTTTTAATTTCTTTATTTTTTTACAGTTTGTCACAAATCTTTAGAAAACAGCTACATTAGGGGTTGTAGGAAATTTGTCGCAACCAAAAAAAATAATTTTTTTGGTTTGTAGGAATTTTTTCGTAACCTTCAAAAATATATTTTTGTGGTTTGTAGGAATTTTGTCACAAAACTTAAAAAAACCATTTTTTAAGTTGTAGGAAATTTGTAGCAAACTGTTAAGAGAAAGTTTTATAATTTTGTAGGAATTTTGTCGCAAAATAAAAATAATTATTAGTAATTATGGATAAATTTTCTCATTAGTGCTATTAATTTTAAAAGTAAAATATCATAAAACAAAATACAAAAATAGGCATAATTGTCGAAGAATTGTAGGAAAAACATAAAAAACCGGTTTGTAGGTATTTTGTGGCAACGCTTGTGACGATAAATTTTTGTCGAAAATTTGTGAGAAATTTTGTCATAATTTTGTAGCTAACCTGATTTTCGACAAGCATATTTTGCACGAAAATTTTTGTAGCAAATCTGTAGGTAAGACCAATTTTCTACAAATTTGGCTGTCACAAAGTAGGCACTTTTCTAGTAGTGGTATGGGTTTGGGGAATATTCAAGACTTTAATTACGCCATGCTAGCCAAATGGTGGTGGAGGTTTAAAGCTTTTCCTAACCAACTTTGGGTGAAGGTGGTTGATGCTATTCATAGAGGTAGCGGGTCCAGCTCTCCAGATTTGTTAATCCCGCTTAAGAAGTCGATCCCTGGAGTATGGAAAGACATAGGGGCTGTGAAATCCGCTTTGTCCAATGTTGGTGTCAATATTTTGGACAATATTGTGGAGGAGGGAGGAGTGTGGAAATGGCGTAGCGATCCGAAGGGGTCTTTTTCGGTTAAACAAGTGCGGTTAGATATAGAATCGGCCATCTCACAGGATGGAGCAGATAATTTTGTCTTCAGCTGGAACAATTGGGCCACCCCCAAAGCAAACTATTTAACATGGAGAGCTTTGATCGGAAAAATTGCGTCAAAAGTGGGCCTCTTGCACCGTGGAATTCCGCTTGCCGATAGCATCTGCCCTCGATGCGGTATTGCGGATGAAGATCCGGATCATATTTTCTTCAACTGTTTGTGGTCCAAGTGTATTTGGTGGAACGTTTTGGTTTGGATCCGAATCAAATTCCCAGCGGAGTTAGGCAATCTTAAAACTTTCTTCTCGTATTTAAATAGCAACCCGGGAGGAAGAATATGGAGAAAGATCATCAATATGATAGCCATCGCCACTGTTTGGAAAATCTGGATTGCTAGAAACAAAAAAGCCTTCGAAGATACCTTCATCCCTGTTATCTCGGTCGTGAACCAGGTTAAAGAGGAGTCCTTCTTTTGGATTTGCAGCCGAGTGCCCCTCAAGAATCTGGATTGGAACAAATGGATTTCTTTTGATATAGGCGAGCTCTTGTAATCTGTTTTCTGTGTTTCTGTTGTTTTGTTTTTTTTTTGTTTCTCAGCCCCTTGCTGGCCCTTTATATATATATATATATATATATATATATATATATATATATATATATATATATAAAGAGTGTTTGCCGTTAAAAAAAATGAATTGGTTTGCGTTTTAATTTATAGCAAAAAATTTCCTTAGGCGGAAAATGAGAAAACACAGAGCAAAAGGAACAAGAAAAAGAAGAATTTTAAGAAGAAACAAAGCCTATTATATTAGTATTAAATTGATTACATGTAATATCTTGAGACAAAAATCAACATCCCTTAACATCAAACCAAATTGTCAAATCGAACTTGATAATATGATATAGAATCTTGGCCGGAATCGGTGTGTATCAGTTTCTTTGCTTTTAAAATTTATATTCAAATTGATTACATTAGATTAAAAGTCATGTCCATATTAATATCATCTCACTACTCTTAAGAACAACTTCATTTTTGTCACAATATTTAGTCTTTGTTTTTTAAATTGGAACAACTTCAATTTTGTCCATTATGGTATTTGCCTATTTGGTCATCGCTACAGTTGGTAAATATTGCTTTGAGTATTCGTATGAGTGGTTTAAGAGCATCCACATCCTTTGCGTCCAGCATGGGGTCCAAAAACGGATGAGGGCCCTTGGAGGAGATGATGTGGCACAGAGCCGTCCCCGAAAACTCTTGAAAAAATTTAGGCCTCGGGCGACGAAAAGAATTAGACCCAAAATTATGGTTAAGGGTAAATGAATTATAAAAATAAAAACTTCATGATGGAGCAAATACTCGAACTTGAGACCTTTACATTATTTTGAGATGGTTTTTGCCACTACAGCACCAATACTTTTTTGCATAATAAATGGATAAATATACTAAATATATAATTTAATAAATATATACAAGCTTATAAAGACTTTTCGGACCCTTTGAAATTTTAGGCCTCGGGCGTCGGCACGGGTTTGCCGGGCCCAGAGCCGGCCCTGATGTGGCAGGTCTAGAAGGGACGAAGAAATCATGTAACACCCGCCTACACGTAATATTTTTGCAACAGGTAGCTTCAATGACAAAAAGTCCACAAAATATCCACCTCTACCAATACACACCATTATTACTAATGATTTCAATGTTCTTAACGATAAGTTCATGCCAAATAGTCTACGAATTGCAGTCCGGAGACGCCGAACAAATATACTTGTCACTATAGGATTTGGAGCACAAGAGTTACAACCGATATAGACGTGTGCGTAATACTACACAACATGATCGTTGAAGGCGAAATGATGAGGATGAGGATGTGCCATGTTGGTCTGGAAGAATGCATGGAATAGAACTACATAAATGAATTATTTCAAAGTCATTAAAATGGACATTATTTCCACATCTTATTAATTTTGTTCAATTTTAATTTTCAAAATGGACATTATTTCCTAAGGTTCTTAATAAGTTTGTTCAATTTTAATTTTTAAAGCATGGCAATTTTTTTATTTTTTAGGCCTTCATAGATGGAGCATGGTAATTTTCTTAAGTTAACCTATTTCAGGAAATAATTTCTTACAAATCAACACATATGTTTTCAGTCGTTGGGGCTACGTCGTCACTAACGTCCCATCCCCTCTATCGTGTTTGAGATCTAACCCAACTTTGATCGATGATTCGGTTTCTAATACTCCAATGAAGAGCAAATATCCTCTTTAATGCATCAATATCAGTCCCAATAGAAACCGAGAAAATTGGCACGTCTCTTCTCCATTTAAAATACCACGTCTCGACAACGTCTCATCCGTAGGAATCCTATTTATTTCCGCTCTCCAGTCGAAAATGTTACACTTGAGAGGGACCCACGGACACCAATGAAGTCTAATGCTATATGAATTATTTTGTAGGTAGAAACTTTTGTTAGTGCTAGTTTAACAAAGATGAGGAAATCCTGAAACAAAAGGTTGTTGATATTTTCCTTGATAGCCCGAGTTGGAATCCAACATGTTATCTCGATTTTTTTTTTCATGCTAGAATATCCTATTATGAAAGTGAATATATTTTCCTTGATAGCCCGGTTTGATGGGTTTGATATATTTATATTTATACTATCTTAAGTTGAAAAGTCGGTGGATTGTGCATAGACAATATCCAATAAATAATATTTAATTTTACCCCAAGTCAATATAACAAAAGATTGTAATGTAAAAATCGTAGTTCTGTAATTATATGAACTCCTACTGCTTTTCAAAAAAAAAATTGTAAACTCCCAGTCAAAATCCTACTTTTCCACCATCCTATCAAATCTCTCAAATCAGTTGAATACTATCTTAAATTGAAAAGTCGGTGGATTGTGCATAGACAATATCCAATAAATAATATTTAATTTTACCCCAAGTCAATATAACAAAAGATTGTAATGTAATATTTATATAGTCTTAAACACAAAGGTCGGTGGCACCATCAAATGACATTCCTGTCCCTCAACTTTTGTCTTTTCCTCACCTTTTACACCGCCTCACCCTTGCACAAGAGACAAAAATTTATGTGTGCTGTTCTTTCAAAACTTCTGAGTTCTCTCAAAGCGTTCTTCAAACGCGAGTCATGGTATCAGAGCCATCAGTGTGCTCTGTGGATTAATCCATTATTCGCTTCCGTTTCTTTTTTCACCGAGTGACATAGTGTGATTCTTCGTTCTAGGGTTTCATATTTTGGGGATTTGTTGTCTTCTTGGAAGGTTGCATAGGTCTTACAAGATCTGTGTAGTTCTTGTCGGTTGAAGAAGATTGATCGAAGTCAGTCTTGGTCATTCGTGTGAAGAATAACGCTCGACAATTTGAATACGATTCATCGTTTGATGAACAGGATGAAGAAGATGAGTCCCAACTAATAGGTTAAGAAGACTGAAAAGTCTGTCTAACCCTAATTCCCTTTTCAGCCGGCAAGGTGAAGATGATGATTGACGATGACGGGAGTGTTAACAGTGAAGGTGAAGATGATTGCCAGTGACAGAGATGATGATGACGACGAATGGATGAAGATGGAGGTGTATTGTGTTTCAAGTTATATGTTGATTTTTGTTTTAAATAACTAAAGTAACCCCTTTTGATAGCAGCCAGTAACCAAAAAGTAGCAGGTGGTGGTGATCAGGAACATCTTCATCTTCAACTCTCCGATTAACCGGAGCCAAATTGCTCCGATGGACATAACAGAAGGATCACCGGATCTCCATGGATTCCGGATGCCAGCCGAATGGGAACCTCACTCTCAAACGTGGCTCGGTTGGCCTGTAAGTCCTGTATTATCTTATTAGTGTTGCCGATTTTGACCTAATTAGGGTTTTCATGTTCGAATTACAGGAGCGTCCAGATAATTGGCGAGACAACGGAGTTTACGGCCAACGTGCGTTTGCGAAAGTTGCTTCTGCTATCTCCAAGTTTGAGCCTGTTACTGTGTGCGCCAGTGCCTCTCAGGTTAGGTTAGGTTAGGTTAGGTTAGGTTAGGTTAGGTTAGGTTAGGTTAGGTTAGGTTAGGTTAGGTTACATATGTGTGCGATTTTGATTTCTGTTTGGAATTTGTTTGTTCGTTGCTGGTAGTTTGGTTGCTATAGATATATGGGTGTGTGTATGGTGGATTTGGGTGTAAGTTTTGATTACTTGACTGTGTGAAAAAAGAATGTGCGTATTTGAGAAAATTAGTTATGTTGATTTGGAATTTGTCAATTCTATGATTCTTTGTGCTTCTGTTTGTTTGTTTGTTTCCATTGCAAGTTAGCTACCTTCTGTTGTTTAGCTTTGTATGATTCAAAATAAACATTGAACTTATATTACAATCAATAATGAATTAACATTAATTTAGCTTAGCCTCTTCATGATTGAATTGGTTTAGTGTAAATTTTCATATATTTTGTTGGTGTATTCTTTTAAAAATCATGATTGGAAACTGATATAAGTTATAGTTTGCAGTATCGAATGGGCCTGTGAAGTTGGCAGATTTCATGGAAGAAGAAAGTTGCAAAGAGGGGTCCAGAGGTGAGTTTAACTATATATAGTATATACATTAGGACCATAAATGCATTAAGACCGTAAACAACCATAATTCCGCCGACTATAAACAACCAAGAGATCGCCGCCGCAACGCGCGGCATCTGGCACCATCCTAGTACTATCTTAAATTGAAAAGTCGGTGGATTGTGCATAGACAATATCCAATAAATAATATTTAATTTTACCCCAAGTCAATATAACAAAAGATTGTAATGTAAAAATCGTAGTTCTGTAATTATATGAACTCCTACTGCTTTTCAAAAAAAAAAATTGTAAACTCCCAGGCAAAATCCTACTTTTCCACCATCCTATCAAATCTCTCAAATCAGTTGAATAAAAGTCGGTGGATTGTGCATAGACAATATCCAATAAATAATATTTAAGGGTGTAGGGAGTGGTTAAACACTTTGGAGTGGCAAACCAAAAAACGACCAATCAGAGCGCGCCATGTCAATCAGTCAAAAGTGTTTAAACTTTGGTGAAAAGTGTTGGCAATGGTTTAGTCACTTGGTGAAGTGGTAAACTTTAAAAAAAAGGAAAATGTGTGATTGGTTGAGAGATGGCATGGACCCCACCCACACACGCCCTCTCTCTCTCCTTCCTCCCCTCCCCTCATCGAATCGTCAAGCCACCACCGATTTGGTAAACTTTGAGTGGCAAACTAGTGTTGGCGGTGGTGTTTACCACTCGGTAAAGTGGTTTGCCACCCTTTACCGATTACCACTCCGGACACCCTAATTTTACCCCAAGTCAATATAACAAAAGATTGTAATGTAAAAATCGTAGTTCTGTAATTATATGAACTCCTACGCTTTTCAAAATAAAAATTGTAAACTCCCAGTCAAAATCCTACTTTTCCACCCTCCTATCAAATCTCTCAAATCAATTGAATCGGACTAATAATCGAGTTACTCATAAGGGTGAAGGGAGTGGTGCGGTAAAACATGCGGCAAAGGTGTTTGCCGCGCGGCAACACCGCCGCCGGCCACCTTTGCCGATAGGCAAACCAAAGTCTTCGGTGAACCTTTGACGATCGAGAAAGAAGAGAGAGATGATGCTGATGATGATTGGATAATGATTGGTGCCTTGTTTTGTGTGTAACGGCAATATAGCCGGCTGTTGATGGGCGGCGGCGATCGAACGGGTGCGGCGGCGATGGGCGGAGCCACGGCGGCTGATGATGCTGATGATGATTGGATGATGCTGATGATGATTGGATGATGCTGAAGATGGAGGTGGAACCGGTGGTGGTGGTGGCGAGTGGTGATGGTGGCGGTGGAGGTGACTGTGGTGGTACCAGTGGTGATGATGCTGATGATGATTGAAGAAGGTGATGGGTATTTGGTGGAACCGGTGGTAGTGGTGGTGGAACCGGTGGTGGTGGTGGTGGTGAAGGGGTGGTGGTGGAACCGGTGGTGGTGGTGGTGAAGGGGTGTTTAAAGATAAAAAATAAAAAAAGAATAAAAAAAGTTTGCCACTTTCAAGTGTCTACACCACTGTCAACACTTTTCACCAAAGTTTAAACTCTTTACACTTGCTGACATGGCACACTCTGATTGGTCCATTTTAAAGTTTGCCACTTTCACCTGTTTAACCACTCCCTTCACCCTAATTGATTTTCAAAGATATTTATATATTAAGGCCATGGGGTATGGGGCTTGGGTTGGGGCGTGGGTTGGGGGAAAACGCCCAAGCCACCACCCCGGGTGGGCTTGGGTTGGGGCATGGCCCTTGGGGCTTGGCTTTCAAGCCGGGCGTGGGGCGGTATGGCCATGCGAGCTGGCTGCCTCCCATTCACTCACCCGCCACGTCATAGCGGAGTATTCAAATTTTGAATTTAAAATTCAAACGGGTTTGGGGGAAAAGCAAACCGCCACCCGGGTCTCCCAACAACCCCCTATATATTGTAACCCCCAACCCACAGGTCCCCCCATCCCACGAACCCAACCCACCGGCTACCCACCACTGGTCCCCCCATCCCACGAACCCAACCCCACCGGCTAACTCACTGGTCCCCCCATCCCACGAACCCGCTATGGCATCCTGGACCCATGAAGAAGAAATGACTCTCGTGACAAGCGTCGTTGACGCTATGAAGGGACGGCCACCGGGCCAAACAAAATATTGGGTGGAAGCATTCGCAGCCTACCGACATAACGTTGGTAACGACCGTCACAACCTCAACGCGTGCCAACATAAATGGCGCGAGCTACGGCCCAAGCTCGAGCGTTTCAAGGCTTACTACGAAGCCGTTCCAAGCGGCGAGTTGAGCCACGAGGACCGGGTGGCGGTGGCGAACATAGAGTTTCGAGGCAAGGATCGAAAGACGTTCGACAAAATCGACCTTTTTGAAATTTATTTAACGCTCTAGGTTTGTTATTTTGTAATTTTTAGAAATTATGTAATTTTTAGGATTATGTAATTTTTAAAATTTTAATGAATTTGTAGGTTTTTTTATAAATGTTGTGTGATTTTTTATAAATTTTTTGTAATTTTTTTAATATTCTGCCACCGGTGCACCCAACCCACGCCCCGCCATACCCCGCGGACACGTAACCAGGCGGCGGTGGGGGGACTCCCATTCCACGTGTCAACAAATGCCCCAACCCAAGTCCAACACAAGCCCCACCATACCCCATGATCTAAGTAAAGTAGCCATACCAAAAGTTACAAGCAAATTAAAACAAATGAAAGCTAAATCAATAAAAACTTGAATAAATTTTATGGATCTTCTTAGATTTTTAAAGTTTCGAGTTTATCATTTCCATTACTTAAAAAACAAAATTTTTATGCACGTATCTTTATGTATGCGTCGGTATAAATTCGAGTTGGTTTAGACCGTGGGGTATGGTGGGGCTTGGGTTAGGCTCGGGTTGGGACATTTGTTGACACGTGGAATGGGAGCCCCCCCCACCGCCTGGTTACGTGTCCGCGGGGTATGGCAGGGCTTGGGTTGGGTGCACCGCGTGGCAAAGTATTCAAATAAAAAAAAATTACAAAAAATTTATAAAAATCACACAACATTTATAAAAAAACCTACAACTTCATTAAAATTTTAAAAATTATATAATACTAAAAATTACATAATCCTAAAAATTACAAAATAACAAACCTAGAGCGTTAAATAAATTTCAAAAAGGTCGATCTTGTCGAACGCCTTTCGCTCCTTGCCTCGAAACTCTATGTTCGCCACCGCCACCCGGTCCTCGTGGCTTAACTCGCCGCTCGGAACGGCTTCGTAGTAAGCCTTGAAACGCTCGAGCTTGGGCCGTAGCTCGCGCCATTTATGTTGGCACGCGTTGAGGTTGTGGCGGTCGTTACCGACGTTATGTCGGTAGGTTGCGAAAGCTTCCGGCCAATATTTTGTTTGGCCCGGTGGCCGCCTCTTGGACCACACGGTGGGGTTTGGGGTTTATTTATAGGGGATGTTGGGGTTGGGGTGACCGCTTGGCCAAGCCAAACGGTTTGAATTTAAAATTCAAACTTTTCATATGGCCCGCTATGACATGGTGGGGTCAGCGAATGGAAGCAAGCCAGCTAGGATGTCAAGACCGCCCCACGCCCGGCTTGAAACCCAAGCCCCAAGGGCCACGCCCCAACCCAAGCCCACCCGGGGTGGTGGCTTGGGCGTTTTCCCCCAACCCACGCCCAAACCCCCGCCCCATACCCCATAGTCCTAAAAATTACAAAATAACAAACCTAGAGCGTTAAAAGTTTAGACGTAAACTTTTTTGTATTGGAAATGAGTTAGCTCAAATATAATACGTTTCCGTGCTTATTTTATGTACGTTTTCACTTGGTCTACGTTTCGACACAAATTTTGTACCAAACCGAGCATGGTTAAATATAATACATTTTCATTCGACAGTATAAATTCGAGTTACTCAACGTTTCAACCCCTAGCAATGCAAGACGGGTAAAATTACAATTACACATGTTTGTTATTTCTCTGTACATGTTTTATGTAAATTCGATTTACTTTACGTTTTGATTCAACTACGATACTTATATAGGTTACAACGAGTTGAACCGAGTATACCAAAACATGCATCTTGATATGGTTAACACATGAAATAACGATTGGACTAATCAATTCGATGTTTGCAACGGGCCCGCGGTGCATCGCCCGCGGGTTATTTTACTAGTTATTTTTAATGACAATGGGTACAATAGTAATTTCATAGAAATATTAAAAAAAAAATTAGAGTAGTTTTCTTTTTGAGTCCTTGAATTTAACCATTTGAGTTCAAAATCAAAATTTTTAACTATATGAGTATTAATCTGTAACTATTCAACCCTAAATTTGTAACGCCGCTAACCAAGTCTATTAACTTTGCATGAATAACTAAAGGGGAATTCTATTCCCACACCTCATTATCTATCCGCACACCCTGGATTTTCAATACGCATTGTATAGGTCTATACGATGCGTATTGAAAAAGTTAAAAAATATTGCAGACTGACAGGTGCAGGTGTTGTCTGGCGGCTGGCATCATACGCATCGTATAGGCCTATACGATGCGTATTGACGCCCTGAATTTTTGAAGTTTATTTTTTGTGTGTTGTATTGGGATTTTGGTGTTTTGGGTTTGTTATTGGTGTTTATTATTGGTTATTTTTATTTTAATATGTTTTAAAATCTTTATTATTTTTATATCGTTAAGTATCGTATTATAGCGTATCATGTCGTACCGTATCACATCTCTATTATTTTTATATCGTTAATTATCGTATTATAGCGTATCGTGTCGTGTCGTGTCGTACTGTACCGTATCACATTTTTAAATTAATATCGTATTATAGATTGTACGTAACTAAGCATACCAATCTAAACAGTTAAAATAAACAATCACAAATACAAATAAACTGAAACTGCAATTTTAATTACATAATAAGTTTGTACATACACAGGCCAATGATCAAAATACATAAACCGTCAAAATACAAGAAAAGTACAACGATCCTAAACCTATGGATCCTGAGTGGTGCCTGAGGGGCCCGCCCCCGCAGTGCCTGAGGTCCCCGCCCCCTGATCCGAACCAGACTGCTCACCACGCCGGAATGCCTGGATCGCCTCCATGAGAAGACGCTCCATACGGCCGTGAGCGGCGTCCATCCGCGCCTGCATCCGGTCCTCCAACTCATGTAACGCACGTGCCACAGCTGGATCGAGCTCGTCGTTGAATACATGCTGAGGGTACTGAGGTACCCCATGTGGCTGCGGCTGGTGTGCCGGATCACCTAACGGAAATAGAGGCGGCGGCAGAGGTGGTGGTGGCTCAGCGTGGTCACCATCGTCGTGATCACCCTCTGCGGCATCACCATCTGCCGGCTGACCCTCACCCTGTGCCGGCTCTAGAAGCAACTCTGGTAGCTCGTCTAGGAGAGCGGCGTAGGCGAACACTTGCCCGTCCTCCCCAATAAGTCGCAGACCGAGCCCAGGGTAGTCACCCGTCACGTGCATGCCGATCAGGGTAGTACGGGTCAAAAAGCTCGGATCCACCACGCCCCCCTGTGAGAATAATTGGTCCTGCTGGGAAACAAGGCCCAAGGAGACAGCGATACGTGTGATATACGCCCCCCCCCCCCCCCCCCCCCCCCCGTACAGCACAGACCTGTCCTGCCTGTGGTATGCCGCCGCGAACCACTTGGCTAGGCAGCGATGGAGGGCGCACCTCTCCCACCATATAAGGCAGTACAGGTAAAAAAGACCCCCCCTTATTGCACCACTCGCGACTCTTTGTGGTGCTATAGATGTGGCAATAAGCTTGTGCAGGTAGCGGTATTGGGGATCGGTGATAAAGGAAGCCCTCTGCTTCGACGTCTTGCCGAAGCGATGCTCCCTGATCACCTGCCAGAACCTCATCAGAGTCGTACGGGAGGCCATCCATATGCCGTCGGTGTAGATGGGGGTGTCTAACTCCTCCACCCTGTAACGGCCGCAGTGTTGGGCAAACTGTCTGAGTGACATCAAATGCCACTGGTTTACTAGACGAAAGCTGACCTTTATCCACGGGTCATCCTCGTCGTCATCCTCCACCGGACGGTCTGCAGGCCTGGGAGCGAAGTCAAAACTCGACAAAAACTCGCACGCAATGACCCTGTAAGACGGCGTGTATGCAATATCGAACAACCAGTCACACAGTGTGGTTAGTATGCATGTCGTATACACAACAAAGAAAAAACAGTAACAAATAGTATACCTCGACCATGGAGTATCGTGTCCGATGAACTGTCGGGCTCTCACCGATTGCTCGACCTCTTCTAGAGCTCCCCAATCGACGGCGGCGTGGCCGCCGACCTCCATACGACGAAACTTTTCACATCTGTGATAAGCCTCGCTCCCCTCCTCGAACATCAGATAAGGATTCTCCAACAGGAGATCCTCTCCAGGGTCAGCGCCACGCCCACGTCCAACGCCACGCCCGCGCCCACGGCCACGTCCACGCCCACCAGGCACCGCCACCACGATTAACGCCCCCGTTGCTCCATGTGCGTGGCCACGTCCACGCCCACCGCCACCTCGACTGCCACCTCTACCGCCACCTCCCCGGCCTCTCCCTCTACCAATAGCGACTTCCATATCTGCATTATTAAACAATTTTAATCAAATTTTTGTTTCAAAATATAACAATTTTTAATTAATTTAAAAAAAATATAACACCGCCACCTCCCCGGACGACCCTGACTATATATTAAAATTATTATCTATCTATGACGTATTAGGTTTCGACGCTCGTTACGGACCCACGCGCGATACGAACGTTTCGACTAAAAAATTTAAAAAAACTATATATTTACGATGTCTTAGGTTTTGACGCTCAAAATGGACCTAATCGCGTTTCGGACGACCACGACTGTATATTATAATTATTATCTATCTAGGACGTATTAGGTTTGACGCTCGTTACGGACCTACGCGCGAAACGTACATTTCGACTAAAAAAATAAAACTAACTATATATTTACGACGTCTTAGGTTTTGACGCTCGAAATGGACCTAATCGAGTTACGGACGACCCCGACTGTATATTATAATTATTATCTATCTACGACGTATTACGTTTCAACGCTCGTTACGGACCTACACGCGATACGGACGTTTCGACTAAAAAAATAAAAAAACTATATATTTACGACGTCTTAGGTTTTGACGCTCGAAATGGACCTAATCGCGTTACGAACGACCCCGACTGTATATTATAATTATTATCTATCTACGACGTATTAAGTTTCGACGCTCGTTACAGACTTACGCGCGATACGGACGTTTCGACTAAAAAAATAAAAAAACTATATATTTACGACGTCTTAGGTTTTGACGCTCGAAATGGACCTAATCGCGTTACGGACGACACCGACTGTATATTATAATTATTATCTATCTACGACGTATTAGATTTCGACGCCCGTTACGGACCTACGCGCGATACTGACGTTTCGACTAAAAAAATAAAAAAAATATATTTACGACGTCTTAGGTTTTGACGCTCGAAATGGACCTAATTGCGTTACGGACGACCCCGACTGTATATTATAATTATTATCTATCTACGACGTATTAGGTTTCGTCGCTCGTTACGGACCTACGCGCGATACCGACGTTTCGACTAAAAAAATAAAAAATAAAAACTATATATTTACTACGTCTTAGGTTTTGGCACTCGAAATGGACCTAATCGCGTTACGGACGACCCCGACTGTATATTAAAATTATTATCTATCTACGACGTATTAGGTTTCGACGCTCATTACGGGCCTACGCGCGATACGGACGTTTCGACTAAAAAAACAAAAAAAACTATATATTTACGACGTCTTAGGTTTTGACGCCCGAATTGGACCTAATCGCATTACAGACGACCCCGACTGTATATTATAATTATTATCTATCTACGACGTATTAGGTTTCGACGTTCGTTATGGACCTACGCGCGATACGGACGTTTCGACTAAAAATAAAAAAAAAAACTATATATTTACGACGTCTTAGGTTTCGACGCTCGTAATGGACCTAATCGTGATACGAACGACCCCGACTAAATAATATAAACATTATCTATCTACGACTCATTACGTTTCGACGCTCGTTACCGACCTACGCGCGATACGGACGACTTCGACTAAAAATAAGAACATTCTACTTACTAGTAAAATAATAAAAAAAAAACTAAGATACAAAACATTTGTTTATAATTTATAAAACAGAAAAGGAAAAAAAAACCAAGAATTTAGAATCAATACGTTGCGTATAGGCCCATACGCATCGTATCAGTTCAAGTGTTCTTGAAAAAACTCGGAAATTATGAATCGATATGATGCGTATAGGCGCATACGCATCGTATCAACTCATGTGTTCTGGAAAAAAACTTGAACTTTTGAAACAATACGTATCGCTTCATAAGTTCTTTAAAAACCCCCAAAAAACCCAGGTTTTCAACCCCAAAATCACACAAAACCTACGGCTAAAATGCAAAATTGAAAACGTTTAAATGATGAGGGTTTGGAGATGAATATCGTACTAGTGTTTGATCTTGAAATCTCGACCGTATCTTCACCGTATGTATAACATCGTATGTGTGTGTATTTGGGTGTATTTTGAGTTTTTTTTTTTGTTTTTGGATCGTATCAACCCCCTTTGTTTTAGGGGGTTATATCGTTTTCTCATCTAATACGAATCGTATAGATCTATACGATGTGTATGAAATTACCATTATACCATTGTTTTTTAAATAAATTCAGGGAATAATACGCATCGTATAGATCTATACAATGCGTATTTAGGGTGTAATACGATACAACATTGGCCTATACGATCGTATATGCCATAGTTTGAAAATTTGGTTTTTCGTGTTTTCCTCGGTTCGACGCGTATACGAGTCGTTTTTTGACGAACTTTCGCATATTTTGTCATTTTATGACGTATGACTTCAACATACGTCGTTTCGGTGACGTTCGGTTGCGTGCGAATATCTTATTTTATGATTACGTATAGTTTTGTTTGAAATCAACTTGTACTCCATAGTGCCGTGTTATATGTACACGCTCGTGGAAATATCATTAGTCGCGTATTTTTGTTTATTTTGAGGTATTTAATCGTATTGTTGCGTATTTTATAGTGTTTTGACATATTTTGGTGTATTCTGACGTATTTTACCATGTTTTAACCTGTTTTTTAGGTTATTTTAACGTATTTCGACGTATTTTAGCGTATTTTCGAATATTGTAGCGTACTTTAGAGCATTATAGCGTATTTTGAGGTATTTAACATATTTTCATGTATCTTAGGGTATTTTAAGATATTTTAGCGCATTTTAACGTATTTTAGCGTATTTTAGCCTATTTAATTGTATTTTGGCG
Source organism: Helianthus tuberosus (assembly GCA_030545235.1). Classification (NCBI taxonomy): domain Eukaryota; kingdom Viridiplantae; phylum Streptophyta; class Magnoliopsida; order Asterales; family Asteraceae; genus Helianthus; species Helianthus tuberosus. Next base: position 127,870,525 of record CM060389.1, read on the forward strand.
TATTTTAGCGTATTTTCGAATATTTTAGCGTACTTTAGAGCATTATAGCGTATTTTAAGGTATTTTAACATATTTTCATGTATCTTAGGGTATTTTAAGGTATTTTAGCGCATTTTAGCGTATTTTAGCGTATTTAATTGTATTTTGACGTATTTTAGCGTATTTTCGAATATTTTAGAGTACTTTAGAGCATTATAGCGTATTTTAAGGTATTTAAGATGTTCTCATGTATCTTAGGGTATTTTAAGGTATTTTAGCGTATTTTAACGTTTTTGACGTATTTTCGAGTATTTTAGAGCATTACGCTCGTATTTTAAGGTATTTTAACATATTTTCATGTATTTTAGCTTATTTTAAGGAATTTTAACATATTTTCATGTATTTTTGGGTATTTTAAGGTATTTTTGCTTATTTTAGCGTATTTAAACGTATTTTGACGTATTTTGGCATATTTTCGAATATTTTAGCGTATTTTCGTATATTTTAGCATATAGCGAATTTGAAGGTATATTTGCATATTTTAGCGTATTTTTGAATATTTTAGCGTATTTTCGTATTACAAATTAATCAATATAATACACTGTTTTGGCAATAATCAAATGGAATACATTATACAAATAAATTATTCTTTAAAATTACAAATTAATCAATAACAAACAATGTAGGGTCAATGTTAGGCTTCGTTAGCATATCATACCACACTATCCGTTCCGTGTAGTTTTCCGTCCTAAGTAAAGCTTTTGAGCATGCGCGTCTACTCCACGTAAGGTTCGGTGGCGGCATCGGATAGTCCCCTTCAAGTCTGATGTGGATGAAATGACTACGATTAACAAATAACAGTGAAACGAACTGATGGGGGGCACGTGCGTGCTTTGGATCATATAAGGGAAATACAGTAGAACAACCTTGGATGTCTAATAAGTGAACAATCACACCAAACCTATTGGAAAGAAGGAGTGCTGCTTGAGGCATCTCCATCCAATGTTCCCTGGGTGCCATTCCAACCCTGGTAAAATCTATTCTCTGTACTTGTTGGTCGTAGTCCCCTGGTAATTGACTTTCGAAGACGTACTTCCACATTTCTTTGTTCGGACCCATCAGCTCTTCAAGTAGTTGGTTTCGAATATACCCAAAGTTGTCTTGTTCAAACCCTAAACCCACAGCCGTCGCCCGAAACCCACAATGCCCATCTGGCCTGACATCTTTCATTCTTGAAATGTAGGGGTGGAACACTTTTGGAATTTGTTTTTTTTTTTTTTGTATCTGTGCACATATTCAAGCATTCCCTCATTAGTGATTAACAGAAAGCCAATGTTCTTGCCAGGCTCTTCTTCATGTGAAGATGTTGAACGACCGCGTCGATTTAACGACCTTTGAGACTTTAGAGACATTGCAGACGTAGACAGTATTAGGGAATCTTGCGACGGTACATAAGAGCTATGTTGAGGAGGGCCACACCTACTTTGTTGTCTGGGAGGCCCAACTGAGCTATCTCTAGCATGTTGTTCTTTTCTTTGTTGTTGGACCTTGGAAGTTGGCCGCCCGCGAGTGTTTTCTTGTACGACAAGCGGTTTTTTGTCGCTCATATATGGGTTTACCACGGCCATGATCTTCGATAAGACGCTTTTCCTCACTTGCGGGGGTTGGGTAGACAATTTTTGTTTCACATATTCTAATTGTTTGTCTACATCAACATCTTCCTCATCAAAATTTGATGGGTTCAGGTCAAGTTTTCTCCAGAAAATGTCTATATCTTCGAGCTGAATGACGCAGTCTGCAAAACAAAAAAAGAGCATTAGACAATCATATTAAATTAAGACAACAAAACATTTTTTTTAAGTCTATAAGTACCTGTATTCTGCAATCTCTCCAAGTGACAGGCACATAACAACCTGGCACCCGAGTACAGCTGGCAGCCACATGTTGATCCGAATGACCGCAACGTGGTTATTCCCCGTGTTAGCTCGTTTTCCAATAGGTTAAGAGCATGGATGGAAACTTTAAGAAGTAGGTTGCAAAACAAAAGAATCTCAAGATGGCTATTCATTCGCTTGGTGCGGCTTTCTTCTAAGGATTTCTTTATTTGCGCATATTGCTTTAGTACCAAGGTTTTTCACCAGCATTTCCAAACTTCATTTCGGTGTAGTCAGCTGTTTCTTTAATGCAGCATGTACGCCTTCAGCTCTGTTTGTTGTAGTTTGGAAGAATGTCAGGGTTTGATTGGTCCATGCAGATATGAACAAATGGCGGGAGGTGCTTAACCAGTTATTCCATAGGTAATAAAAAACATCAAAAAAAAACATATTCAAATTATATGTCTATTTAAATGAATGTATTTACTTAGAGAGAACATACGTTAACGTTGTTGATTGATAAGGTGTCTCTGAAAGTTGAGGAGGTTATATTTGAATAACTCTTCGGTAGCGGAATTACACACTGTTTTCCACTGAGAAACAAAGCCGTCCTAATCTTGCTGAGTAAACGAATTCTTGCAGTGCTTCATAATATTTTGTAAGATGTGGAACCTGCAGAGATATCTGTGTGCGACAGGGAATATATTTTCTACACGCGTTTATCAGTGCCTGGTCCCTGTCCGTTAGAATTACACGTGGCTCCATGCACTCGTGCAGTATAGACGTGACCCTCTCCATGACCCAGACGTACGTTGCCTCCTGCTCGTTTGAAAGAAATGCGTGCACAACACAGAAGGTTTGGTTTGTCGACGTCATACCCACAACTTGCAAAAATGGAAGATTGTACATGTTAGTCTTGTAGGTAGCGTCGACCATAAGCACATGCAGGAATTGTCACACCCTGGCTTTGCGGAAGCGTGGGTTTATTTGGTGTGACTTCTTAATACCATAGCTTAATCACAACAAAGCTATATGAAAGTAGAACCATGATGATAATCCATTACTTCAAGTTTTAAAAGTAAAATACGACAATATTGTTTTAGAGTTGACACATGCAACGAGTTTACAACACAACTTAATAAAAACCTTGTTCATAAGACACAACCACAAAACATGCAATAAACACAGTTTAGGACTTGTGACTCGTCCAGGCAAAAGTCACAACCCATAAACTCGGATGACATCACTTCTCCTACGCAGCATGAAGACATAGCATACCTCGCCAGATCCCTAATTTCCTGAAATACATGTAAGTTGAAAAATCAACAAAAGTTGAGCGAGTTCATGTGAAAGTAAGTATGTAAAACCTTTGTAATACATTTGTATGTATGAAAATCCCTGGTATGTAGCAAATAAGGAAAAAGAGATCACAATTGGGTTGCAAAGCCAATGATATGTGTGAAGTGCTGTAGGAAGACTCAAACCTAGCAGATTTTTGCGTCGGGCTCAAAGTCACCCCGAGGTCCGTACAGTTGGGCCTGGAGTTGGGCTCACTACACCCAGATAGATCTACCGCTAATGACCCTCGGTCCTACAATGAGGATTAATGGCCTCTAGTTTCCGCCTACCCACTCACATGATCTAAGTTGTAACCCTCCTTAAGCTAACCATACCATGTATAAAAGTATCCGTAATCATTGTAACATGTATTTCACCCCCGAAGTATAAAAACTGAAAACAGTTAAGAGAAAAGGGGGACATGAACTCACTGAAGTGCGTCTCGAAATAGTCAATCCCAAATCAACCTGCTGCGTGACGACCTACACGTACTAACTTCTATTAGACGGACGGCCGTGCCTTGGCTTAAGGTTTAACGTTTTGTTGGAGAAATAGTTAGGTAACTATTCCGTAATCACACTTCTTATTTATTTAATAAGTATATTCATTCCCAAGGATGGGGGTTTTAATACATGTGTGTTTTTATAATTCCAAAAATATATCTTTAAGTCTCACTTGAAAATATATTTTAAATCACTTTGTCTAAAATATTCTATCTCCCAAAATATACATATTTTTCCCAAAAATATTATATTTTACTTTATATAATTTCCAAAATAAAACTTTATCAAAATACATATTTAAGAGTATTTTCCAAAAATACCTAAGTTACATTTTTTTTAAAGTTCGCGTTGTATTACGATACTTATATAACTTAAATATTTATTTGTGATAGCGTTGGTATTATTTTGGAGTCAATACTTCTCAGTGTATTCAAGTTATATTATTTTTACTCTAAAAATAACATATCTAGTTCACAAAATAATCATAAAATCACACAAGCGTTTTACTATGAAATATATATTCTAAATATATATTTAACAAGTTTTATTTACGAAAATCCACCTCCGACACTTGGTTATTTTTGAAATAAAAATCATGGCGAAGTTTATTTTGAAAACAAAGTTAAAAATATATTTATAAACACTTGTCACAAAATATTTCTATGTGTTATATTTCTGGAAAAATTTCGCCAGAGTTTCCTCTGTAACTGGAGGTGGCCACGCTTACTAGCGTATCATTTTCTTTTCAAAATTCAATCAAACAATTTATCAACCATCAACATACAACATTTAAGCATCAAACTTGACCAAAATAAGTCTAAATCGCAAACTCATGAACTTGTAAGTTTTGTAAAAATATGTAGAAATTTTCTAACGCATTTAGTGGATCTTGTCATCTTTTAAAATAAAATTTGTTTCTTGAAAACTTTATTTTTAAAGAACTTGTAGTTCAATAACTTCTTGTCATAACTTACAAAAATATTTCTTTGTCCAACTTTCTTGTTACACAAGTGTTTACACACTTTCTTTTTCACTAAAATGCTTGTAGTTCATGTAAGATCCGGGTTTTTAACAAGGCTTGTATATTTCGCTTGGTTCTTCCGAAAAACCACTTGTAGATCTTTAGGTCTACTAGTTTAGAACCTTATTTTACAAGAAAATTTTCATTTACACAAGTTCATGTTCATGAGTGGAAGGGCTCATCATCTTACAATTCTTTACACTTAACATATTACTAGTTCATGTTCCATGAACAGGATCTAGTATGGTTAGATGATGATCCGTCCCACTACTAGAAACTAACAACATAAAATAATCACATCTAGACAAGATTCACAAGATTTACACCACTAGTTACTCTTTATCCATCTAGTTCATCATTCTTTCAAGACTTTATGTTTTGTTCTTGTGTGTTCTCGATTTTTAACCGTTAAATCTCTTATTAACCACTTTAAACAAGATCAAGAGGATGTTTAGAGGCACTTACTACTAGCTCGAGGCTAGGGAAGAATCAAGACGTAAACAAGGTGGATAAAAGAAATATAGAGAGGTTCTTGAGTTTCCGAAAGCACCGAGCCTCCTTGTATGTCACCTTGCACACTTGTATGTAAGTGGATTAGCTAGATCGAAACTTGATGATGATGGTGGTGGCACTAGTGTACTCGGCCTAACACTAAGGAAGAGGGAGAGAGAGAGCAAATTTTGTGAAGTGTGATTTGTGAATGAAGTCCTTATCTCTTAAGCATTCTTATAATCCATCTTGGTGCTTTTATCCATCATGTATTATGTTCACAAGATGTTAGACAACACTAAATAAAATAATCAAAATGGTGGAGTGTGGGTCACCACATGGTGACCGTCGATTGAGAGGGGGGGGGGGTATATGGTTGGATTTCAAATGGATAGTTAGGATCTAGTTATGTTTAGTTAGGACTTTATGTAGGTTATTAGTGTGCAGTGTAATATAAAGGGTGTTAGGGTGTTCGGGGACCCTAACTAGCTCAGAAAAGTGTAAACAATGTCATTGACAATATTTTTATGTTCCGGGTAAAGTCCGGTTGTTCGGTTGGATATTGATCCGTTAAAGTGTCAAATAAAGCTTCAAAGTGTCTTTTATAGTGTTTTAGTGACACAATAAATCCCCGACACTTTGGAAAGTGTCTAACATTATTTTACCAAATTTTTGCACTTTACTAGTTATGCTAAATGCTGAATTTTTGCATAAAGTGCAGAATTTTGTAATTAAAGTATGTTTTAGGCACATCTGGTCACTATAACTATCACCTAATGACGCAGTTTTATAATCCTCACCTCCCTACACTCCCTACTAGTGTAGTAATCTATTCCCGGCTCGTACTGGCCTCAGAGACAATATCTGTCTAGTGCTGGCAATGTCAGCATGTTTATTGGGTTATCCGATTAGTGTGCTAACTGTGCTTTTGTGCATCAAGGTTGTCACTGATGTATGTGTGTAAATAATAGAGTGACAGTATAAAATGTGATGCATGAGTATGTATGTATTAGAAATCAAGAAGCAGTTTAACCACAGTTGTAAGCAAGCACATTAATTAAGCATTAATAAAATATTAATTAATTCGTACGGATACCTGGTTTGGTGAGGGTTGTCACATTCTCCCCCCGTTAAATAAATTTCGTCCCGAAATTTTAGGCTCTGCTTCTAGTTGCAGGGGTCTTAGGAAATAAATGGGGGTATTTCTCCTTCATACGATCCTCACGTTCCCACGTGAATTCAGGCCCATGTCATGCATTCCAACGAACTTTGACGAGCTTGACACTACTCCTGCGTGTTTTGTTAATTTTCCAATCCGTAACCTCGACGGGTTCTTCGGTGAAGTGGAGCGTGTCGTCGATATGAACTTCGTCAGCAGGAATGATCACTGTTTCTTGTGTTGGACTTTTCCTCAAATTTGATACATGGAATGTATCGTGAACACCATTGAGTTCAGCAGGTAGGTCCAATTTGTAGGCTACAAGCCCAATCCTTTGCAGCATTCTGAAAGGGCCAATGTAACACGGATTCAGCTTCCCACGCTTTCCAAAGCGTGCCACACCCTTCCAGGGTGAAACCTTCAACAAAACCATATCCCCAACTTGAAACTCCAAAGGTTTCCTCTTTGGATTTGCATAGGCTTTCTGTCGGTCGCGAGCCGCCTCGATGCGCTTTCGAATTTGTGCAATCTTGTCTGTTGTCTCTGGGACTATTTCGGGACTAACAAGTTGTCTATCACCTACATCAGCCCAGCATAAGGGTGATCGACATTTGCGTCCATAAAGCGCTTCAAATGGCGCGGCTCCAATTCTTGTGTGGTAGCTATTGTTGTATGAAAATTCGACCAATGGTAAATGATTATCCCAGCTACCACCTAGGTCCATTACACATGCTCTCAGCATATCCTCCAATGTCTGAATAGTTCTTTCACTTTGGCCATCAGTTTGCGGGTGGAATGTAGTACTTAGATTTAACTGTGAGCCAAAAGCTTCTTGGAAGGATTGCCAAATCCTTGATACAAATCTCCCATCTCTATCAGAGATAATCGAGAGAGGCACTCCATGACGTGCAACAATCTCTCTCATGTATATTTCCGCAAGTTCACTGGTGTTGTCTTTCTCTTTGATCGGCAAGAAGTGTGCGGACTTTGTTAGGCGGTCTACTATTACCCAAATAGTATCATGGCCTCTGGGCGTCTTTGGCAACTTAGTTATGAAGTCCATTGAAATCTGTTCCCATTTCCATTTGGGAATTTCAGGTTGTTACAGAAGTCCTGAAGGCTTCTGGTATTCAGCTTTCACCTTGGCGCACGTTAAACACTTGCTAACATAAACAGCAACATCGCCTTTCATCCTAGGCCACCAATAATAATCCTTAAGATCTTGGTACATCTTATCCGCTCCTGGGTGGATAGAGTACCGTGATTTGTGAGCTTCATCAAGAATAACCTTCCTTAAACCACCAAACAGAGGAACCCAAATCCATTTCATGAAGCATAAAGTTCCTTCCTCGTTTGGCACCAACTGCTTCTCCATCCCACGGAGATACTCATCTTCAATGTTCCTTTCCTTCAAAGCTTCTCTCTGCGCGGCACGAATGTGTAGAGAGAGATCTGTCTGGACAATCATCTCCAAAGCCCTAACCCTTATGGGCTTGATCCTTTCCTTTCGACTCAGGGCATCAGCGACCACATTCGCCTTCCCTGGATGATACTTGATTTCGCAATCATAATCATTCAACAGCTCTACCCAGCGTCTTTGCCTCATGTTCAGCTCCTTTTGGTTGAATATGTGCTGCAGGCTCTTATGATCCGTGAAAATTGTACATCTCGTACCATACAAATAATGTCGCCAGATTTTCAACGCAAATACCACCGCGCCTAACTCCAAATCGTGCGTGGTATAATTTTTCTCATGTACCTTCAACTGACGTGACGCATAAGCTATAACCTTCTGGCGTTCCATCAGCACGCAACCCAAACCTTGACCCGAGGCGTCACAATATACCACAAAATCATCCGTTCCTTCGGGTAGTGATGCGTGTGAAGTGTTATATATATTAGGTGTATATTTTAAGCCCCTTTAACACTTGTTTTAGCCAAGTTTTAAATTTATAAAACACGATATTTTACTAACACTAAACACACATATGGGCAAGTGCACCCATCGTGAGCGTAGTATAGCGTTGGTAAGATACCGAGGTCGTCCAAGGACACAAGAGCTTTTAGTACCGGTTTATCCTCAACGTCTAATCAAAGTAAAAAGTTTAGAAAAATGTTTTAACTAAGAAAAAAAAATAAAAACTAACTAAAATGCTGAAAATAAAAGAAAAATAAAAACAGATAGTCAAGATGAATCACTTGGTTCCGACTCGTATCTAGTATAACCTTTGATTATTTCCGCACTTTTGCACATGATTAAGAGATTATCTTAGTTATTGTAGTAGGCCCCTCTTTTGAAGGTGACGTTACCCTCACCCCAGTAGTTTGAGTCAGCAAGGATACAATCCAAAAAGGGTGGATTATTGGAAGATAATGAATTAAGTTATTAATGCAATATTGTGGTAGGCCCCTCTTTTGGAGGTGACGTTACCCTCGACTAAGTAGTCTGAGTCAGCAGGGATACAGTCCTAAATAGCCGGGTTATAGTATTAATAGTAGTTAACTTATGAGGGGGTAAAAGATTTTGGACCCCCGCCATCCAATACCGTGAAGTATTGAAGGAGGTCCTACTAAATTTGACCCAGGTCCATTGCAGGACCTCTAAACGCTGAACAATGGCAAGACCTTTACCAAACCATTCCCTTAACCCCCGACCAGGTAGCCAACATACCTCCATATAGACCGTGGAGATATGAATGGTGAAAATCTTTTATTTTATATAGACAGTAAAATAATTTCAAGACACAACGGACAAACGATAAAGAAAGATCACCTTCAACATAAGCAACTAGTTATTAAAGTCATTAATACGAAACCAAATAAAAAGTGCAAAAGATTAGAAATAAAAAGTATTACACTAGACACTTTGTCTTCACCAAGTGATGTAAGAGACTTAGGCAAACATGGCCTTGATTGTCAAGAACTCTTACGATCAATCTTGGATCCCGAGACGACTCACAGACTCTACGATGGACAATGGATGATGGTGGTGGATGATGGTGTTATGGTGGGGGTGGGTGGTGGGTGAAGTGTGAGAGAGGTGGTGTGCCAAGGGATGAATTGAAATGAAACCAAGCACTCCTATTTATAGGCTGAACAGAAGGCTGGGCACGCCCCCGTGTCCGCTGGACACGGCCTCGTGCCTGTCTGACACTCTCTCTCTTCATTAATTGTAATTCGCAATTACAATTAATGCGCCTGCTGTACTTTCGCCACGCCCCCGTGTTCACTGGGCACGGCCCCGTGGTGGGCAATAGAAGCTTCTATAGGTTTGTCTTTTCCGCTGCTTCTTGGGCACGGCCCCGTGCTGGCTGAGCACGGGGCGTGTTCAGTCTTCTGCCTTCTCTATTTTGCTTGGGAAGATGCCGTTGAGGGGTCGGGCAGTCCACTTATGCTCCTTTCCTTGTATTTATGTTGGATTTAGCTGTCTTTTTGCTTCTTTTGTGTTTTTGAGCTCATTTAATCCTGAAAATACAAAAGGAAGACAAAAACACTCTTTTTTCCAATATTAGTACTTAAAAAGGGTTAGTTTTATGCCTCATTTGATGTAATTTATATGTTTCATTTTACACACATCAAATACCCCCACACTTGAACTTTTGCTTGTCCTCAAGCAAAACTCTTTAATATGTGGCTTACACTCCCAAATGGAATGGGTAGAAGAGAAGGTTTTGACTTGTCGTGGAGTGTTGGGAATCCAAGATCTTTTTGGGTTTTATTTTTATCTATTTACAATCCTATTCGTAATGATTTATTTAGAACGTTTCATAGGAGAAATTACTTATTTGGGCATAACATGCCTTTTTTAAAATTCTATTTATATACAAGTTCACATACCTCACGGGAGAAATCACTCACACTCGGCCGAAGATGTATTTTTAGTGAATCACTCGAGAGCGGCAAGGAACTTATTCCTACCATAAGCTTGCCAAGCAATCAATCCTCCTTCTTTTTAACTTTTATACCTTTGTAAATATCAAGAGGACTTTGTGGGTTAAGGGTTAGGCTTGGGTTAAAGGTAGGTGGTTGGGATAGTGGTTAGTGGTTAGTAGAAAAAGGGCGAAAAGCGTAACAAGTGTCGGTTTTCGTAAGACTTTCTATTTTTGTAACTTTTTATTTTGATGAAGCTTTTATTCAAACAAAGTTATTTTTGATGAACTTTTTTGTTTATCTTTTGCTTCATCATCAACACATATATATTTTTTTTTTGATCAATCATACGAAAAAACCGAACTTGTTACTAAAACAAAGGGTTAAAAATAAAAAAGGTTTTGGTAGGTAAAAGGATTTTGGTTTGGGTGATGAAATGAAAAGGTTTAGGCTCAAAGGGGCTAACTAAGGGGATTTTTTTTTTGGGTAGGTGGTAAAAGAAAAAGAAAAATAATGGTGTAGAAATAAAAAGGGTTAGTCCTAATGCCTCCATCATTTACTTACTCGGGTTTAAGTTGATAAGGACCGGGAAGGTATCGTCATGGCAAGTTCTAGAGTCGTAAGAACCAAGCGGCTATTCACACAAGAAACGAAAAATGAGCATTTAGTCTAATGATATGTAATTGTATACTCAATAAAGGCTCAAAACTCACTTTTGTGGGAATGGGTTTTTATGTGATCAAGTATATATAATCAAATTTTAACTAAGTTTGCCATGCCTTTTCATAATTTTCTTATGTTGGTTCTTTTTATCACTACGCTATCGGTTGTAAATTCGTAAAAATATAACCTTTTTAGAATTTGAAATTCCCAAGTTAAACCTAGACAAGTAAAAAAAAATTGAAAAATTTTTGAAAAAAAATTTGGGGTGATTAGCGGTTCCAATAGAGTTTTGTGTAAGGCTTGTATTTAGGACTTGCAAGATTCAAAATAAGTTTTTAGGTTGATTAAGATGTGTAAAAGTGGGTTAAAAACAAGATTTTATGGTACTAGGTAGCTGAACACGGGGTGGTGTTGGCTGAGCACGGCCTAGTGTCCAGACTGCCAGTACCAAAAGTAAACAGAAGGCTGGGCACGGGGGCGTGTCCAGTGAGCACGGCCCCGTGTCCAGGTACCTGAACTGGGCATTTTCTACAGAACCTCGGGCACGGGGCGTGTTGGGGTGAGCACGGCCCCGTGCTGAACTTGCTGTAATGAAGAAAAATCGTCGGGAGGCTCTGTTTTTGTGTATGGGGTGTTGGTTCAAGCTTCCCTTATCATCCTTCACCATCCCGAGTGTGTTTTATTCCTGAAAATTAAAAACTAAACTAGAAAACATAAAGGTTAATCTAAACTAAACTACGGATAGTTCCGCGGAATGCCTCCGTGGTGCGCCACGTTTATAAGGGTCCTTGGCTAGACCCACCTTATCGGGTGGTTCTGGCTCATCTTCAATTACGGGGTCATTATTTCCGAATGGATATTTCATTGAACGCTCAAGATCGACACTTCTTTTAAATGCCCCTAATTGAATAGATAGATTGTTGTACTTCCGGTTTTTCAAAGCTTCGTGGGTTTTTACAAAAGGTCGTCCCAACACTAGAGGAGCGTCATCAAGGATGACAAAGTCGGTTGGGATTACCATTTGATTTGTTTGAACCAAGATATCCTCAACTATACCGATTGATTTTATTACTTTCCGATTGGATAGAAAAATGGGTATTTGAAGTGGAGAAAAATCACTAATACTTAATTTTTCGAAAATGTAGTTAGGCATTATGTTAACACAAAGATCTTTATCGATTGTGACATTACTAATAAACGAATTTTGAAAGAAACATGGAACCGGTGTAATGTTAATTTCAAATGGGTCTTCTTTTATTAGTGAGGTTTGATCATTAGTTAACTTAACACTTACTGTTTCGTCAATTTTAATGTTAGTGCTTAACTCTTTTAAAAACTTAGCATGAGGGGGTACTAAACAATGATTTTCAAAAGAAGGTGACAAGAGATTAATTTTTTCAAAATTACACTCTTCTTGAATTTTAACGTTGTTGGACTCACCTTTTTCGTTGTTTAACTCATGTGTCGGTTTTTCACTTATTTGTTCTTCCATTTTTACACTTTCGGTTATCTCTTCCTTTTTTAACTTTTCTCTTGCGCGGGACTCCTCTTCCCTTGCGCGAGCTTCTTTTATACATCGATCGATAACTCTAATGTGTTCTAATATCCTATCGGTCACTTCGGTTATAGAAAAAGAATCGGTATTTTCTAAGCTTGAATCCGGTTGTTCGATCCTTTGTTCCTCATAATACCCATATGAAGTAGATGGTTCGCACCATTGTTCTTCATTGTAAGTATATGATGGATAAGGGTCGTAATTTTGTTCTTTGTAATACTCATATGAGGTGGGTTGTTCACGCCATGGTTCCTCATAATAAGCATACGAAGGTGGTGGCTCATACCTTGGTTCCTCAAAGTATGAGTAAGAAGGCTCATACCTTGGTTCATCAAAATATGAGTATGAGGGAGGAGGTTCATACCTTTGGTCTTCATAGGATGTGTATGAAGTCGATGGCTCGTACCTGGGCTCCTCATAGTAGGTGTATGAATTGGATGGTTGATATGAGTGATTATTTTGAACCGAGTATGTGTTACGACAATTAGTGCAATAATTACCCCTATAATCATCCTCCTCATAGGTGTAGTTGTAACCTCCTGAGTATTGATCCATAAGAATCACTCAGCAGACCACAACCAAGTCTCGAGATCAGAAAACAAAAATAAAAACGGAAACAGAGGCTAGACACGACCCCGTGTTCAATGGACACGGCCCCGTGTTCAGAATCTGTATCTGGGCGTTTTAATTAAAGTTACTGGTCACTTTGAGCACGGGGGCGTGTTCAGTGAGCACGGCCCGTGTTCAAGCTTCTGTTACTGGGTGTTTTTTGAAAAATATGCAGCACGGCCCCGTGTTCAGCGAGCACGACCCGTGTTCAACCTACTGTAAATACAAAACTAAACTAAAATGCAGAAAAATGTGGGCCCGTTTTGAAAAGGTTTTGAAAAACTGATTAGGCCGTCGATTTTAAGCTTTCCTAAAATCCTTGTGTCCCCGGCAGCGGCGCCAAAAACTTGATGCGTGTGAAGTGTTATATATATTAGGTGTATATTTTAAGCCCCTTTAACACTTGTTTTAGCCAAGTTTTAAATTTATAAAACACGATATTTTACTAACACTAAACACACATATGGGCAAGTGCACCCATCGTGAGCGTAGTATAGCGTTGGTAAGATACCGAGGTCGTCCAAGGACACAAGAGCTTTTAGTACCGGTTTATCCTCAACGTCTAATCAAAGTAAAAAGTTTAGAAAAATGTTTTAACTAAGAAAAAAAATAAAAACTAACTAAAATGCTGAAAATAAAAGAAAAATAAAAACAGATAGACAAGATGAATCACTTGGTTCCGACTCGTATCCAGTATAACCTTTGATTATTTCCGCACTTTTGCACATGATTAAGAGATATCTTAGTTATTGTAGTAGGCCCCTCTTTTGAAGGTGACGTTACCCTCACCCCAGTAGTTTGAGTCAGCAAGGATACAATCCTAAAAGGGTGGATTATAGGAAGATAATGAATTAAGTTATTAATGCAATATTGTGGTAGGCCCCTCTTTTGGAGGTGACGTTACCCTCGACTAAGTAGTCTGAGTCAGCAGGGATACAGTCCTAAATAGCCGGGTTATAGTATTAATAGTAGTTAACTTATGAGGGGATCAAAGAGTTTGGACCCCCGCCATCCAATACCGTGAAGTATTGAAGGAGGTCCTACTAAATTTGACCCAGGTCCATTGCAGGACCTCTAAACGCTGAACAATGGCAAGACCTTTACCAAACCGTTCCCTTAACCCCCGACCAGGTAGCCAACATACCTCCATATAGACCGTGGAGATATGAATGGTGAAAATCTTTTATTTTATATAGACAGTAAAATAATTTCAAGACACCACGGACAAACGATAAAGAAAGATCACCTTCAACATAAGCAACTAGTTATTAAAGTCATTAATACGAAACCAAATAAAAAGTGCAAAAGATTAGAAATAAAAAGTATTACACTAGACACTTTGTCTTCACCAAGTGATGTAAGAGACTTAGGCAAACATGGCCTTGATTGTCAAGAACTCTTACGATCAATCTTGGATCCCGAGACGACTCACACACTCTACGATGGACAATGGATGATGGTGGTGGATGATGGTGTTATGGTGGTGGTGGGTGGTGGGTGAAGTGTGAGAGAGGTGGTGTGCCAAGGGATGAGTTGAAATGAAACCAAGCACTCCTATTTATAGGCTGAACAGAAGGCTGGGCACGCCCCCGTGTCCGCTGGACACGGCCCCGTGCCTGTCTGACACTCTCTCTCTTCATTAATTGTAATTCGCAATTACAATTAATGCGCCTGCTGTACTTTCGCCACGCCCCCGTGTTCACTGGGCACGGCCCCGTGGTGGGCAATAAAAGCTTCTATAGGTTTGTCTTTTCTGCTGCTTCTTGGGCACGGCCCCGTGCTGGCTGAGCACGGGGCGTGTTCAGTCTTCTGCCTTCTCTATTTTGCTTGGGAAGATGCCGTTGAGGGGTCGGGCAGTCCACTTATGCTCCTTTCCTTGTATTTATGTTGGATTTAGCTGTCTTTTTGCTTCTTTTGTGTTTTTGAGCTCATTTAATCCTGAAAATACAAAAGGAAGACAAAAACACTCTTTTTCCAATATTAGTACTTAAAAAGGGTTAGTTTTATGGCTCATTTGATGTAATTTATATGTTGCATTTTACACACATTAGGTAGCGATAAAATCGGTGCGTTACAAAGCTTGTTCTTCAACAACTGAAACGCTTCTTCTTGTTTGTCACTCCAATCGAACTTTTTGTCTTTCTGTGTGAGCGCGGTCAGAGGTTGAGCGATTTTGGAGAAATCCTCAATGAATCTTCGATAATAACCAGCCAAACCTAAGAACTGTCGAATCTCGGTTGGCGTCTTTGGAGTCTCCCAATCCTTGATCGCTTCGATCTTTGTGGGATCAACATGGATTCCATTTCCATTAACCACATGTCCAAGAAACTGGACTTCGCGTAGCCAGAACTCACACTTCGAGAACTTAGCGTATAACTTCTCCTTCTTAAGTAGCTCTAGAATAGTTCTTAAGTGCTGTTCGTGCTCATCCTTTGTCTTCGAGCTAATCAGAATGTCGTCGATAAACACAATCACAAACTTGTCCAAGTACGGCTTGCAGACTCGGTTCATTAGGTCCATGAAAACTGCAGGTGCGTTTGTCAACCCAAATGTCATAACTAGGAACTCGTAATGTCCATAACGAGTCCTAAAGGCTGTCTTCGGGATACTTTCCTCTTGTATCCTTAGTTGATGGTATCCAGATCGAAGATCGATCTTTGAATAAAAGCTTGAGCCTTGCAACTGATCAAAAAGGTCATCAATCCTTGGCAAAGGATATCTGTTCTTGATAGTCAACTTATTAAGCTCTCGGTAGTCTATGCACATACGAAAACTACCATCCTTCTTTTTAACAAACAGAACCGGAGCTCCCCAAGGTGAGAAGCTTGGTCTGATGAATCCTTTGTCCAATAGCTCCTGGAGTTGTATTGACAACTCCTGCATCTCCAAAGGTGCAAGTCTATAGGGTGCCTTGGCTACAGGCGCGGCGCCTGGAACCAAGTCAATGTGGAACTCAACTTGCCTTTGAGGCGGTAATCCTGGCAAGTCTTCTGGAAAGACTTCAGGGTATTGTCTTACAACAGGAATGTATTCGATCTTCGGTTCAGCAGCTTCCTTGCCCACGATGTATGCCAAGAATGCAACACATCCCTTCTGCAAACACTTTCTAGCTTTCAGACAGCTAATGATTCTCAGCGGCGTATCATGCTTCTCTCCGTGCACTACGATTGTTTCTTTATCCGTCACAGGGATACGGATGGTCTTCTCGTGGCAAACAATCTCGGCCTTGTTGCTGGACAACCAATCCATTCCCACTACCACATCAAAGCTTCCCAACTCGACAGGTAGCAGGTCTAGCGTAAATTCGTGTCCTCCCAATTCTATCACGCATCCTCTAACGACTTCACCCGTTTCAACCAGTTTCCCATTCGCCAATTCAATCGAATATGGAATGTCTAACTTACTAGGTGTCAACCCAAGTATATTCTTCAATTCTAATGACACGAAACTATAATCGGCACTGGTATCAAACAGAACAGATGCAAAATGTTGGTTTATAGGGAATGTACCGGTGACAACGTTTGGATCTTGGCGCGCTTCCCTTGCTCCGATGTTAAAGACTCTTCCCCGTGCTTGGTTCAAATTTGGGCATTCCTTATTAAAGTGACCAATGTCACCACAGTTAAAACAGCCCAGTCTTTGCCCATTACCACCACCGTTCCCAGCTTGAGTGTTGTTTTGGTTGCGATTCCCACTACCAGCTTGATTCGCAACGTTTCCACGGTTCCCATTTCCTCCGGTGTTTCCTTGTGGGCGGTTTCCATTACCACCACGGTTGTTGTTCCTAAAACCTCCTTGGCCACCCCGGCCAGCACTAGCCCAGCAAGTATCCTTCAAATGGCCAACTTTCCCACAAGCTTCACATATTTTTGGCCCACACCGGCCAGATTGATGACGCTGACAGGTGTTACACTTGGGCTGTGTACCCATATAACCTTTCCCTTTCTTCTCAACACCGGTTGCAGCTTGGACCGGTGTGCTTGACTCGCCCTTCTTGCTTACATGGCTGGTTCCTTGCTTGAAGTTTGAAAACTTTCTCTTGTTTTCACCAGACGACTCAGCATGTGTTTCTTTCTTCTTTGGTTCAACATTTGGAAACTTGTTCAACCGAATGGCCTCCTCAGTAAGCGCCACACTAAGATCGATCGCTTCCGTGATCGTGGCAGGTTTGGATGTGGTAACCATGCTCATTATTTGGGGAGCCAATCCCCAGATGAACCTTTCAACATGTTTAAACTCTGGTGTGACCATGTACGGCACAACATGGGATAAATCATGAAATCTTTGAACGTATTCTGCAATCTTGGGACCATCCATCCTTAAATGCCAGAACTCAGTCTCTAACCTTTGTATCTCAGCACGAGAGCAATACTTCCTTCGCATTAACTCTTTTAACTCAGCCCAGGTTAACGCATAAGCAGCAGCTTCTCCTAAAGTTTGCACTTGTAAGTTCCACCACGATAGGGCTCCATCCAGAAACAGCCCTGAGATGTAAGTCACTTGTTGATCGGGAGCGCATTTGCTCATTCTTAAGACAGAGTCTGTTTTCTCAGCCCATCTCACGAACGCAACAACACATCCTGTGCCGTCGAAATTCACGGGCTTGCAGTCGAGAAACTGCTTGTAAGTGCATCCTGCACATACGTTAGAATATACAAATGGTATTAGCGGACATGCTATAAATATCCATATGTATTGTAATATGTCTCAAACGACTTAACATTACCATGTGGTGGATTGTTATTGCCGTTATTGTTCGAATTGCTTCCGCTGGTTCCTCCTTGTGAGGCTGCATACTGCGCTATGGCGGTAGCAATGATTCCCTGGAGTTCTGCCTCGCTGGTAGGCATGCGTAACTCGCGTCTTGGAGGCATCTTCTAAAAGATGGTCGTGTTGGTCAAGTCATTATAAGTAAATGAATCATATGTATTCCATTTATCAGACACATAACATCTCATGTTACAAATAAATCAAGCACACAACATCTCATGTTATAAAATATCAATAATCAACCCAACATCACATATAATGAGAATACTGCGATTGCCCTGTAATAAATCAAGACCACAATGTAAGGTTCACAAGTTCATAACTGTATCATACATCATCAGTGACTAAGGGCCACATCGCCCTAGTCCAAACTATCTAGTCAGTGACAACAGCAACAAATATACAAATCATCAAAAGTCACAATCATCAAAATGCGGTCTCCAAAAGCTGTGTAGTCTGCACAATCGTGGTCGTCTCACCAAAAGCCTACCTGCATCGAATCAAAAAGGCCTATGCTGATGGCGGCGGAGGAGGGGGAAAACAAGAAAAGAGTAGACGTCGCATGTGTAACCAGTCCTCCTCCATAGCGCGATGAGCGCGCAATAAGTATGCTATATGCTGCTCAGGAGTCCAAAAGCGAGCGGCAGAATCAGGTGAAAGTGGACGTGGAGGGTGTGATACTGCAGGTGGGGTCTGACAATGACACGGTGGTCGCTGAGCTCTCTCCAGCTCCTGTAGGCGACGGGTCAGCGCCTCCTGCTGTATCATGAAATATGTGAGAATATCCTCCATAGAATACCCCACGTGGTATGGGTGATACGGATCAGATGGTGGCATAATGGGGGGCGTAGTCCAGAGGAATGGCTCACTAGATGGAGCGAAAGATGGTACAGTAAATGGTGCAATAGTGGGAATAAGAGTAGGATGAGAAAGGTGTATGACCAAACGGCTGTCGAGATGAACCCTCCCCAAGACGTGGTGGAGGTATGTCCTGAAGAAACGTGATAGGTAAGTCGGTGCGACGAGCATTCGTGGTATGTGTGGGAAGCAAAGGGACATCAATGGGGGCTGAAACGGGGGCTACAGGGGGTGTAACAGGGAACACGAAAGGTGGGTAATCATCGTCATCATCTATCCACCCGTTGCGGGTGTGAGCGTATCGTGGATCAATATGGGTCGCAAAAGGTGCACGGTCGAACATCACCGGCATAGGGTCAGGAAATGGTGCAACAACAGGATCCTCTATCAAAAGTGGAGCGTCAACAGGAGCGTCAGCAACATGATCATCCACCAACGGTGGAGCAACAACGGGATGATCGTCAACAGGTATGTTATCAACAAAAGGAGCAACAGCTGGTGCATCGGCATGAACAGGGTCATGCTCTAATGCAGGGTCAGGAACAACGACTGGCTCAGGGGCCACAGCAGGCTCCGGATCAACAAACTCCATATCAAAATTAGCTGGATCAGCAAACAAGGGATCGACAGGAGCTACAGGCTCCTCTAAGGGCGGGTCTAAGTGAATGAACTCAATATCCTGGTCAGGATCAAAACCAGGGGAAACACATGATCATCATCAACATCGTGATCAAACTCAAAGCCATGTGCGAGTGCAGGTGCAGCTGATGACGCCATGTCAGGGTCGGTGTCGTGTGAGTGGTGCTGCACTCCCTGTGTGTGCAAAGATGCAGATGCCACAGACTCAAATGAGTCTGGGACAGGTGAATGAACAGGAGCCTCCTCTGCAGGAGCGTCAGCAATGAGTAGGATATCATCACCAGCAATAGGGGCCTCACCCTCAAGGTCATCCTCAAGTGGGTCCTCCTCAAACAAATCGAAGTCGTCGTCAAAAACATCATCAAGTGGCATATCAACAACCGGATAAGCAGCATGGGGCATAGGAGCAGGGATCACCGCGAGTGGTAAATCCCCAGCGAGATGGCCATCAGCAGGCTCGGCTACGACGTCAGGCAGCGCAAAGGGCTGGAAGTCGTCATCATCGGTGCTGGTGGTATCTGAGGTATACACCTCTCGCTCAGATGGAACCTCGTCATCTGAAACAACTGCCATAGGATCTAAGGTATCTGAAACTCCCATGTCTGATGAGGATGGCATGATATCTGTAACACAATCACACATATGCACAAATAATCAACATATAATCAGATAAACATGTTAGTCACCAATAAGTTAACAAGTAATCATCCTAGTCTTTCCAGACTACCCTCCCAGCCTTTCAGACTGAACTTCCTAGCCTCTCGGACTAACTCCCTGGTCTCTAAGACCAACTCCCCCAGTCTCTCTGACTGGACTCCCTCAGTCTCCCCGACTGAACTCCCTCAGTCTCTAGGACTGAATTATAAATCTTTGAAAAGTGTACTTGTGCCCTTTTGTTAAAAATGTTTGTGCCCTGGATCTGGACGTAATGTATGCAATGTAAAAAAATTTTCGTGAGAGCCCTGGTGATCATAGTCTAGACTCGAGAAGGAATCCTAGTTCGCTATGATCAAGGCTCTGATACCAAGCTGTCACACCATGGCTTTGCGGAAGCGTGGGTTTATTTGGTGTGACTTCTTAATACCATAGCTTAATCACAACAAAGCTATATGAAAGTAGAACCATGATGATCATCCATTACTTCAAGTTTTAAAAGTAAAATACGACAATATTGTTTTAGAGTTGACACATGCAACAAGTTTACAACACAACATAATAAAAACCTTGTTCATAAGACACAACCACAAAACACGCAATAAACACAGTTTAGGACTTGTGACTCGTCCAGGCAAAAGTCACAACCCATAAACTCGGATGACATCACTTCTCCTACGCAGCATGAAGACATAGCATACCTCGCCAGATCCCTAATTTCCTGAAATACATGTAAGTTGAAAAATCAACAAAAGTTGAGCGAGTTCATGTGAAAGTAAGTATGTAAAACCTTTGTAATACATTTGTATGTATGAAAATCCCTGGTATGTAGCAAATAAGGAAAAAGAGATCACCATTGGGTTGCAAAGCCAATGATATGTGTGAAGTGCTGTAGGAAGACTCAAACCTAGCAGATTTTTGCGTCGGGCTCAAAGTTACCCCGAGGTCCGTACAGTTGGGCCTGGAGTTGGGCTCGCTACACCCAGATAGATCTACCGCTAATGACCCTCGGTCCTACAATGAGGATTAATGGCCTCTAGTTTCCGCCTACCCACACACATGATCTAAGTTGTAACCCTCCTTAAGCTAACCATATCATGTATAAAAGTATCCGTAATCATTGTAACATGTATTTCACCCCCGAAGTATAAAAACTGAAAACAGTTAAGAGAAAAGGGGGACATGAACTCACTGAAGTGCGTCTCGAAATAGTCAATCCCAAATCAACCTGCTGCGTGACGACCTACACGTACTAACTTCTATTAGACGGACGGCCGTGCCTTGGCTTAAGGTTTAACGTTTCGTTGGAGAAATAGTTAGGTAACTATTCCGTAATCACATTCTTATTTATTTAATAAGTATATTCCTTTCCCAATGATGGGGGTTTTAATACATGTGTGTTTTTATAATTCCAAAAATATATCTTTAAGTCTCACTTGAAAATATATTTTAAATCACTTTGTCTAAAATATTCTGTCTCCCAAAATATACATATTTTTCCCAAAAATATTATATTTTACTTTATAGAATTTCCAAAATAATACTTTATCAAAATACATATTTAAGAGTATTTTCCGAAAATACATAAGTTACATTTTTTTTTAAAGTTCGCGTTGTATTACGATACTTATATAACCTAAATATTTATTTGTGATAGCGTTGGTATTATTTTGGAGTCGATACTTCTCAGTGTATTCAAGTTATATTATTTTTACTCTAAAAATAACATATCTAGTTCACAAAATAATCATAAAATCACACAAGCGTTTTACTATGAAATATATATTCTAAATATATATTTAACAAGTTTTATTTACGAAAATCCACCTCCGACACTTGGTTATTTTTGAACTAAAAATCATGGCGAAGTTTATTTTGAAAACAAAGTTAAAAATATATTTATAAACACTTGTCACAAAATATTTCTATGTGTTATATTTCTGGAAAAATTTCGCCAGAGTTTCCTCTGTAACTGGAGGTGGCCACGCTTACTAGCGTATCATTTTCTTTTCAAAATTCAATCAAACAATTTATTAACCATCAACATACAACATTTAAGCATCAAACTTGACCAAAATAAGTCTAAATCGCAAACTCATGAACTTGTAAGTTTTGTAAAAATATGTAGAAATTTTCTAACGCATTTAGTGGATCTTGTCATCTTTTAAAATAAAATTTGTTTCTTGAAAACTTTATTTTTAAAGAACTTGTAGTTCAACAACTTCTTGTCATAATTTACAAAAATATTTCTTTGTCCAACTTTCTTGTTACACAAGTGTTTACACACTTGCTTTTTCACTAAAATGCTTGTAGTTCATGTAAGATCCGGGTTTTTAACAAGGCTTGTATATTTCGCTTGGTTCTTCCGAAAAACCACTTGTAGATCTTTAGATCTACTAGTTTAGAACCTTATTTTACAAGAAAATTTTCATTTACACAAGTTCATGTTCATGAGTGGAAGGGCTCATCATCTTACAATTCTTTACACTTAACATATTACTAGTTCATGTTCCATGAACAGGATCTAGTATGGTTAGATGATGATCCGTCCCACTACTAGCAACTAACAACATAAAATAATCATATCTAGACAAGATTCACAAGATTTACACCACTAGTTACTCTTTATCCATCTAGTTCATCATTCTTTCAAGACTTTATGTTTTGTTCTTGTGTGTTCTCGATTTTTAACCGTTAAATCTCTTATTAACCACTTTAAACAAGATCAAGAGGATGTTTAGAGGCACTTACTACTAGCTCGAGGCTAGGGAAGAATCAAGACGTAAACAAGGTGGATAAAAGAAATATAGAGAGGTTCTTGAGTTTCCGAAAGCACCGAGCCTCCTTGTATGTCACCTTGCACACTTGTATGTAAGTGGATTAGCTAGATCGAAACTTGATGATGATGGTGGTGGCACTAGTGTTCTCGGCCGAACACTAAGGAAGAGGGAGAGAGAGAGAGAGCAAATTTTGTGAAGTGTGATTTGTGAATGAAGTCCTTATCTCTTAAGCATTCTTATAATCCATCTTGGTGCTTTTATCCATCATGTATTATGTTCACAAGATATTAGACAACACTAAATAAAATAATCAAAATGGTGGAGTGTGGGTCACCACATGGTGACCGTCGATTGAGAGGGGGGGGGGGTATATGGTTGGATTTCAAATGGATAGTTAGGATCTAGTTATGTTTAGTTAGGACTTTATGTAGGTTATTAGTGTGCAGTGTAATATAAAGGGTGTTAGGGTGTTCGGGGACCCTAACTAGCTCAGAAAAGTGTAAACAACGTTATTGACAATATTTTTATGTTTCGGGTAAAGTCCGGTTGTTCGGTTGGATATTGATCCGTTAAAGTGTCAAATAAAGCTTCAAAGTGTCTTTTATAGTGTTTTTAGTGACACAATAAATCCCCGACACTTTGGAAAGTGTCTAACATTATTTTACCAAATTTTTGCACTTCACTAGTTATGCTAAATGCTGAATTTTTGCATAAAGTGCAGAATTTTGTAATTAAAGTATGTTTTAGGCACATCCGGTCACTATAACTATCACCTAATGACGCAGTTTTATAATCCTCACCTCCCTACACTCCCTACTAGTGTAGTAATCTATTCCCGGCTCATACTGGCCTCAGAGACAATATCTGTCTAGTGCTGGCAATATCAGCATGTTTATTGGGTTATCCGTTTTGTGTGCTTTTGTGCATCAAGGTTGTCACTGATGTTTGTGTGTAAATAATAGAGTGACAGTATAAAATGTGATGCATGAGTATGTATGTATCAGAAATCAAGAAGCAGTTTAACCACAGTTGTAAGCAAGCACAGTAATTAAGCATTAATAAAATATTAATTAATTAATACGGATACCTGGTTTGGTGAGGGTTGTCACAGGAATGCCCTCCATATTTCAAAGGACTTCTCGTGACAGAAAAATACATGCTGAACGACGTTGGTGGAATGTTCTGTCTGTATGTTATAGGTCATCTTTTTTTCCTGGAGGATTTGTTCCAGCCGCTGCATGGGAGACGGTTTTTTCTCGAACTTTGTGGCCCTAATCTTTTGGCGAGCATTGTGTATGTCTTTCGGAACACATTTGTTCTCAGGGTTCTGTTCGGTTACGGCCTTCCAGATTGTATGGGGCTGTATGTCTTGATCTGTCAGCTCTTGCACCAGCCTAAACTCATTAGGAGTAAGCCTCCTGGCATACGCGTAACCCTCCAGATGTTCAGCAGGGCCGTGGTTGTGCGTCTCGTTAAAATTTTTGTTCAGATAATCTATCCGCCAAGCCCGACGACTTTGGTCGAGACGACCTATCACCATAAAAGGACAGGCGTATTTTTTGCTGCCGGTTTTCCTAAGCGTGGCCTTGCTCTCATGCTCGTCGCTACGACAATTGGAGCCACACCCGGTGACCCTTGGACCGTCTGGTAACAATAACGTATCCGTTGGCTAAACCCCTTCGTTTTACCCAACCTTCCAAATCATCGCGGGATAAAAAATCATAAAAATATAACAAGTAATTTAAAAAAATATAACAATTTTGAATGTACTTTTTTAAAAATTCTTAAAAAAATATAACAATTTTAATTAATTTTATAAAAACATAACATTTTAATTAATTTTATAAAAATATAACATTTTTTAATTAAACTTTTATCCTATTTACAAAATATAATAATTTTGAATGTATTTTTTCTTTACAATTTTTCAATATTGTGCAAATTATTATTGTTTTTTATTGCGAGGAACGTGCGAATTGTGCATCGGTTTTGAAATGAACGAGGTAACAAGTATTAAAACACATAGAAATTGAGATAACGTAAAAGAGAGGCTTGATAAAACATGTGATTGTTTCGGGTTTAGAAACTTCGACTATTCCAAAGTGAATCGAAAGTCCTTCCAAATTAGGGAAACGTGCTTTGGCCTATAGGTAAAATACTCTCGTCGAGAAGCGATTAACGGTACTTTACCCTTCCAGTTACTACACGTCCCTAATCGATTGAAAAATCGAAACTTTGGCAGGATTGAAAATCGAGGAACGGGACTAGTCGACAAGATGCGGGTTTCACCCCTAACTTGACGATTTCGTACTATAAGTGTGGTTGGTATTCGTCGGGTCAAGAAAGTTAATTCCGACACTTTGACGAGGGTCCACTAGAGTTTGAATTGGAAACTTACCGTCAAGATGTGGATCTCACTCCTAACTTGATGGCGTAATTTCGTGCAAAATTGAATTAGCGGATTGAGAGTCATTCACCAAATTATGGGTTTCACGCCTATTTTGGTGAAATCATCTCGTTTGTATAATACGAGTGTCTTCAACTCTTCAACAAATATTTTAAAAAAATTTAACAATTTTTAATGTGATATAAAACAATGGAAATTGTATATTGAATCTTCAATCTCACTATATTCACATATGATACAAATGTATTAATACATATAGATGATAACTGCCAAACGGTCTCATCATTCAATACAATAATGTATACTTATGTGTAACTGACAAAACGGTTATGGTGGGAGTTATGTATATGAGTATATCTGATTTTATAACACTCCCCCTCAGATATACATTACTATTTATTATACACAAATTAACAACATGTGTCAGGATGATGTTAAATCGGTACTTCAGGACCTATGAGATAAACTGATACTGCTGGACCAGTTATGCTGCCTCGTTAAAAACCTTACTAAGAAAACCCAATGGGACAAAACTTAGTCAAGGAAAAGAGAACAGCGTGTATAATTCTCCCCCTGAATTCAACAAACATCTTTCAATCTACGGAGACCGATCTTGTGTGATAGTTGCTCGAAACTGTTTCTTGGTAAAGATTTTGTGAATAGATCAGCTAAATTTTCACTTGACTTGATTTGGCAAACATCAATTTCCCCTTCTTTCTGCAAGTCATATGTTGAGAAGAATTTTGGTGAAATGTGCTTTGTTCGATCACCCTTGATGTAACCTTCTTTGATCTGAGCTATGCAAGCAGCATTGTCTTCATAAATAATCGTCGGCTCCTTCTTGATCTGTTCTAATCCACATGCTTCTTGTATGTGAGTAATCATTGATCTCAACCACACGCATTCTCGACCAGCTTCATATAGTGCAATTAGTTCGGCATGATTTGATGACGTTGCTGTAAGTGTTTGCTTAGTTGACTTCCAAGAAATTGCTGTGCCACCATATGTGAATACATAACCTATTTGAGATTTTGCTTTATGTGGATCTGATAGATATCCAGCATCAGCATACCCAACAAGCTGGGACTTTTGACCTTTCTGGTAGAAAAGACCTAAGTCTTGTGTCCCGCAAATATATCGGAATATGTGTTCTATTCCATTCCAGTGTCTACGTGTTGGGTTTGAACTATATCTTGCTAGTACATGTACCGAGAATGCAATATCGGGTCTCGTGTTATTTGCAAGATACATAAGAGCACCGATCGCACTTAAGTATGGTACTTCTGGACCAAGTACTTCTTCGCCTTCTTCTTGAGGGCGGTAAGGATCCTTTTGAGGATCTAGCGGTCGGACAACCATGGGTATGCTAAACGGATGAGCTTTGTCCATATTAAAACGTACTAACATCTTCTGGATGTAGTTTGACTGATGGACGAATGTACCGTTTCGTAAATGCTCAAACTGCAGGCCGAGACATAATTTTGTTGTGCCAAGGTCTTTCATCTCAAATTCTCTCTTTAATATATTAGCAGTTTTTTCTATCTCTTCAGGAGCTCTGATGATGTTTATATCATCAACGTAGACTGCTACAATAGTGAATTTTGAGAGTGATCTTTTTATAAAAACACATGGACTGATTACATCAGACTTGTATCCTTCTTTTTCGAGATATTCACTGAGCCGGTTGTACCACATGCGGCCAGATTGTTTAAGACCATATAAAGATCTTTTTAGCTTTATAGCACACATGTCTCGAGGTATTGATTTTAATGCTTAGGGCATTTTTAATCCTTTAGGCATTTTCATGTAGATGTCATTTTCTAGTGTCCCGTACAAGTATGCGGTGACGACATCCATGAGTCTTATTTGAAGTCCTTCTGAGATTGCAAGGCCAATTAGAAATCTAAGGGTTATCGCATCAACTACAGGGGAATACGTTTCCTCATAATCAACTCCTGGGATTTGGGAAAACCCTTGTGCTACAAGACGTGCCTTGTATCGTACAATCTCATTCTTTTCATTTCTTTTTATAGCAAACACCCATTTATAACCTACTGGTTTGACGTCTATGGATGTTCGGACTACAGGTCCGAAAACATTTCGTTTTTCAAGCGAATCTAACTCAGCCTTTACGGCCTCTTGCCATTTTGGCCAATCAATTCTGTGCATGCACTCTTCTAGAGTTTTAGGTATGTATTCATTTTCATTGATTACATCTGTTGCTATAGCATATGCAAATATATCATTAACACGTGTTTCATTTTGGTTCCATATTGTACTATTTTGTACATAATTGATAGAGATCTCGTTTTCATTTGGTACCAGTGTATCTTCTGGATTTTCATTTTCCTCTGGAGTTATATTTGTCTCTTCTGGGACATTTACCTCTTCTAGGGTTTCATTTACTAAATTTTCACCAACTGATTTATTCTGCTCTTTTCGCTTACGTGGGTTCTTATATTTGGAACCTATTGGTCTCCCACGTTTTCTTTGTATGGTAATCGCTTCTAGGATTGCTTCAATTCGAGCAGGTGCATTTGATGTTGGTATATGTGACTTTGTCACCCTATTTGTGTCTGTGAATGCATCTGGTAATTCATTTGCGATTCTTTGCAAATGTATAATCATTTGGACTTCAGATTCACATTGACCACTTCGGGGGTCGAGATTCGATAATGATGATGCATTCCATGTTAACTCTTGTGTTACCAGTCTTTCTTTAGTCTTATCTCCCCCTAAGACTGGGAATACTGTCTCATTAAACTGACAGTCAGCAAAGCGTGCTGTAAACATGTCACCTGTTAATGGTTCTAAATATTTAATAATAGACGGTGAGTTAAAACCGATGTAAATGCCCAGTCTTCTTTGTGGTCCCATAATGGTACGTTGTGGTGGCGATATCGGTACATATACCGCACAACCAAATATTTTGAGGTGGGACAGATTTGGTTCTCTTCCGGAGACCAGTTGTAATGGAGAATATTCATGATCGGCAGTTGGTCTTAATCGGATTAGGGCAGTAGCGTGTAAAATAGCATGTCCCCATGCAGAAGATGGTAATTTGCATCTCATCAGGAGAGGTCTAGCGATTATTTGTAATCGTTTAATTAATGATTCAGCTAAACCATTTTGTGTATGAACATGAGCTACTGGATGTTCAACCTTTATCCCAATCGACATACAATAATCGTTAAAAGCTTGGGATGTGAATTCTCCTGCATTATCCACTCGTATGGTTTTAATTGGATTTTCAGGGAAATGAGCTCTCAACTGTATGATTTGCGCTAATAGTCGGGCAAACGCTACATTTCGAGTAGCTAAAAGACTCACATGTGACCATCGCGATGAGGCATCAATTAAGACTAAGAAATAGCGAAATGGACCACAAGGAGGATGTATAGGCCCACAGATGTCCCCTTGGATTCTTTCCAAAAATGAGGGGTTTTCTTGTGTCAATTTAGTTGGTGAGGGCCGAGTAATGAGTTTGCCTAGAGAGCATGCCGCACATAATAAATCTTTTGATTGTAAGACTTTTAAATTTTTAAGAGGGTGCCCATTTGCGTTCTTAATTATTCGCCTCATCATTATGTTACCTGGGTGACCTAGTCGGTCATGCCATATTGTGAATGTGTCTTTATCTAGTAACATATGGTTACTCACCACCATGTATGCTTCAATAGGAGTAATATTTGTACAATATAATCCAGAGGATAAAGCTTTTAGCTTTTCTACAATGGTATCTTTGCCATTTTCATTTGAAGTAATTTGTAAGTATTCAATATTATTTTCGGATGTTGTTTTGAGGTGGTAACCATTTTGTCGAATACTTTTAAAACTAAGTAAATTTTGTCTTGATTTACTAGAGTATAATGCATCATTTATAATTAGTTTAGTACCCGATGGTAATATGATGCTTGCTCTTCCAGAGCCTTCTATAAGATCACACACACCAGAAATAGTACCCACAAGTGTCTCTGCAGGAGACAACTCAGAGAAAAATTTCTTATGTTTGAGAATAGTGTTGGTAGTACCACTATCAACGAGACATTCATCACCAATGATAGCTTTATTGGAGCTTGTAAACATATTTCCTCTGGTAATAATAAAATAAATTAATATAACGAACTACTTGCTTGAGTATAAAAAAAAACATCACATCACATCACACAAAATATAAATCAAACATCACAAAGATTTTAAGTGAAACCATAACAATAGTTCAAAACATAAAATACCACTAGGGTTGAAATAAAAACGTGCAGAGAATTCAAGCTTTGATAAATTCGATATTTTATCTATGAAAGAATCAAGGATTTAAAATCGAGCCGCAAAATATAAAATATATATTATAGGAGAACTTCAGGTTCTCAATAGGTAGAACTGCAGGTTCTATACTTTACGCTGTTTTAATAATAGAGTAGGAAATTAGAAACTCTTGTATAATTTCGTATTGTAAATAGAAATTGTGTTTTGATGATTTAATTAAATATTTGAATATAATAAAATATATTAAACTTTGAATGTTGATATATTCAACTCTAATGTATATCAAACAAGACTCCAATGAAATTCGAAAATTTATTTTCCATAGTTCTCAAAAGATCACTTACCAAAAAAAAAAAAATCAATTTTTCGGTTTCCTATTTATTTATTTATTTTTCGATGGAAGACAACTGTTAAAAATGGTAACTGTCAATATTGATGAAAAATTGTCAAATATTATATCAATATAACGTAATTTCTATTTATTATTATGAAATGGAAGACAACTGTTAACAACTTTCCAAAATCATCAATTTTCAATTTTATAGCTTTAGTTGTTCAATTTATTGCTAAAAAAATGTAAAATTAATTATCAGTTACTTCTATGATACTAAAGTTTTGACCGATACTTCAGTACTCCGCAGGCGGTTACAGACGATTGACGACCACGCCACCACGACGGCGACGGCGACACCAAAGATGGCCTACCGCCACCACCGCTCGGTCTCAAACCGGCATCTCCGATACGGTTTCCGTTAAAATTCGGTTTCTTCGAGTTTGATCAACTACTACCGATACAACCGTTAGTAGTAACCGCTATATGTGGTGAACTGTAGACTCTTCTATCTGATACGCTGTGAGTGAGGCGAGGTTTGTTGTACGGCAGCAACCGATAGTGGCGGAGATTGGACAATTTCACTTATGAAGAACTTGCTGCCGCCACCGATGGTTTCAGCCACTGGTTGGTATATTCGCCGGGGAAAAGTTTTCGGGTAAGATTTAAACCCCTATTTGCGTGTTTAAATGTTTCGTTTCGGTGGCTTGTGGCGGCAGTGACTGCCTGATTGTTAGGGAAAGAAAAACATTGTTCTTTGATATTCAAATCAATACTTTAAATTTGGGTTCGATGTTTCCGTAAGTTCAAATCAGAGGGAAAACCTATGTGGTTCTAAGTACTGATTAAATAATCCTATCCTGGGCAATCTAAAACCCATATCGGAAAAACCCATTTGATATGTTCCAAAGGATCAAATTTTTAAAACCAATTAAAAAAAAATATGTGAAATCATATGAAAAAGTTCGTATTCTTTTTTTTTTCGGAGTACATACTTTGTACTTTGTAAAATTGGTAATTCATTTCATCCTTTGGATATATATGTTCTGATTCTGTAAAAAAAATTATAATATGGAAACATTGAACACTTGGTAGAAAATGTTAAGATGTGTACTCGGATTATGAGGAACGAAGATGTTCGGAATCCAAAGATGTTGATGAATCCGTTGTGTGGTTGCAGGATTGCCGGTTAATCCCAGTGGAGAATTCTCGTGCTGATAACGTGATATAAAACAATGGAAATTGTATATTGAATCTTCAATCTCACTATATTCACATATGATACAAATGTATTAATACATATAGATGATAACTGCCAAACGGTTTCATCATTCAATACAATAATGTATACTTATGTGTAACTGACAAAACGGTTATGGTGGGAGTTATGTATATGAGTATATCTGATTTTATAACATAATGTATTTTTTATAATATTTAAAAAAATATAACAGGTTTAATTAATTTTATAAAAATATTTCATATAACATTTATTAATTAATTTTTATCCTATTTGAAAAATATAACAATTTTAATGTATTTTGTATTAACAATTTTATAATAATTTTTTAACAGGAAAAAATATAACATTTAACAAAAATATATATCGTTCGTACCTGATCAGTTTTGTACGAAACTTCAGGGAAAGCGGGTGTCTCGTCACCCAATGACTCTTGCACGGGTGGCTCGTCACCCAATGACTCTTGCACGGGTGGATAGTCACCCAATGACTTTTGCACGCAAGAAGGCTGACCAACGTCTTCTTGTACTCCCGAGGCACCACTAACGAAAACGTTATTGCCATATTCTTCCTGTCCATACGAGGGAACGTAACCGGGTTCATAATACGGAGACCCATAACCTTGATCATGGCTACACGCGTTCAAATCTGGTAACAACGGTTGGCGGTGCATAGCAGACTAAAAAAAACCAACAGGTAAAAGGTAATGGTAAGTTTAACGCCGAATAGAAAAAAGTAAATATATATACTTACCTCGTTGAGGTCTGGCAACAACGATTCATTATGATGGGGACGATAGCCGGACACGACCTCGTGCGCGTGATCATTATTTCCACTCCAATCGTAAGAATCAGGGACATTAGACCCCGCCTAATACAAACGGTATGCTAAGTATTTCATAAAAAAAACAGAATAAGTTAAAAAAATGATATACCACACTGCTATCCGAAATAAACGTGCTCGTGTCCGCCTCGGACGGCTCACCGAAAACATAGTTATACCAAGACATGTTTGTTAGTGAATGTGAATATATAACGAAGACGATATATATATATATATATATCGTCTTCTTCGTCGTTTAAATAGGGGAGGAAGAATTCAAATTCAGAATTCAATACGAGTCGTATAGCCCTATACGATGCGTATAGGGCTTACGTCAATCACTTTACGTCACTCAACAGTGACGGAAAGCTGATCGTACTTTCTTAAAAAAGCAACACGCATCGTATAGGCCTATACGATGCGTATTACTTTTCCCCCGTGAGACAGTGTCAGCCTTTGACTGACACAGAATTAATTAACCAACTCAATACGCATCGTATAGGCCTATACGATGCGTATTGAGGGTGTCGATTTAATAAGCCAGGGTGTGCCAATAATACGACCCCAACTAAAACACCCATGTCATTTAAAAATAAAATAAATAAATATATAAAGTTAAACACACTTTCTCTCTCTCCCCCTTCTCCCGCTTTACAGACAACCACCACCACTCTACAACACCCACCCACGAACCACCGTAAACCACCACAACCACCATACACCGTCACCACCACATCTACACACACACACACACACACATATATATATATATATATATTTGTTTCTACACCCACAAACAACTACCACCCGATTTCAAACCTTACCACCACTACCGCAACCACCCCTTGTCACCCCGACCATCAACATCATTACACCACCTCTGTCACCCACTTAAAACCACCTCTGATGTGCGAGAATATATACCTAAAATTCCTACCAAACTTTAAATTATGGGCACACTAAAATTACATACAATGGACAAGTGTACTGATCGTGCAATACTATAGACAGT
The DNA here is from genome assembly GCA_030545235.1 of Helianthus tuberosus. Lineage (NCBI taxonomy): Eukaryota > Viridiplantae > Streptophyta > Magnoliopsida > Asterales > Asteraceae > Helianthus > Helianthus tuberosus. The sequence continues at coordinate 127,903,364 of CM060389.1, forward strand.
AAGACCCCGTATCGAACCTAGGGACTCTATCTAGCAAACTCTAAGACTTAACCTCTACCGAATTACTAGCCTAAAATTGATTTGGTTTTTGAATGGTTTTTAATTAAGTATTTAACCTAATTAAAACTAAGTGAACTAACAAAACTAAGACGAAGGCTCAGATGACTACCAAGTGAAGGTTAAACCAATGAGAATGAACAACCAACCATGTACTGAATCCCTAATGACATGCAATGACTTCTAATCTGACAATCTACCAAGTTCTGATTCTAGTCCTGACTACTCTCTCGTAAAAGAGTATTAATCCTATAGTTATTAGGCAACTACCCTCTCGTTAAAGAGAATGAATCCTATAGCAACTAGACAACTAGGAATGCGACCCATACTCACAAAAGCCTAAAACTTATCTATGAGTGCAATCAAAACATGTGAATGAAGTGCAAAGATAGAAGTAGGTTTCCCTAGAAATCCCAAATCCCACGACTATCCAAATTGAAAGAGTAACACTCTAACCACCTTGTAATCGTGAAACTAGTTCTAGATTGATAAATTGAAAACCTAAGAATCACTATACGCGAATAAACATAAGACCCCCTACTAACAAGTGTTCAAGGCTATCAAACAATGCACAGATTATCCTAGCAATACCAAATCATCTCTCGGGTTATTAAGTTTGGATGCACACTTTAGTTCAGCTGATTTTAGTTGATTAATTAACTTATAATATTTCTAATGATAAGCTCTAGAACGAAACCTACTGCTTAACGACCTAAAAATGACTTTAATGTATCTAGGGTGAATCTCTTCTTTCCAAACACATAAAAATCAGCAATCAATCAATAATCACATCCAAACACAAGTACATATAATCATAATCAACAACAAGGTAGAACACTATTTTACTTTAACACACAAAGTTTGTAAAAAGAAAAACCGAAAAGTCAGAACACAAATATTAGTTCATCACAACCTAGGTGGCTTTAAAAGTTTAGCCTCTAAACATGATCACAATAGCAAAACAATGAATAAAAGCAAAAAACATGATGTTCGTTGAAGGTTTAATCCAAAGAAAATCAAAAGCTTAATTAACTGGTTGCTATATCTTCAAAGCCTCAAACTTTATGATTCCTCCTCGATCTAAACACCTTTTTCAGCTGCAAGTTACCCTAAATTCGCCCAAGAGTTGTCTGGAGGTGGAAAAGTATGAACTAAGGTTGAATAGGATGCTTAAATAGCTGAAAATCTCTTTTTGCTGACATAATCAATCATGGTACGTAGCGAGGTAAGGGCCTAAAGGCCTCATGACACGCCAAGGACCAGAAATCGCAAAATAAATGCGGTGGCAAAAATCATACTTTCTTCGAAGTTCTAAAATCTCCGCCAGTGGCGGACCCAGGATTTTTTACCTGGGGTGCAGAAATTTTTTAAATATTTTAGACCCCTAGCTATATAAAAAAATCGGTTCATAGCGGGTCGGATCGGGTCGGGTCGGGTCATGTAAAACAAGTAAACACAAACAAACAAAGTTTCATAGCGGGTCAAATCAGATCGGGTCGGGTCCATTTCAATTTTCATACAATCAAACCCTAGTTCCTAACTTCCTATCACATTAACAAACAAAAAAGCATCAACATTCAAATCATCCATACTTCTATTTCTCCTAATCATTAAATAAAATAACAAAAAAAACTTATCTAAAACATACATTGGTCTTTAATTAGAAGAATCCGACGAAGAAAAGTGGCTCAACCCCTTTCCTCTTGAGAAATTGCGACATAATTTCCCTACTCATTGATCTTTCCTAATCCTATCACATACAAAATAAACAAGGATCTTCAAGCGTTCAACCATAGCACATGTTCCTTAATTTTCAATTTAAAATTTTGAATTTCAAGCTCTAGTATTGTTATTTACCAACCAACAATCATATAATCAACAAAACCACCAACGATTTGGGTTTTTTTTTTATTACGTGGACTGATTTTGTTTAACAAAACTAGTAGTTGGAATGGGGCTTGAATGGGTATTAAGTTATTGGGCTTGATGGATCGGATTGAATTTAAGTTTTATTAAAGGGGTTAGTGGGCTAACTTGTTTACATAATTTGATCGGATTTCAATCTGTGTTCACAATTTTTTTATATAAATTCCTAACATCTTTTTCTAAGGGGTGCGGACGAAAATTTCTAAGGGGTGCGGTCGAGATTTTTCACGAAAAATACCACTAAAATTATTTTTTCAAGGGTTGCGGCAGCCCACCCACCTTAGAAAGTAGGTCCGCCCATGATCTCCGCGCGTCGTGATGGCAAATGCCTCACTCTATCGCGACGCACCAACATCTTCAATGTCAGATTTTTCAATTATTCCAATTCCTTTCTTTCGTGTTTGCTCCAGGATGCTCGTTTATTCATGGGGTTTCCTCGTTTTTGCTCATTTTATGCACCAAGACTTATACAAGCTAAAACCGACAACAAAACTATTCAAAATACATAGGAAAAATAGATGTGGTCTACAACACAACTTCCACCATTCCCTTCAACCTCCATCTGTCACGACCATTAATTCCCAACGCAAATACCACCAGACCACCATTGAAGTACGTACAAGAAGAAAATGTGCCTTTGCCAAGTGTCTCGGCCATTTGGACCACCGGAAACAAAGACCACCACATAACAACCATGAGATGTGGCGGGTCTGGTAATAATTTTTGGTATGGAAGAATGCATGGAATAGAACTACAAAAATGAATTATTTCAAAGTCATTAAAATGGACATTATTTCCACAGGTTCTTAATAATTTTGTTCAATTTTAATTTTCAAAACGGACAATATTTCCTAAGGTTCTTAATAAGTTTTTTTCAATTTTAATTTTTAAAGCATGGTAATTTTTTTATTTTTTAGGCCTTCATAGATGGAGCATGGTAATTTTCTTAAGTTAACCTATTTCAGGAAATAATTTCTTACAAATCAACACATATGTTTTCAGTCGTTGGGGCTACGTCGTCACTAACGTATCAGTGGTTGAGATCTAATACAACTTTTTTCATGCTAGAATGTCCTATTATGAAATTGTAGTAATATATTTATTACGTATTTTTAACATCCTCCATTTACGAAATGATAATAGAAAAATATGAATATCAAATAATTCAAATAAAATATTCTACATTGGTCAATGACAGGTGAATTTGCAGCCTAATGACATGTTCGAGTCTCACCTAGAGCAAAAATGCTCTAGGTTGAGTCTCACATTTTACTACAGTAGGCCTTCAGGCAGAAGATTTCCTCTGTAATGGTGACATGCTAGATTACAACATTGTCTACGTTCACAAGCATGTATAGCTTTTTAATTGGGTTTACCTGGATCATCAAGCTTTTATTAGTAAAAAAATTTATTCTACTTTGATTTGGAAAGGAATGAAGGTGGGAGAAAATCCTTACTATATAATAAATGAAATCCATTCTTAGTTTAGCATCTCTCTCCTCTTATTTTTTAACGACAAATTTGAATTACCGACGGACCACTAGAGTAACATCGTCTCTTTCCTGTTAAATAATAATATCAAATAGTTTTTTTTTTTTTGTTTCTCACTCCTATTAATTAACGATAATAAAATTACAAAATATATAGTTAGATATTTAATATAATGTAAATTATGGATAGTTATTATTTCATTGAAGAAATGAATTTAATATGAAACTAAACAAGCAATTATTTTTTATTCTCATTTTGATTTATATTATAGTTTATTTTACCTCTTCGCATATGTTTATATACTTTGTAGACGTGGAAACTTCAACCCTTTTTCTTATGAATGGTTTGATTTGGGCTAACTATTTTATCTCGAGTTAATTACATAGTTAGTCCTTGTGGTTTGCACAAAATAACATACTTAGGTACTAATAGTTTAAAATCACCTTCTAGGGTATTAACTTTTCATTTTGTAACGTTTGGGGGTATTAACTTCTAGGGTATTAACATAGTTAGTCCCTGTGGTTTGCACAAAATAACATACTCAGCTACTAATAGAATGTGATTTTAAACCTACAAATAACGTTAATACCTCCAAACGTTACAAAATGAAAAGTTAATACCCTAGAATGCGATTTTAAACTATTAGTACCTAAGTATGTTACTTTGTGCAAACCACAGGGACTAACTATGTAATTAACTCATTTTATCTCTTAGGCATCAAACAATTAGAAATTAAATTAAAGTAGTTTAAATGAGAATGCATATCGGTTAAAAGTCGCACTAAATTTAAATTAATGCAAATAAATAGTCTTAGGATCCTGTAAAAAGGACATGTTTCGTGAGAAGTGTAAGAATACATAAAAATTCATATGTAGACATAATGTTTTGGACTTAGACATAATGTTTTGCGTTGTTTTGGCAAGAAAAACACTAAACATAACAATTTAAGACAGGGAAATTGGCCTGTAATAATCCTATCTAGACCTTATTGGCCATTAATAATCTCACCTCAGAATATTCCCCCCACCAGTCCCACCTTTCACCTATTTTCCCTACAATGGTCCCCCGTTAAAAAAAACTTAACAGAGTTAAGCTTTTTTCCAAATTACAAAAAGATTTTTTATGGCTTTTGATTAGAACGACGATACGAGTCCATTGATGTAAAACTTGCCTCGAAACAGTACTCCAAACCATGAAAACGGCGCTTCAATTCGGGTGTTTAAATTTCCAATTAACAAAAATCCAGTCACTTGGAGCACCATTTCGAAGTAAATTTTACATTAATGGACTCGTATCATCGTTCTGATCAAAAGACCTAAAAAATTTGTTTGTAATTTAGAAAAAAAGCTTAACTCCGTTAAGTTTTTTTAACGGGGGACCATTGTAGGAAAAATAGGTGAAAGGTGGGACTGGCGGGGGGAATATTCTGAGGTGGGATTATTAATGGCCAATAAGGTCTAGGTGGGATTATTACAGGCCAATTCCCCTTTAAGACACAATGCAATGAATTATAGGCTTAAAACTTAAAACACCATGTCAAGAACGTTAAGTAGTGTGTTTTAAGTGTTAAATAGTGTCTTTTAAATTCACGTCCATAATATGTTGCATTGTGTTTTAAATTGTTATGTTTGGTGTTTTTCTTGCCAAAACAACAAAAAACATCATGCCTAAGTTCAAAACATGATGCCTACATGTTAATTTCTATATCTTCTCACACTTCTCACGAAAATAGTCATTTTTACAGGAACCTCACCCCAAATAAATATATTTAGATTGTTGTAGAGTGTTTAAGGTTTTATACCTATGACGAAAAACCGAAGGAACACAAACGATGCAATCGTTAAACGTCACACTAGTTGATGAGTTCACAAACATCTGAATCTGGATCAACCATTAAAACAATCGGATGACACCACGAAAACTGGCATACAAAACGAGGCGGGCGTGGTGGCGCTTCACGGCTGAGGCGGCGGATTGGGAGGCGTGTCACGGCTGGTCAACTGACCGGGTGGCGCGTCGCGCTGGTTGACGACATGTGTCTAGCGTTAAGGTTGGAGGTCGGCGATGGTGGAAAGTGTTTGAGAGTGATCAGGTTTCTTCTGTCTCAGAAACCTTAATGAGGGTTTACCCCAAGCTGTGTATTTAGATAAATGAAAAATTACACTTAGATCCACACTTAAATACACCTACATATCTTGTAATTAACAATTAATTACAAAGCCAACCATATAATTTAATATTTATCACATAAATATAAAGCTAATATTATTTAAAAATTAAATAATTAATACAGATATCCTGTTAATTGTTTCACTCAACAATTAAACATCAACTTTTTTTGAACGAAGTACGGTTAGGATATCGCTAACCGGGTTAATAGTTAGTATGTTAGTATCACCAAGTTAATATTAAAACCCCCTTGCCTGAACATGAACCCATGACCTCCAAGAGAAGCAAAGCTTCTCAGCTCCCCTTAACATTATTTCCCAAATAATTAAGTTATTAAAATTTTTCACTAAATATTTAATTCCAACAATATAAATTTTAGGGCTGAGCAGTATACGGTTCAGAACCGCCAGAACCGGGGAACCGAACCGGAACCGCTAGATCCAAACCGTATTTTTGTATATAGGGTCCGGTTCCGGTTCTTAAATTTGGGTAAAAAACGGTTCCCGGTTCGGTTCCGGTTAAAACCACGGTTCCGGTTAAAGAACCGCTAGAACCAGTTGGGATTATAAATATTTAAAACCCTATTTTATTGATGGACTTTTCAACATCATACGACCATCCTAATTCTTATTCTCTCCTTTCCACAATCTCATCTTTCATCTTCTAATTCTTCTCCATCTCTCAACCCTAACCCTAATTGCTATCATACAAGTTCATCTCCATCAACACCCTGCAAATACATATACAGGTACGCTATTCTACATGACCTTTTTTTATGATTACATATATTTTCTTTCCAGATGTTTGCTTTATGATACATATAGTTTTTTGTATGTGAAAATAAAAATTGAACAAAAATAATCAAATCAATGTTGATCAATCTATTCACGTGAACCAAATACAGTACATGCATTATTCGTTTATTTATTTTAATTGCTAACGCTTGGTTTCATTTAGATGTTTATGAGAAGATTGAGAGGATGAAGATCGAATGAAGTTTGAAGATGTTTGTTGTAATTGTTAACACGATGGTTGTAATAGTTTTATTTAGACTTTGTTTTATGGCTTGAAATTTTTTATTGTTGCTTTGCTGCTTTTATTTTGGTTGGTTTGAACTTTGAATTTTGCAACTATTAGTTAATGTTTTAAATGGTTTGATTTGTTTTTATTGAATTGTTAATTTTATGTTATAATTGTCAACCGGTTCCCACGAGAACCGTTTACACAAGAACCGTTTAACCGGTTCGGAACCGAACCGGAACCGTTATAATACGGTTCGGTTCCGGTTCTTAAATTTAGCAATTAACGGTTCTGGTTCGGTTCCGGTTCGGTTCGGTTCGGTCCGGTTCTGAACCGTTGCACAGCCCTAATAAATTTCATGTTTCGTGAACTAATATTGAACTATTAAATATTATAAATTGTTTTTCGTCCAAAGTGTAACTTTTTAAATCGTACCTTGATAGTAACGTTGATTAATTAATCGATCATTGCATCATCGCATCATCCGACATCCTATATCCATCATAACTAACCAAATAAAGTTCTTTCTGCTTATTTTTTCTGAGGTATTTATTATTTTCTTTATTAATATTTACTTTATGAGTATTTCTTTTCTCAACTATTTTCTTTATTTCTTCGCTAACTATTTAATATTTTATTAATCCAACCTCGTGTGATATATGAATTTCTAACTTATTAATAATTATCTAATATTTTTATTGATCCAAAATCTGTATTTTACACAGGTTTTCCAACCTAGTTGTCAAGCACCTCCATCATGTATGCTTAGAGAAGAAACTAATGTCAAAAGAAGATATTTTTAAAAGAGACTTTAACCTAAAAAAATGAATATGTGATTTATTGAAGGTATATATTAAAAGGGTTTTAAATTCAAAAGAGCTAATCTTTTTTCTTCTCGGAGCATTTATCTAGCCGTGTTCGTTATTCGAATCATAACGGTAAGCCTCAAAATTCAAACGTAACTGCATGATTTTTGAACTCATTCGAGTGAGCATTCAAATTCAAATTATATGTATAACTAGTAGGATCCCTTCGCCGCTTCGCGGCGGCATCGGTTCGAGCTCGGTTAAAGTAAAGTATAATATGTATAAACAACGAAATTAAAATTCGCTTTGTTTAAATTTTTACCGGGTCTGGCTTTGACCGGCGTTGACTGCTGTTGACCCACAGTTTGAACGTTGAATTTTGTTGACTGAAGTTGAACGAAAGTTGTTCGCGTTGACTGTGTCTGACCCGGACTCAAACCGAAACCTGAATTGACCCGTGATACCAAGGTTGACCAGTGTGTCGTTCGATCACTTTTGACCTGACCCGCTTGACCCGAACCCGAACCGGAAGTCCGGAACGAATCCACGCAGGAACCGTGTTGAACCAAACACCCTAACAATAGCCACCACTATCACTGCCGTTAAATTCCGGCAGTTATATGTCGTTGACGACCTCCGGTCACCACCATTGTCGGCCACCCGCGCCAACACCAACAAAACCAAAATGCAGGGGAAGCTAGGTTAGCACTTGTAAAGCTGACAAGTTTACCCGAGAGAAAAGAAAATGAAGAAACTTACTAAATCCTTGTCGTCAGTCGTCGAAACCACCCCGTACCACCGTGTCTCCGCCGCTTTGTCGTCGGAATTCCACCGGAAACCTTGTGCATCTAAATCTGATGCGGAATTCCCGCACCCCAGCCGTCGATTGCCGAAATCTGGGTCGCCATAGGAGGATTCGCCGCCTGTCGGCCTTTGCGCCGCCAAAGGGGAGGTGGTCGGCCTCCCCTTTCTCTCGCCGATGTCTCTCTCATCTCGTTCCCTCCCTTGCTGCCGTATTCTAGTCATCCGTGCGCCACCACCCGAGGGTGGTGGCCGACCGTTTACCCGAGAAGAGGGGGGTGTTGTGTGGGCGGTGCGAGGGGGTAGAAGAAGGACAGGAGGTTGGAGGTTGGTGTGCGGCCGGAGAAGAAACCGGAGCTGGCAGGACTGTTGCCGGAAATACGGCTCCGGTTGCCGGAGCTCGAGAGAGGAGGCAGAGGGTGAGAGGTGTCGGCTGCAATGTGTGTGTAGGTTTTCCAAACGCCGTTACCGTGAAGTTACTGTTTCTCGGTTAAGTTACAAATTAATACATATATATGAATTTGTACTTTTTACAATTTCTTATATATTTTTATTTTACTTATTTATCATTTTATAGTTCTGTTTATTTTATGCAAATTAACACAAATTCAAACAGATTTTTTGAACTTGAAATTTACTCATCATGTTATCCATAATTCACTAGATAATACCGATTATAGAATAAAACTCAATTCATGTTTTAGTTGCTTTCTTAGTTAATTTGGTCAAGTCAAAACTTCAATTTTCTAAAAGTTTGGCTGCTTCAAGATTTATTAAGATCATGATAGAAAAACACCTATATATTTCCAAATATGTAGCGTACCTACGTGATATCGACATCAAAAGTAATGTTATGACCCCGAGATCTATGGATGTAGTTTTTAAAATACTTGGTTTTGCTATTAAAAAAGGGATAACGGCGTAGCTTGTTGCTCGTTTAACTTCTATCTCGATGTAATTTCATTCGTTGGAATTTAAATTATTTTTGAAGGGGTTTGTTGGAATTCAATTAAATTGGAATCTTGAACTCTGTTTTTAAACATGTTTGATTCGTAAATTTTTTGGAATTTGAACTTGTTGCCCGACTACCTGCCATTGCTTTGTAATTGCCCTTTTTCGTGTGGAATGATATTAAGCCTACTCATTTGAACAAAAAAAAAAAATTGGAATCTAAATTTTTGGTCCGGAAGAATGCATGGAATAGAACTACAAAAATGAATTATTCTATATATAAATAAGCAAACTTTTTGTGCATAATCATTTGTAATATGTGCTTTGAGAGTTTTAAAAAAAAAAACTTGAATTTTTAATTTTAACCCAAAGGTTTTTATCTTTTGCAATTTTAACCCTACATAATTTGTTTTTTTAACTTTAACCCAAACTTTTTATTACTTTTAACTCAAAGACTTTTACCTTTTGCAATTTTAACTCTACATAATTTGTTTTTTTTTTTAACTTTAACCCAAAACTTTTTATTATTTGCAATTTAACTTCACAAATTTTGTCACTTATACTTTTCATCTTGGCAAATTTTCGGTTTACGTATAGTTCTTAATTTTTCGAGTTAATACGACACAACGTACAAGTGTGGTTCAACTTTTTAATGTTTTGTTTTAAATTTTCCAAGTTAATACGACGCAACGTACATGTGTGGTTCAACGTTTTTACCTCTATTTTTTCATATTTGACAGGTTCGTCGCAACACGCAGACCCTAGGTCGAGTCAGTGTTGGTGGTCGATAACGGTTGTGTGACATTAGTACTATTTGACACCGTTTTACGCCCCGCCGCAACTCAGCGTGTGCTTTGGGGGTTTTCCAAAGAAAAAATCGTTATGCATATGATTGTCGTAACCTTGGCTTTGGGGGTTTCCAAAAAAAATTGATTTTTTTTTTTACTTTTCACCCAAAAGTATTTCATAAATTACTTTAACCCGAAACTATTTGTTTTTTTACTTTTAACCCAAAACTTTTTATCTTTTGCAATCTATCATCACAACTTTTTTTACTTTCAACTTTGGTCCTTTACAGTTTTCATTTTCCACAAATTTTTCGCTTTATGCTTGATTCTAAATTTTGTGACTTAACACATCGCAATGTGCGTCTTTGGTTTAACTTTTTTACGTTTCGTTCTAAATTTTGCGACTTAACACGACGCAACGTGCGTGTGAGGGTGAACGTTTCTACATCGTCTATTTTTTCCTCGTTTGATAGGTTTAACTTAACGTGTGGTTCCTATATCGACTGCGTCTTTGATTTAGCGTTTTTGCGTTTCGTTCTAAATTTTGCGAGTTAACACGACGCAACGTGCGTCTGTGGGTGAACGTTTTTACAATGTCTATTTCTTCCACGTTTGACAGGTTTAACATAACGTGCGGATACTAGATCGACTTAGTTATAACTAAAGAATCTCCGCCGCATAGCGGCGGGTCTCAAGTTTAAATTAAAATAGACATTATTTCCACAGGTTCTTAATAATTTTGTTCAATTTTAATTTTCAAAATGGACATTATTTCCTAAGGTTCTTAATAAGTTTGTTCAATTTTAACTTTTAAAGCATGGTAATTTTTTTAGGCCTTCATAGATAGAGCATGGTAATTTTCTTAAGTTAACCTATTTCAGGAAATAATATCTTACAAATCAACACATATGTTTCAGTCGTTAGGGCTATGTCGTCACTAACGTCCCATCCCCTCTATCGTGGTTGAGATCTAATCCAACTTTGATCGATGATTCGATTTCTAATACTCCAACGAAGAGCAAATATTCTCTTTAATGCATCAATAATAGTCCAAATAGAAACCGAGAAAATTGGCGTACTCAAATTTCGTTTTCTGTCACTAACTGAATCTTAATAGCACATTGTTACAATGAAGTCTAATGCTATATGGATTATTTTGTAGGTGGAAACTTTTGTTGGTGCTAGTTTAACAAAGATGGTTTTCGGAAACCCAGTGTAGCCCAAAGGCCGCCAGCGAAGCGAAGGAGCCTCACCAGAACAGTGGTGGGGACCCCCTCTGATGGTACTCCATTTCTATCTATATGGGTGTTTGGGATTCCTTCTCAAAAGTGACTTATTAACTTATACTAGTAGTAAGACCCGTGTGCAAAAACGGATGGTTTTTAGAAAACCATGCATAACATATTTTAATAGAAAGTATAAATAGGTATATACATATTGTAATTTTTAGTTTAGTTTTTCGTTTGATTAATATTAAAACTCTGTTTGAGGTATCTAAAACTCTGTTTGACTAAAGTCAACCACTGTTTGTAAAGGATAATCTCTGTTACGCCAAATCACTGTTTCTTAAAACTCTGTTTATAACCAAACAGATGTTTCAAACATATGTTTCTCATACTACTGTTTGAAATCCTACCCTCTGTGTAACACCCCGAAAACGGGTTTGGTAATCAAACCACGTTAATACTAAAAGACGGGTAAAGTACCGTTAGTGGTGAAAATTTACCCGGTAAATATTAGGATTTAAGTAAATAAACCTAATATTAATTAAAAGGAGAATAAATGATTTGAGAAAAGTAAGTTTATAAGAAGCCCGAGTTAACGGGACTTAAAATAAAACGGGTTATAACTCTCGGAACCCACTAAGTAACTAGGAATATCAAACTAGTTAATTATGTGCTTTGAAAACAATAAAGAAAACTTGGTTTATAATCTTTTTGATAACTCTAAAAACTTGAGGGACTAAAAGGGTTAAATGAGAAAATAGTTTTAATTTAATAAAAATCAAAACACCAAAACACACACTCATGTGTGTGTTCTGGTCGTGATTTACACAGGAGCCACAAAGGATTCTTGATCAAAACCCTAAATCACAAGAAATTCAGCCAAATCAAGGGAAATCAAGCTAGGAAATTGGGGCTTTTAATAAATTAGTGATCACCAAGCCTAGGGGATCACAAGGTATGTCAAAATTCGTTGTTTGATTCTATTCAAAATTCCGGATGAACAATTATAATCCGAAATTAGTATTGCATGAATGTTGTATGGATGATATTGAAGTGAAATAATGTTTAGGAGTAAACCCTAGACAAGTATATATTGAAATCATGCCTAGCTCAAGTAAATTCAAATTTTGTTGATGCTAAATTCATGTATGAGATGTTTTTAGGGTTTTGATTGCTAAAAATTAGTGTTATGATGTCAAGAACATGCTTAAATTGAAAGCTGAATTCAAACAGCTCCTGATCAGAATTTACAGCCGACTTGTATTGGCTGTAACTTGAACAAAACCTGACAAAAACATGTGTTTCTTGAGTCTAAAATGTAATTCCAGGAAATATCTTTAAAACCCACTGGAATCGCATTTTTTCGACGAAAATTGAGCGTTTTATGAATTTTTCCGTATCAAAGGTTCAAGCTGCGTTTTCTGGCAGAATTTGCAACCCATTACGAATGTCATAACTCAATTTAAGAATTTAGTTATGATCTCAAATTTTTACTGTAGATAGTTTTAAGCGATTAAAAGAATCGCCAATTAGAATTTCGTCAATCGGATAAACGAGGAATTTTTAATTAATTTTTCCGTAAGCTGCAGTCAGAAGTGACGAATCTGATTGCAGCTTAGTAAATGAATTTTTACGAATTTTTTGTAAAGAGTTAGATCTTGAAATTTAAACACAAGGCCTAACCCTCCGAGAGGTACGCCACATAAAAAAATAATAATTTTTGAAGACTTGTAAACAGGTTAAATAAGTCACCAAAAACAGCCTATTTTTCAGTGATATGAAATACCTGAATGAAATCGCGGTCTACTTGGTTGTGTGTAAAATTTGATTTCATTAAGAGTTCGGATGAAATATGCCTAAGTGAGTTCAATGAACCAAATGTGCATTTGAATATGTTGATAAGTCAATTGACTTTTAAAAAGTCAAACCGACCAATGATTAGATCGAATGATAATTTTGATATGGTCGAATGATAAATTCGACATAAAAGCTGTAGGATGGAATAGTCGTAAACGATTATGACTAATCTAACCGTCTTACGAATTGTGATGATGATAGTTTGACTCTAGACAAGCTAGATGAAGACTTGGGAAAGAAGCGGGTCAAACAGATCGAGTATGCGGAAAAAAGGACATAACCGGATGCAAGGTAAGTGAAACTTACACCTTTTAGTAAAATAAATGTTCATCCTATAAGTTTCAAATACAATAAGGATAATATTCAAGATATGGTTCCCGACGCGAAATAATACGGGTCGGAACTAATATAAATGATAAAAACCATGTTTAATGGTAAAAGAGATAGAACAGTAAATTAGCCATGAAAAGCTAATTATAAAAATGGGTTTTTGAACGGTTACTATAAGTAAGCCTAATGAATAAAAAGAGTAAAACGGGTCAAATGGTAATGTGGATACCATTTGACAAATATCGACTAATAAGCACTTGTCGAGTTTTATGCTTACAGGATAAAGTGGCTTATGAATTAGCGTTGCTATGAATTAGCAAATTTTCGAGACAAGGTATTAAAACGGGTCAATGTATTGATCCGAGCCAGGTACGTATAATTATGTTGTAGATAAAAATGCTAATTTGGTCAATAATTGGTGAGAGTCTTTCGTCGTAAAATAAGATACTAGAATTGACCAAAAAGCCCTTAACTGGCGAACCGGGTAAACGACCGTTAGAGTTTATTTAGAAACTTGTTTATTGATTTTGAAACCCTTAGATACATATAAAAAGTATAGGCAAAAACGTTTGCGGGTCAAAATAGACTAAGAAGTAAATTGTGGTTAAATGCTTAGATAGATACAAATGAATCGGTGAATGTAAACGCCTACGTAAACTCTAGGATGGGAGCGAAAACGTTAAGTTTTGACAATCCCAGGATGGGTAAAATGATAGGAATTAACTATTTTCTTTTTAGAGCATGTAGTGAAATAATAATGCCAAACGGGTCGAATAATCACCTAAAGGATTTATGAGCCAACATTGGATAAATCAGATTTTTATGCAAACCAAGGTGATAAACGGGTCCGTAATTTAATTACGGACGCGTAGGAAAAAGAATCGTGTAAAACAGACATATAGATTAAAAGTTATAGCCATTTGAAGTTTATTTTTTGTTAAAAACTTGAGCTGGGCAGAAAATGCAGGTCCAGAAACGGACCTGCTGGAAATTAGTTTCCCCCGCGCCACGCCACGCGACGGGATCTGGTAATTGGGGCGTGACACGCGACGATTGTCGCGACACGCGACAGAACAAGGGACTCCTCCCGCGTGTCGCGGGAGGCACGATTTGGAAAAATTTATTTTATTTTCATTTGTTGATAAAGGGACTTGATAAAACTAGTTATATTAGTATCAAAACTAACATTGGTGTTGGTTTTGATTACATGTAAACTTTAGTAAGCTTACGGATGAAGATCAAGCTCGTTGAAGGACCGAACACAATCAAGATACAAGCTTCCGCACGGCGTTTCGTTGTCATTTTAAACGACGAACTTATTTATATTATGTTGTAAACTTTTAAGTTGCAAAAGATTTAAAGTACTCGTATTTTCTACGGATCCTTAATCGTAATTACATGTTTATTTCCGTTATATATACGAAAACCTTTAAAATAATAACAAGGGTGTTACAAGTTGGTAATCAGAGCTCACGGTTAAAGAGTAAAGTGTGTTCGGTTCGAGGCTTGATCGCAAATCCGGTAAGTACATGTATATTAATGGTTTAGCATGTTAAAGTGTTGTAAACAACACATAGGGTTATCGCGTAATACACGCTACCCCAATTAAAATGATTGATACAGTTAACGATATTACGTACATTGACATGTAGAGTAAAAAGCCTTGTATTACAATACGAGCGTTTATTAATGTAGAAATTACTAACTTTTGTAAATGTTTAGTTGAAGGACGCTCGCATCTGAAGATGATGAGAGTTGAACGAATTGTGGATATGACGGTGGAATGGTCCGAGGTATGACAAGCTGAGTATACTCACCAAGGACCTAAATCGCGTAACGATCGCGAACAAGGTGAATGGCAAGGAAAGCCTGTCGGGGCAAGCATTATCAGGTGCATGTTTTAAATTTAATCGCACAAATAGCAATATGCAGCAAACATGTAGAGAATGATTGTTGCATATGTAAATTAGAAACTTGGAAAACCTGAATAGAATACCTACCCAGGATATTATTTCCAAGAAAACTGAATAGAGGCGTTACTTACATAGGGCGTGATGTGAAAACTATAAAAAGGTCATGCGTGTCATGTGTTAATCGCTTACTCTGGCCAAGTAAGTAGTGGCATATGATACCATGAACTTCTTTTAGCGGACACATTTACATCCGATGTAGTAAGGACGGGGTTAATGGGACAACTTAAAAAGGTACCCAAATGAGTCAAATAAGTAAAATTTTGATAGTAAACGTAAACGCAAGTCGGACGACGGAAGCGTATTACGTTAGAATAACGAGCCCGATAGAAGGGACAAAGATTAAAGTAAATGAAAATACGAACCAACTAATGTGAATGCTAAGACATAGGGGATAAAGTTTGACTGTCATAAGTGATGAAATTCACACAGACAAGTCAAAGGGGGTAGACTAAAGAATAAAGGACTCGACTGAATAAAAACGATGAATTTCGCTAAGACGACCAAATAAATTAAGATGATGTCTAAAACCATATAAGAATGGTTACTTGACGTTGACTTCAGTAAAGATACCCGATGGACGGGTAGGATTGTGGGCGAATGCGTAAACCGAGAGACGGGAACGCGAAAAAAAAGGTCAAAAGACTCGGAATATGAGTTATGACTAAAAGACGGTGAGAATTTGCAAACAGAGATTTTGATAACTATGTTCAACTATTTTAGAGTTGAACGGGTCGAATAAAAAACGAAGTTTGACGTTCATAAGTGATAAAACCTCACACGAATAAGTCAAACGAGACAAATACAGTATAAGAAATTGGTAGTACAAATAGGCGCAAACCGAATAATAGAAGTGCGAAATATTAATGAACCTATGTGATGGGTCGTAAAGGAATGTAGATAGGAAAAACGCAAACTAGCGAAACAAGAATGTTAAAAACATTAAGATAAGGAACCCGGGTAACGGGTTGTAAAGAAGTACAAGTAAGAACCGGATAATGGTAAGCGTAGGACAAACTGACGTGTAAATGACGTTAGGAGTCATAAAGTCGAAAAGATAATTCGAAAGAAAACAAATGAAGCCTTAGACTACGGTCAAGGTCAAATGAAATCCAAAAAGCAAAAGTAAATGATTCTAAACATAAAAAGGGTACCTTGACACCATAAATATATATACAGTTAAGTAAAGACACAAATAAAAGATGATCTACGGGATCATCTTAACCTACGGGATTATAAATAGTGTTAAAGTTTACGGGACCAAAAGACCTTTGGGTCACAAATAGAAAGAAACGAATTGTATGGGTCTCACCTTAAAAGGGTAAAAAGGTGAAAATCTAAATAAATAGCCTACGAGGCTAAGTGAAAGAACCTACGGGTCATATGGGTTAAACGTGGGAATTGGTTATAATTCCCCGCATTAAATAATAATGGAAAGTAATAGATCCTCGGAAGTAACATTCCTAGAAATGAGAGAAAGATGTAAGACAAAAAGGAAACATAAACTAAAAAAAAATTAGTTTTTAGTCAAGAGCAACGTTTTAACAAACATAAGTAGTATGAGGGGAATTAGAAAATCTAAAACACACATAAGACCGGAGATGGAAAAATAGTATACCCAGATGACGAGGTATGAAGTGACGGCGACTAATTAGTCTAGTCGGTAAAACTATTCGAAGTTAAGATAGTGTCATGACAAATACCAAGCGCTTGTTAATATAGGACAAGCGCGGGATAAAACATGTTAACAAGCCTAACGCGAATGAGCGGTCAAGTGACAACTCGGTCAATAAAGATAAAGGATATAAGCTAAAAATAACGGCCCGCGAGGCCTTATACATGAAAGACGTACGTGTCAATATAAATTAAAACGTTAGATCGAAAGGAACGAATGAATATCTTGAAAACGAAACTAAGTTCGTTTAGTCTAAATTAAAAGAAATACGTAAATAAGGTTTCGGGGACGAAACCTCTTTAAGGGGGGGGGGGGTAGACTTGTAACACCCCGAAAACGGGTTTGGTAATCAAACCACGTTAATACTAAAAGACGGGTAAAATACCGTTAGTGGTGAAAATTTACCCGGTAAATATTAGGATTGAAGTAAATAAACCTAATATTAACTAAAAGGAGAATAAATGCTTTGAGAAAAGTAAGTTTATACGAAGCCCGAGTTAACGGGACTTTGTTGGGATTGAACCCTACCAGAGGAACAGATGATGTAAAGTCAAAACCAGGTCACAACAGTGGATTCACAATAAACAGTTGTTTGCATTAAACTTTCCCCTTGAAAGTGGTTATAACATCTGATGTCCTCTATCCACTGTCCGTATACAACAGCTGTTGTCCTTCAAACTGCTGATGAAGCCCTGAAGACTGTTAAGAAGTAAACATTGCTGGTTCAATCTACTGATGCTAAAGGACTGCCCACTTAAGGACTGATCAACCTTGAGGAAAGCACTGATGAAAGGAGAAAGCAGTAGTTTAGTGTGTCACTTGTTTTGTATAAAGTCAGTGGTTAAGATTAGCAGTGTTTGTATAGGAACAGTGGTTACAGGTTGTTAGATGTCGCTTTCATGGTGACGTCAGCTGAGATGCTTCAGTGGTTTGGTTTGCCTATAAATGGAGCAGTACCCTGTACTGTTACATTTGATTGACTGAGTGAGTTCTTCTCCTCTAGTCCAATCCTTTCATCTTGTGCGATCAACCATGGAGTATCAGGCTGAGGGGGAGTTTAGTTTGTAAGCATGCTTTGTAATCTTTTGATTTGTATTGTAATCATTCGACTCAATGAAAAGCATGTATTTATCAAAACTATTTTTCTCTATGATTGTGTTTACAAAGTTTGTTGTTCATTTCCGCTGCACTTAAACTCTGTTCATTCCTATTGATTTGTTCAAATTATACGAACAAACACTATCATGAGACCCTCCGATATTAACAATTGGTATCAGAGCCTGGACAGTCAAATTCGATCTAACAATCAATTTGACATAACAGTTCAGCTCAAAATTCATTGATGCTAAGGCTGATCGTATTTAGTTGAAAAACAGAGTAACGAGTGATCACGTTCAAAGTGGCTATTCAAAAACTCTGTAAAACAACTAGGATGTCATAAGACACACAAAATTCACGTAACGGTAAAATCATGCATAAATCACCAATAGTTCCAGATCTGAAAAATTCATCTGGTAACTTTGGTTGGATTATTCATATTACAAAATTGATTTCAAAAGTTACTATGAAGTTTGTGATGTTCTCATCATAACTGTTGCTAAGGTGTTCACCTCATGATTAACAAAGGGCTATGATCAGATAAAACATTAGTGTCTTTGTTAATACTAAAAGAGGGAAATCAAAACTTTAGCTATCAGATCTTATGTATTGAAAAAACAGGTTGAGAATACTCAAAAAGGACCAAATCAATTGTGTTAAAAATACATTAAGAAAAATCAACAGTCAAAATTATTCAGATCATATGTAATGTGAAATTTGGCATAAGCATTTGCAAAAATAACCAAATTTCTTAAAACGTTGCTGTAAAATGATTTTAGAATTAAAGTATTCCTTCCGTAGGACCTTCCAGTAAGTATTTAAAACTTATCAATGGAAAGGACAAAAAGCGAAGAAGAAAAAAATCACAAAACTCTTAAGTGTGTTTATCTCAAAAACTTTTGAAGTCAAAAGAAGTGAATATAAATACAAAACACTTAAGAGTTCAAAATTTGGGTTAAAATGGTCATCAAGCAACCGTGTGCACTCATTGATTCAGGGAAATTCAGGTAACATAAGTATCACTGGTGATTAACCTTACAAGAGGACTAGACAAAATTTTTCAAAATCATCACATGATAATAAGGTCTATAAAAAGGGCTTTCAAAACTTATGTGAACATGTCTCCTCATAGTTGCAATCAACTGATAAGGAAATGGTCTCAAAGCAGAGGTGATTAAAATGTATTTTGACCATACTCCTAAACTTGAGAATGATGTGATAATCATATATCAAGTTTTATTTCACCAGATCTTGTTGTTGCTGTTTTCAGAAAACCTTTATTGTTTTTGCAAAGGTTTTTCTTCAATTAAACGGGATATATTATTCTTGATTTCTCTTAGAGAATGATATAATTTGTACTTTTACTTGTTTTAGATAGTAAAAGTCTCTAACTCCTGTCAGGTAGTAGAACCCTTATTTTTTTTAGGGTGATACTTTCCTTGAGAAATAGCTCAAAAGGTAATGGTGAAATAGATAAGGTCATTTCAAACTCAAGTTGTCATCACAGATAAAAGATTGATTGCTAACTGACCTTAAAATGCTTGATTAACTCATGGTTTATTCAAAAGATTAAAACACAAAATGAGTGGTCAATATAAAAGGTTTTTATCATCCAGGATATCAAACCACTGTTTATAATCCTGAATGTAAATCTCTGAAAGATCTGCTGATATGTTAATCTTGACAATATGCATCTAAAATGCGTTTTGTAAAGGATGTCATTTTACAGATACTTCAAAACAGCTGATGTACAAAACAGCTGTTAAAGATATATCAACAGTTGCAGACCAATCTAGCCTCAATATATCAATCACTGCTGATAAATGTCCATAAAAATGGATAAAAATCAAAACAATTTTTTAATTTCATGATTCATGCCCATAACCACTGATCTGTTTCAAACATTTGTTCAGAAAATACTGTCCACTGCTAAAAGTCAACCCCTGTTCTCTTGTCTCCTTGAAAATCCTTGATGTTCAAAATCAGTGTTTTCAACCACTGATATGCTATCCAATGATAGTGAAAGTCACCCACTGTGGGCCCATATGTCCTTCTAGCAACCACTGATACTTGTACTATCAGTGGTTTCTTAAACAACTGTCTTCCACTATTCATATTTTGTCAGAGGTTGGCACGTGGTCAGTACTTATCCGTCAGATCTTTGTAACCGCCGCCACGTCAGCACTCACTTTTTCACTTTATAAAACCCTGCCCTAACACCCAAACAGGGTTTTCACTGTCGAATCGAATTCATAAAAATTATTTTCTCAAAGCAGTTTTCATCTCATTTCCACAAACTCCTTCGCAACTTTCTTAGATCGTCTTCTCCAAAATGACTCAATGGAAGTCCTCCGCAATATCCACTTCTAAATCATCTTCCAAAGAGGCCTCTCAAAAGGCTAAACCCATCGAAATCCCACACAAACCTTCTCACAATCTTCTGGGTCTTCTCACAAAACCCGGCACCACTGATGCTTTCGACTCCATCATTGATATCATGTCTGCATCAAAGTATAAAACTTTGTTAATAGCAGATGCACCAATTTACTTGGCGACCCAAAGAGAGTTCTGGAAAAATGTAACCCTTGACAAACAAGGTGAGACTGTCATAGCTATTAACTCTTCTCTAAAGGGTAAAGCTGTCAAAATTACACCACAATCAATCTCGGAGGTCTTTCAACTCGATGATAAGCAAGGTAAAACTTCCTTTCCTAAAAACGAGTTAAAAATTGACTTTCTTGAAAGAGGGTATGCAGAAACAATGATGAAAAGGGATACCTTACAAAAAGGTTTCTTCCCTCCTGCAACAAGGTTTTTATTTCATACCCTCCTAATGTGTGTTTCAAACAAAACCACTGCTTTTAATGAAATACCATTGAAGATTCAAAACCTGGGATATGCTATTCTTCAAGAAGAAAATTTTAATTATTCTCAGGAAATCTTTAATGATCTGGTTAAAAATATTGAAACAAAGGCATTCTTACTGTTTCCAAGATTTCTAAGTTATTATTTCGAAAAGAAACTTGGTAAGAATGATGCTTCTGCAATAAAACAAGGTGAATCTTTTCAAATACACAGCTTAACTGCTGAAACTTTCACAAGAATGTCAACACCTTGCAAAACACAAGCAGAGGTGCCTGAGCAAAATTTAGCAGCTACCACTGCTCCTCAGGTATCTGCTGCTGAGCCCACTGCTCAAGGTGATCAAAGCAGCAAAACAACTGCTTTGAAACCCACACCTAAAATTACCAAAAAGCCAAAATAGAAGAAAACTCAAAAACCCCCCAAACCCATCAAAAAGGAAACTCTGGAAGATGAGATACCAGAGCAAATGCCAGTGACAGCACAAAAGTCACAAGAAACCACTGCTGCTACTTCCTCACAGCAGTTGGTAGAAATATCTCAACCTATGACTGAAACTTCTCCTGCTTCTCAAAAAGAACAGGTTGTACAAATAGGGACACCATAATATGATGCTCTGGAATCACTTGCTTCCATCATCCACAGCCCAATGCCCGGGGCCAATTCTCTTTTTACACCCAACCTCACCTCCACAATTTCCCCACCAACAAAATTATTGTTGGATGCTATTGATTTGATCCAGGCACAAACCAGTCCTTCTCACTCACCTATCAATGAGAATATACTTCAACAAACGACTGGGTCTGATGTATCAATCATAGCTAACCCACCAACAAGACTTAAGGAGGTTACACCCCTTGAGTTACAAGTAACTCTTGGTGGTAATCCAAGTGAAGCAGCCACTACAAGTGCTGAACCCACTGGTTTGCATTTGGACAGTGGTTACATCAATAAGACTTCCTTGGAGGCAATTTCTTCTATGGGAACATTTGTGTATCCAGTTTTCACTGGTTCACTAAAAAGTGTCTCTCTTTCTGAAGGAAGAAGTCCCCAGTACCGAGAAAAAGGGGCATCAGTGGATGATATTTGGAATACAATTCCTCAATCAACCACTGTTACAACCACTGTTAGTGGGAAATCAGATGATCCCATTAAGTTGGGTGATGATTTATTGTACCAAGAATTGACGGCCAGAGTTGACAAACTAGACACATCTGTTGTAGAAATCAAAGGCATGCTGCAACAGGTGTTGAAAGATCAAAAGGTACCATCCACTGCTGTATCAACTTCAACAGCTGAGCCAACATACACTCTCACTGCAAGTGAGTTGTGGAATTTATTTCAACCATTGCTCAACCATAAAAAACAACTAGCTGATCAGCAACATGAGATTCAGGTTCAAAAGATCAGGAATGTTATGGATGCAAGGTTTAAAGACACTCAAGCTGATATCAAGGCAATTAAGGCCCACATATTGAGCACCTCTAGCACTGTTCCTCCCTCTATCATAATTATAGATAATCCAAAACCATCTGATGCCAAAAAGGGGGAGAAAGTGAAACCAGATGGCTCTAAAAAGATTGATGAAACCACTAAGACCTCTGTTGATGAAAAAGCAAAGGTAAAAAGTAATTTGGAAGCAAAGGAAAAAGCAAAGTTTGAACAGGAGAAGAAAGCTTTCATGGAACTGAATGTGCAGGGTACTTCTGAGCCAAAGGATAATGAAAATCCCAAGGATGAAAAGAAGAGGCCCACTAGACAAGTGAGGCAACCCAAATCCATACCATCCAGATCCAGAAAACACACTCCCAAACTTCCTAAAAGCTCCACACATCAATCTTCCACCCAAACAGCTGTTGCAACACCTGCTGTCTCAACAACAATTGATACTTCAGTGGTTTCAGCAGTTGTTAAACCAACAACCACCACCTCAGTTACAACAACTGCTCTCACTCAAACCATTCAAACCACCGCCCCACCAGAAACACCATCATCTCCTAAAACCATCTCACCTCCATCACCTCCTGCTAAAAAGCAGAAGACATCAGATGTTACAACATCTGTTGTAATGACAACAGTGGTTGAAACACCGGTTGTCTCAACACCTGTCAGTCCAAGCACCCTCACTTCACTTCAAGCCATCTTCACTCCAATCAACAAATCACCCAAAAGCACTCCTTCACTAGAGAAAACTTACACCAGAAAAAGAAAAACAACTCAGGCAGATGATGACAACTATGATCCTATTGCTGCAAAATATCCACTGGAACTGGAAGCTGTAAAAAATGAGATGAGACAATTCTACACTGAGGATGATCCGTCAAAAAGAAGATTTCCTTCTCTTATAGGCTTCAGAAACCCAGAAAATATGAATGAATATCTCCAGCTCAAAGCAAGGCAGGCTATGATAAGAGCCAAACTTGAATGTGAAGATCAAAGTGACAAAGCCATTTCTGAAAGAATGGAATTTTTGCTCACTAAAGTCAAACAGATGGAAGACTATGCAAGAGATCTGAGCAACGAAATGTCAAATTTACCACCCAAAGCAGATCTACGAAAAGAAATGAGAAAAGAATATCTTGCATACATCATGAAAGAAAAATTCTATCCAGCTGAAGAAAAACAATTCGAAGAATGGCCAATAGTTGCATTAAAGCATGAGGCAAACAGAATTGAAAGAATAAAAAATGATCCAAGCAAGAAGAGGACAGCTCCAAACTGGAGCAAATACAAAAAGCTCATTGCTGATCTTACATCTGAGTACAAAAGGAAGAAGCAAGAGCTGGTGGATGCAAAGGTTGGACCTGCCAATGTCATAGCAAAATGGACTAGGCAATATACAGATGAGGCCTATGAGTGGCTAAAGAAAAGGAAGATGACAGATTCAAACACACCAAAGAAGCCTGATCACATAAAGCCAGAACAGCAGATCAAAACTTCTGAACCACTACTCACATCAACAGACATCTCAGACATTGAGTTAGATCAAAGAAAGAGACAAGAACTGGTTGATAAAGAGACAACAGAAGATATAGCTGCAGCAAATGAGATCATAAACAGGGCTTTCAAACAAATGGCAGCTGAAAATCCTGAACAGATAAAAGCTCAGGATACTACTCAACAAGTCTTCACAAGGCCACAATCACCAGACTCATTAGTTAATAAACCTCTCCCAAGAAACCCATTGGGTTCAAAAATACTAAAATAGACGTCTGATCAAAAGACCCATGTATTGACTATGATCAGATCCAATGGTGAAGTGAAGTACATATCAAGGAAACAAGCACTAGGCCTTGGTGTTGAAGATCTACAAGATCTCCTTGAACTTACACTGTGCAGGGATGAGGATGACTCAAGTTCCAAGGACTTTGAAGTGGAATTTAAAAGATAAGCTAAGGAACTTCTGATGGGAAAATAAAGATCCAGAATAATGAAAGGTTTTGGCATCATCTGTTCCAGGGGAGATTGTTGGGATTGAACTCTACCAGAGGAACAGATGATGTAAAGCCAAAACCAGGTCACAACAGTGGATTCACAATAAACAGTTGTTTGCATTAAACTTTCCCCTTGAAAGTGGTTATAACATCTGATGTCCTCTATCCACTGTCCGTATACAACAGCTGTTGTCCTTCAAACTGCTGATGAAGCCCTTAAGACTGTTAAGAAGTAAACACTACTGGTTCAATCTACTGATGCTAAAGGACTGCCCACTCAAGGACTGATCAACCTTGAGGAAAGCACTGATGAAAGGAGAAAGTAGTAGTTTAGTGTGTCACTTGTTTTGTATAAAGTCAGTGGTTAAGATTAGCAGTGTTTGTATAGGAACAGTGATTACAAGTTGTTAGGTTGTTAGATGTCGCTTTCATGGTGACGTCAGCTGAGATGCTTCAGTGGTTTGGTTTGCCTATAAATGGAGCAGTACCCTGTACTATTACATTTGATTGACTGAGTGAGTTCTTCTCCTCTAGTCCAATCCTTTCATCTTGTGCGATCAACCATGGAGTATCAGGCTGAGGGGGAGTTTAGTTTGTAAGCATGCTTTGTAATCTTTTGATTTGTATTGTAATCATTCGACTCAATGAAAAGCATGTATTTATCAAAACTATTTTTCTCTATGATTGTGTTTACAAAGTTTGTTGTTCATTTTCGCTGCACTTAAACTATGTTCATTCCTATTGATTTGTTCAAATTATACAAACAAACACTATCATGAGACCCTCCGATCTTAACAGACTTAAAATAAAACAGGTTATAACTCTCGGAACCCACTAAGTATCTAGGAATATCAACCTAGTTAATTATGTGCTTTGAAAACAATAAAGAAAACTTGGTTTATAATCCTTTTGATAACTCTAAAAACTTGAGGGACTAAAAGGGTTAAATGAGAAAATAGTTTTAATTTAATAAAAATCAAAACACCAAAACACCAAAACACACACTCATGTGTGTGTTCTGGTCGTGATTTACACAGGAGCCACAAAGGATTCTTGATCAAAACCCTAAATCACAAGAAATTCAGCCAAATCAAGGGAAATCAAGCTAGGAAATTGGGGCTTTTAATAAATTAGTGATCACGAAGCCTAGGGGATCACAAGGTATGTCAAAATTCGTTGTTTGATTCTATTCAAAATTCTGGATGAACAATTATAATCCGAAATTAGTATTGCATGAATGTTGTATGGATGATATTGAAGTGAAATAGTGTTTAGGAGTAAACCCTAGACAAGTATATATTGAAATCATGCCTAGCTCAAGTAAATTCAAATTTTATTGATGCTAAATTCATGTATGAGATGTTTTTAGGGTTTTGATTGCTAAAAATTAGTGTTATGATGTCAAGAACATGCTTAAATTGAAAGCTGAATTCAAACAGCTCTTGATCAGAATTTACAGCCGAATTGTATTGGCTGTAACCTGAACAAAACCTGACAAAAACATGTGTTTCTTGACTCTAAAATGTAATTCCAGGAAATATCTTTAAAACCCCACTGGAATCGCATTTTTTTGACGAAAATTGAGCGTTCTATGAATTTTTCCGTATCAAAGGTTCAAGCTGCGTTTTCTGGCAGAATTTGCAGCCCATTACGAATGTCATAACTCAATTTAGGAATTTGGTTATGATCTCAAATTTTTACTGTAGATATTTTTAAGCGATTAAAAGAATCGCCAATTGGAATTTCGTCAATCGGATAAACGAGGAATTTTTAATGAATTTTTCCGTCAGCTGCAGTCAGAAGTGACGAATCTGATTGCAGCTTAGTAAATGAATTTTTACGAATTGTTGGTAAAGAGTTAGATCTTAAAATTTAAACACAAGGCCTATCCCTCTGAGTGGTACGCCACATAAAAAAATCATAATTTTGAAGACTTGTAAATAGGTTAAACAAGTCACCAAAAACAGCCTATTTTCAGTGATATGAAATGCCTGAATGAAATCGCGGTCTACTTGGTTGTGTGTAAAATTTGATTTCATTAAGAGTTCGGATGAAATATGCCTAAGTGAGTTCAATGAACCAAATGTGCATTTGAATATGTTGATAAGTCAATTGACTTTTAAAAAGTCAAACCGACCAATGATTAGATCGAATGATAATTTTGATATGGTCGAATGATAAATTCGACATAAAAGCCGTAGGATGGAATAGTCGTAAACGATTATGACTAATCTAACCGTCTTACGAATTGTGATGATGATAGTTTGACTCTAGACAAGCTAGATGAAGACTTGGGAAAGAAGCGGGTCAAACAGATCGAGTACGCGGAAAAAGGACATAACCGGATGCAAGGTAAGTGAAACTTACACCTTTTAGTAAAATAAATGTTCATCCTATAAGTTTCAAATACAATAAGGATAATATTCAAGATATGGTTCCCGACGTGAAATAATACGGGTCGGAACTAATATAAATGATAAAAACCATGTTTAATGGTAAAAGAGATAGAACAGTAAATTAGCCATGAAAAGCTAATTATAAAAATGGGTTTTTGAACGGTTACTATAAGTAAGCCTAATGAATAAAAAGAGTAAAACGGGTCAAATGGTAATGTGGATACCATCTGACAAATATCGACTAATAAGCACTTGTCGAGTTTTATGCTTAGAGGATAAAGCGGCTTATTAATTAGCGTTGCTATGAATTAGCAAATTTTCGAGACAAGGTATTAAAACGGGTCAATGTATATATCCGAGCCAGGTACGTATAATTATGTTGTAGTTAAAAGTGCAAATTTGGTCAATAATTGGTGAGAGTCTTTAGTCGTAAAATAAGAGACTAGAATTGACCAAAAAGCCCTTAACGGGCGAACCGGGTAAACGACCGTTAGAGTTTGTTTAGAAACTTGTTTATTGATTTTGAAACCCTTAGATACATATAAAAAGTATAGGCAAAAACGTTTGCCGGTCAAAATAGACTAAGAAGTAAATTGTGGTTAAATGCTTAGATAGATACAAATGAATCGGTGAATGTAAACGCCTACGTAAACTCTAGGATGGGAGCGAAAACGTTAAGGTTTGACAAGCCCGGGATGGGTAAAATGATAGGAATTAGCTATTTTCTTTTTAGAGCATGTAGTGAAATAATAATGCCAAACGGGTCGAATAATCACCTAAAGGATTTATGAGCCAACATTGGATAAGATTTTTATGCAAACCAAGGTGATAAACGGGTCCGTAATTTAATTATGGACGCGTAAGAAAAAGAATCGTGTAAAACGGACATATAGATTAAAAATTATGGCCATTTGAAGTTTAATTTTTGTTAAAAACTTGAGCTGGGCAGAAAATGCAGGTCCAGAAACGGACCTGCTGGAAATTAGTTTCCCCGCGCCATGCGATGGGATCCGGTAATTGGGGCGTGACACGCGACGATTGTCGCGACACGCGACAGAACAAGGGACTCCTCCCGCGTGTCGCGGGAGGCACGATTTGGAAAAATTTATTTTATTTTCATTTGTTGATAAAGGGACTTGATAAAACTAGTTATATTAGTATCAAAACTAACATTGGTGTTGGTTTTGATTACAGGTAAACTTTAGTAAGCTTACGGATGAAGATCAAGCTCGTTGAAGGACCGAACACAATCAAGATACAAGCTTCCGCACGGCGTTTCGTTGTCATTTTAAACGACGAACTTATTTATATTATGTTGTAAACTTTTAAGGAGCCGCGGGACAGAAATTCCCGTGGTATTTATTTAACAGCGGAAGTTTCTTCAGGATCTTTTAAAAACTGTAATATTTCCCGATTATATTATTTCACAATTCGGGATAAAACCCGATAATTTACAATACTGAGATTTCACGAAGAAATCTTTTATTTTTAAAACATATTTCTTTATTTTATACTGAGCCACTTTCTTAAGCTGATAGTGCTTCACTGCACTTTTCCTGGATCACAACAGATCACCTGAAACATGTTTGAAAAAGGTTTTGTCAGCGGGAAATACTGAGTGAATCATTCAGTTTACTAAAACGACACGTTTGTTATAATTTACAGTATTAAGAGCGATTACAATGTCTCTATCTTTTAAATTAACTGATCCAGTTGTCACTTGACCGGACGTGTGACTGTGGACATATCACTTGCTGGGTCCGTTCACCCACAAGTGATAAATAATTAGTAGCTATGTGCACATCCCCCCACATACTGGCAGTAATTTCAGATTACATAGACTTAATCCCTGTAATTATAATCTTTGAAAATAAACATGCTTTTGTAAAGTAATTTGATAAAAAGAGAATGACTCACATTGCAGATTTAACAGAGCTTATTCTACTGATTAGCCTTGATAACCTAGTTTAAATAATCAAGCACACAAACTAGATTAGTAACTTAATACAGCATTTACGACAACTCACGAGATTACAACCTTCACAACGAATGACAAAGTGTGATACTTAAACATCCATCGATTAATCGACGAATGACAAAGCATAAACCCTAATGTGGGCAGCACTTAAACATCCATTGGATAATTTAATCGATCGGACATTGAATCGTAGCAGCGATCGAGTTATTACCCTGAATTGTGGCAGCACTTCGTGAGCAGTGTGTGTTTTTAGACTATTTCTATAATAACTCGGAGTGAATTTGGAATTTAAACGTCGCATCAACGTCCAGAATCAAGTCCCACAGCAACCTATTTATATTTGAAAAATCGTCCCCCTCGCGCCACGCGAGGGGTTCTCCTGTTCCTGTCACGTGGCGCGACAGGCCCTAGTCTACCCTAGGTTTGCTTCGTGTCCCAGTAGCTTGGCTGAGTTGGTTTCGTGTGATTTTTAATTTTTGACAGCAAACTGTGTGGATTTTACCGAATAGGGTTTACCCCCCCCCCCCTGAGTTTTAGGGGCCCTGATCCTGATTCTGATTGTTCTGAAAATTTTAGGGTTTGTGCAGAATCACTTGGGTTTCTTAATTAGGGTTTCCTAATCAGATAATTAGAATACTAAATAGTACTTTTTGATGAGAGTTGTTACATTCTTCCCACCTTAATAAAAATCTCGTCCTCGAGATTTACTGGAATAAGTGAGGATACTTTCGCTTCATTTCTGATTCCAGCTCCCAAGTGTATTCAGCTCCTCTCTTTGAATCCCATCTGACTTTAACTAAAACTAGGCGTTTATGCTTAAGAAACGTGATCCTTCGATCCTCAATTTGAAGAGGTTTCTCAACAAATTTCTACTTTTCGTTTACTTTTATATCTCGAAGAGGTACTACCAGTGATTCATCTGATAAGCATTTCTTGAGATTGGATACATGAAATACATCATGTACTCCAGATAATTCTTCTGGTAGTTGTAACCGATAAGCTACTGGTCCTATACGTTGGATCACTGAAAATGGTCCTACGTACCTTGGACTTAGTTTTCCTTTCTTTCCGAATCTAACTACTCCTTTCCAAGGAGAAACTTTCAATAGTACTTTGTCTCCCACTTGAAATTCTAACGGCTTGCATCTATTGTCTGCATAACTCTTCTGGAGATCTCGAGCCGTCTTCAGCCTTTCCTTGATTTGAGTAATCTTATCAGTCGTCTCTTGCACTATTTCAGGACCTGATAATTGACTTTCTCCTATTTATGCCCAACAAACTGGAGTTCTGCACTTTCTTCCATATAGTGCTTCAAATGGGGCGGTTTCAATACTTGAATGATAGCTATTGTTATAGGAGAATTCAATTAATGGTAAATGATCATCCCAACTTCCACCAAAATCTATTACACATGCTCGGAGCATGTCTTCTAGAGTTTGGATTGTCCTTTCACTTTGTCCGTCTGTTTGGGGATGATATGCAGTGCTAAGATTTAATCGAGTTCCCATAGCTTGCTGGAAACTTTTCCAGAAATGAGAAGTAAAACGACTATCTCTATCCGAAACAATGGAGAGTGGAACTCCATGTAAGGATACAACTTCATCTACATACAATTTAGCTAGTTTTTCCATACTAAAGGTTTCTTTCATTGGTAAAAGGTGAGCTGATTTGGTTAATCGATCCACAATTACCCAAATCGCATCATTACCTTTTCTGGTTTTGGGTAACTTAGTAACAAAATCCATTGTTATAAGTTCCCATTTCCATACTGGCATTTCTAATTGTTGTAGTAATCCTGAAGGTTTCTGATGTTCTGCCTTAACTTGTGAACAAGTAAGACATTTAGAAACATATCTTGCTATGTCCTTTTTCATTCCTATCCACCAAAAGTTCTTCCTTAAATCTTGGTACATCTTATTATTTCCTGGGTGCATAGTATACCTAGATTTAT
This sequence comes from Helianthus tuberosus, assembly GCA_030545235.1. Taxonomy (NCBI): domain Eukaryota; kingdom Viridiplantae; phylum Streptophyta; class Magnoliopsida; order Asterales; family Asteraceae; genus Helianthus; species Helianthus tuberosus. Next base: position 127,934,150 of record CM060389.1, read on the forward strand.
GAGCTTCTTCTAAAATCTTAGGTCTTAAGTCTCCCTGCTTAGGTACCCAAATTCTACTTTTGTGGAATCTCCAAATTCCATCTGCTCCTTGTTCTAATTCCTTGATTCGTCCTTTCATTCCTTCAGCATCATCCTTGATTGCTGTAGTTTGAAAATTCTTCAATTGTTCCATTAAATCTATTTGTAGATTTAATCTGAGAGCACGAACCCGTCGTTGTTTCTCATAATACTTACGACTTAAGGCATCTGCAACTACATTTGCCTTTCCTTCGTGATACTGAATATCACAGTCTTAGTCACTTAGGATTTCCATCCATCTCCTTTGTCTCATGTTTAACTCTTTTTGCCCAAATATATATCTTAAACTTTCGTGGTCTGTGTAGACAGTAAATTTACTTCCGTAAAGATAATGTCTCCAAATCTTAAGGGCAAAAATTACGGCTCCTAATTCTAAATCATGAGTCGTATAGTTTTTTTCGTGTTTTTTCAATTGCCTTGAAGCATATGCAATCACCTTTTTGCGTTGCATAAGCACACATCCATATCCTAGTTTTGAAGCATCACAATATACTTCAAAATCTTCAGTTCCTTTTGGTAAGGCTAAGATTGGTGCATTTGTTAATTTCTGCTTCAATATTCTAAAGGCTTCTTCTTGCTTAGGTCCCCATTCAAACTTAATAGCTTTACAGGTTAACTTAGTTAATGGTACGGCTATCTTGGAAAAATCCTGAATAAACCGTCTATAATACCCAGCTAAACCTATAAAACTTCTTATTTCCATTGCTGTTTGTGGAACCTTCCATTTGGTAATTGCCTCTATCTTAGCAAGATCTACATGAATACCTTCGTGATTCACCATGTGTCCTAAGAATTGTACTTCTTGCAACCAAAATTCACACTTCGAGAATTTGGCATAAAGCTTTTCTCTTCTTAACAAAGTTAAGAGTGCATGAAGGTGTTCACAATGCTCTGTCTGACTTTTGGAATAAATAAGTATATCGTCTATGAAAACAATTACAAATTTATCCAAATATGGTTTACAGATCCTATTCATCATGTCCATAAATGCAGCAGGTACATTCGTTAACCCAAAGGGCATGACTGTAAACTCATAATGACCATACCTAGTTCTGAAAGCAGCTTTAGGTATGTCTTCTTCTTGTACCTTCAATTGATGATATCCGGAGCGTAAATCTATCTTAGAAAAATATCTAGCCCCCTGAAGTTGATCAAATAGATCATCAATCCTAGGTAATGGGTATCGATTCTTAATTGTAACTTTATTCAATTCTCTATCATCGATACACATTCTCATTGAACCATCCTTTTTCTTCACAAACAACACTGGCGCTCCCCAAGGGGATGAGCTAGGTTGTATGAATCCTTTACTTAGTAATTCATCTAATTGCTTTTTCAGTTCTAACATTTCTGTGGGTGCTAACCGATAAGGTGCCTTGGCTATCGGTGTAGTTCCTGGAATTAGATGGATCCTAAATTCTACTTCCCTATCTGGAGGTAATCCCGGTAAATCTTCTGGGAATACATCCGGATACTCTGAAACTACTGATATTTCCTTAAGATCTTTACCCTTAGTGCTAATGATTACCGAAATCATATACACTATTCCTTGTTTTCGTTCATAATTAGCAACTTTCATTACTGATATGAACTTCATAGGCTTACGTGGTTTGTCTCTTGTGATCCTAATAACTTCTCCGGTGGGTGATTGAATTTCTATGGAATTCTGATCACAAAGGATTCGAGCATGGTTGGCTACTAACCAATCCATTCCTAATACAACATCAAATTCAGCTAAATTCATTGGCAATAGTTTTGCAGAGAATTTATGTCCTAAAAGTTCTATGTTTCCTTCTTGCAAAACTTTATCTATTTTAACTGAATTTCCGTCTGCTGTTTCAACTGTAAAAATCTGCCTAATATTGGTTAAAGGTAAATTAAGAGCTTGGCAGAATGAAGTATTTATAAAACTTTGGTTTGCACCAGAGTCAAATAATACTTTGGCGTAAATGTTGTGAACTAAGAACGTACCCGCTATCACATCTGGGATGAGTTCTGCTTCTTGAGTGGTCAGCTGAAATGCCCTAGCATTCTTCTTAGTAGTTCCGTCGGTCGCCTTGGTTTTATTGTCTGCTGGTTTAATCATTTTAGGACATTCTGTTTTGAAATGTCCTGCCTCTCCACAATTGTAACAAATTATGGATTTCTTCCTGCAATTTTCTTCACGATGCCCTATAGTTTTGCAAAAATTGCAATATACTTTGCATTTTCCAAAATGTTTCTTTTTGCAATTTTGACAGAATGGCAAAGTTGAAGATTGCCCTGTTCCTCTTTTCTTGAAACTGTTATTATTACCCATCCGAAATCCTTGGGTAATTTTCTGAGCTAATTCCTTTTTCCTGTGTTCATCTTGTGTGCGTACTAATTCATCGGTTAGGGTATTAGCTAATTCCACAGTATCGTCAATAGTGCGAGGTCTCGCAGCTTTATCAATATTGCGGATTTCACTAATCAATCCCCAAATGTAGCGAGAAATAAGTACCGGTTCTGGCGAAGCCAGTGTTGGTACCACTCTAGCATATTCAAAGAATGTCGAAGTATAACCGCGACAATCTACACCCATCATCCGATGATTTAAAAACTTATTTGTCATCTGTTCCTTTTCATACTCGGGACATAATTTCCTTTCTACTAAACCCTTAAATCCTTCCCAAGTCATAACATAAGCTATTATTCTTCCTTTTGATTGTAACACAGTGTTCCACCATTCAAGTGCTCCTTCCTTGAAGAGATTTGATGCATACATGACCTGATCATCTTTAGCACATTTACTTATTGCAATTACTGCTTCGGTTTTCTCTAACCAACGCAGTGATGCTGTTGCTCCTTCATTGCCTGCAAATTCAGTGGGTTTACAAGCAAGAAATTCTTTGAAAGTGCAACCAGGCGTTGCAGTTTTCATTTTCTTAGAAAATGGAGCTTGATGTGGTTCTGCATTATGATTGACATTATCATTGCCTCCGTTTACACTATTACTGAAGTTATCTTCAGTAATACGTTTACTTGGAACAATTGGTTGCGGTTCGATTGGATTCTTTATAGCAGCAACGAATGCTGGAATAGCATTAGCTATCCCTTGAGCAACAATATTTTCGATATCTTGCCGAGTCATATATTGATCTCCTGGATGTTGCTCTGACTGATTAACCTCATTTACTGGTTCATTACCAATGTTTGACATCTGATAATAAATTTTATGTAAATAATTAGTATAAATACAAATATAATAAAACAGTTTGCACATAATCACATTAACATGTATAATCAAAATTATCGATTTCACAAGTTTCATTTTTATATATTATATTATGCCTCGTACACACGATTATCATACAACGTTTTATTGTTAAGTTATTTACACATACTGGTTATTATGATTGTTTATTCACACATATTCCTGCAAACTTCTCATTTATCTGGTCAGCTAATTTCTTAAAAACGACGCTCCCTTTCATCATATTTCCAAGTAACTCTTTCTCCCACATCCCTAATTCGATTTCCTGCATCAATCAACTCTTCGCCCCAGAGGCGAAGTTCAGTAAGATTCTCCGGGCTCATGGTTGGGTATAGTGGAGGTTCTGGGTCAACTTGTGGAAAAAATGTATCAGGGTTGTTTAAAAGATTTTGGTATTGCCAATCGGTTGTCCACCATTCATCTAATTCTACAGGTAATGGTTGAGGTTGGACAATAGGATCTGGAATAGCAGGTTCCAGATTGATTGGGATTTGAGCTTCTAGTGGGTAACTGAAAAGATCTTCTTCAGTAAATATAAGGTTTGGATTAGCTGCTTCAAGGTTTCCATCGGCAGGTCCGATGAGATCACTCATTACTAATTTATGATCTAAAGCTTCCCAAGGAGTCATTTTCTGTTTCTGCCTAGAACTCTCTCCGACTTCTCTTTCTGTTTGCTTAAAACTATTCTCAGTTTCCATCTCTATTTGATTAATATTTTCCTCAATTTCTACCCCCTTTCCTTTGTCTTTTGGTTCTTCAGTTTTGGTAACTTTTCTTGTTGCTGGCTTTTTCCTTCGTACACGCCTCCAGCCCACAAATCTGTTTCTTTTCTTGGGTTTAGGTTTTGCCGGTGGTTTGGATTCAATTTCCATGGGTTCTTCTTTATCAGCGAAGTAACCGGTGAATTCCTTGGAAACTTCTATCTTAACGGGATAGAGGTTAAGATTTTCTAAACCTTCCGATATCTCATTCATGCTGTTTAGTAGATATGCAAAATACATACCAAATGTTAAAACAACATTTTATAGATAACCCGTAAATATTATTGCATACATAAAACAACTGACAAGTAAATTATACTACGATTTACTGTAACTTATTTATTTACTAAATAAGGTTTCTGGAAATTAAAAGTGCTAAAACTTTTGAGTATTTAGAGATTTGCATTTTCTGCTACTGTGGCTAACATATATAGATTTGCCCATTTCTCATCTAATTTGTCCTCCCAAGGTGATTTATTGATTAAATCCTGGGTTTCTTGTTTCACTTTCTTATCTCGGTTTTTCCTTATTTCCTCCTGACTTTTCCTAATAATCAAACTTCTTTTATTAGGAGAAAGTGGTTCCTCGTAATGTGCCTTACGGAAAAATATTCCTTCTTCAGGAAATACATAAGGTTTTGTTTGAGATGAACTTCCCTTCTCGTGGGATGACCTATCTAGTTTAAGATAGATATTTGACAGCTTTTGTTTACCCATACTGTAATTAACAAATAATTGGTTAATAAAACACATAATCACATAATTGGCAATCAGTAAAAATTAAGTATTTCTAAATACTTAATAGGCTTAAATCAGTGGCTCTGATACCACCTTATTTCTGTCACGGCCCCCGACCCGGTTTGACCCGTTTCAGGAGCCGCGGGACAGAAATTCCCGTGGTATTTATTTAACAGCGGAAGTTTCTTCATGATCTTTTAAAAACTGTAATATTTCCCGATTATATTATTTCACAATTCGGGATAAAACCCGATAATTTACAATACTGAGATTTCACGAAGAAATCTTTTATTTTCAAAACATATTTCTTTATTTTATACTGAGCCACTTTCTTAAGCTGATAGTGCTTCACTGCACTTTTCCTGGATCACAACAGATCACCTGAAACATGTTTGAAAAAGGTTTTGTCAGCGGGAAATACTGAGTGAATCATTCAGTTTACTAAAACGACACGTTTGTTATAATTTACAGTATTAAGAGCGATTACAATGTCTCTATCTTTTAAATTAACTGATCCAGTTGTCACTTGACCGGACGTGTGACTGTGGACATATCACTTGCTGGGTCCGTTCACCCACAAGTGATAAATAATTAGTAGCTATGTGCACATCCCCCCACATACTGGCAGTAATTTCAGATTACATAGACTTAATCCCTGTAATTATAATCTTTGAAAATAAACATGCTTTTGTAAAGTAATTTGATAAAAAGAGAATGACTCACATTGCAGATTTAACAGAGCTTATTCTACTGATTAGCCTTGATAACCTAGTTTAAATAATCAAGCACACAAACTAGGTTAGTAACTTAATACAGCATTTACGACAACTCACGAGATTACAACCTTCACAACGAATGACAAAGTGCGATACTTAAACATCCATCGATTAATCGACGAATGACAAAGCATAAACCCTAATGTGGGCAGCACTTAAACATCCATTGGATAGTTTAATCGATTGGACATTGAATCGTAGCAGCGATCGAGTTATTACCCTGAATTGTGGCAGCACTTCGTGAGCAGTGTGTGTTTTTAGACTATTTCTATAATAACTCGGAGTGAATTTGGAATTTAAACGTCGCATCAACGTCCAGAATCAAGTCCCACAGCAACCTATTTATATTTGAAAAATCGTCCCCCTCGCGCCACGCGAGGGGTTCTCCTGTTCCTGTCGCGTGGCGCGACAGGCCCTAGTCTACCCTAGGTTTGCTTCGTGTCCCAGTAGCTTGGCTGAGTTGGTTTCGTGTGATTTTTAATTTTTGACAGCAAACTGTGTGGATTTTACCGAATAGGGTTTACCCCCCCCTGAGTTTTAGGGGCCCTGATCCTGATTCTGATTGTTCTGAAAATTTTAGGGTTTGTGCAGAATCACTTGGGTTTCTTAATTAGGGTTTCCTAATCAGATAATTAGAATACTGAATAGTACTTTTTGATGAGAGTTGTTACAAGAATGGTTACTTGATGATGACTTCAGTAAAGATACCCGATGGACGGGTAGGATTATGGGCGAATGCGTAAACCGAGAGACGGGAACGCGAAAAAAAAGGTCAAAAGACTCGGAATATGAGTCATGACTAAAAGACGGTGAGAATTTGCAAACAGAGATTTTGATAAGAATGTTCAACTGTTTTAGAGTTGAACGGGTCGAATAAAGAACGAAGTTTGACGTTCATAAGTGATAAAACCTCACACGAATAAGTCAAACGAGACAAATACAGTATAAGAAATTGGTAGTACAAATAGGCGCAAACCGAATAATAGAAGTGTGAAATATTAATAAACCTATGTGATGGGTCGTAAAGGAATGTAGATAGGAAAAACGCAAACTAGCGAAACAAGAATGTTAAAAACATTAAGATAAGGAACCCGGGTAACGGGTTGTAAAGAAGTACAGGTAAGAACCGGATAATGATAAGCGTAGGACAAACTGACGTGTAAATGACGTTAGAAGTCATAAAGTCGAAAAGATAATTCGAAAGAAAACAAATGAAGCCTTAGACTACGGTCAAGGTCAAATGAAATCCAAAAAGCAAAAGTAAATGATTCTAAACATAAAAAGGGTACCTTGACACCATAAATATATATACAGTTAAGTAAAGACACAAATAAAAGATGATCTACGGGATCATCTTAACCTACGGGATTATAAATAGTGTTAAAGTTTATGGGACCAAAAGACCTTTGGGTCACAAATAGAAAGAAACGAATTGTATGGGTCTCACCTTAAAAGGGTAAAAAGGTGAAAATCTAAATAAATAGTCTACGAGGCTAAGTGAAAGAACCTACGGGTCATATGGGTTAAACGTGGGAATTGGTTATAATTCTTCGCGGGAGGCAGGATTTGAAAAAAAATATATAAATTTTTATAATACAATAATGTTAGTGAATAAATAAGAAAAAATAAACTAACTAGGAATGACATTAACCTAGTTAGATGTTGAGTTATGAGTTGTTAAAGAGTTATAACAAATAATTAACGAAAGATGAGGGACCAAAAGTGTCTAAATGAAAACTATTATTAATAATAAAAAAAAAACTCACAACACACTTACCTGTGTGTTGTTGAGATCGATCAGAAGCAGGGGCGACCCCAAGCTCCCCCAAAGCCCTAGTTCATCACAAAACTCATAAATTGAAGGTTCAAATCTGATCTAAATCGAAATCCGAGCTAAGATTAGTGATCTACATTACAAGGGGGTCATAAGGTATGTAAAATTTGATAAGAAATCTCTACTTGAAATTCTCATGATTCTAGGGAAATTGAAATCTGTTGATGCATGTTGGTTAAATGAATAGATTAAGGATGATATAGTGTCTAGGAGTAAACCCTAGACAACTATAAGTGAAATCATGTCTAATCTCTGAAAATCTCATGAACACAATGAAGGTGATTCATGGGTTTTGTGAGAAGTTGATGAACACTAGGGTTTAGAAGGTTATTCTAGTGTAGATTGATTCGTAGAAACTGATTTCTGAAAAAAAAATTCAGATGTTTGATTCTATATGTAATAGCTTGATTGATGTTAATTTAGGCTAAGCGACAAGCCATGAACTTGAATGTAAAAGATATAAAATCCTGTCCTTTAAGTGTTTGTAAAAATGCCTCAAAGAAGGCTCGAAACTGAAATTTTAAAGTTAAAACGCATAATTGTGACGTTTTGGCAAATTATGTGATATGTGATTGAAAAGAGTTCTAAACGCGTCATGATTGAACTCTATAGGAAAAGATACCGGAGCGTCGAGTGGACAGGTCGGCGGTGATTTGCGTTTGAAGGGCGTGCACTAAAGGTATGTAACTTGATTCGTTACATTGAGTAATTTTGATAACTAGAGCATGTTTAGTTTTGTTGTAGAATAAAGGTTTTATTGATTGAATGACAAAGTTCGTTATTTGAATTAATAGGTTAGAATTGGTTAGAAGCCGTCTGGTAGTCATCATAATGGAGGATTCCGTAGATGAGCCAAACGGGTTGAATAATGGTGTAATAGTATCGTTAGAGATATTAATAGTTAGCATAGGTGGTTACAATCATTCGAGCATGAAACCATAAGATTGGTAATAAAATGCCGATGATAATAAACCCCGGAAATTGGGTAAAAAGCGCCCTATGTTTACTATTAAAAAGGGTAGTAAAATGAGTGTAACTTAAAATGGGCCGAACAATGCATAAGTGACTTTTATTCGTTCGGCCCGTAAATCAAATTTTCTGTATGATAAACATTATAGACGCGTCGGTAATTAAATTACAGACACATAGGAAAAAGAATCACCTAAAACGGACCTACGAGTCAAAAGTTATGGTCGTTTTAAGTTGAAAATCTGAATTTCCGGAACTGGCAGCAAGTGTAGGTCACAAAACTGGACCTGCTGGAAAACCAGCTCCCCCGCGCCACGCGAGGGCCTGTCGCGCCACGCGATAGGTTACAATTTTTTTTTATTTTGCATGTTTCAACGCTTGGGACTTGTTTATACACTTCATATAAATGTCAAAACTAACATTTTAAGTGATTTTGACCATAGGTACTAAAAAGAACTATCCGGATGGCGATCGAGCATGTTTTTGAAGAACCGAACACAACTTTGCAAGCTTCCGTGTTAACTTAGTTTATGTTTAAACAATACTTTTGGGATGATTTCGTCTAGACAATGTTTTTGATGTAAATGATTTGCTAATCATGTTATGAATGTTTAAACTAGTCGGTAGTTGACTAGTAGATGTTACTTTAAAACTTTTATTTTGTACTTATGTTGAACCAAGGTACGAATTATCTAAAATTTAGTATCTTTTATTAGAAAATTTATCGAGTGTTACAAGTTGGTAATCAGAGCTTAAGGTTGTCAACAAAGTGTTCGGTTCAAGCTTGATTGATCGTCCGGTAAGAATTAATTATTTATATTAGTAGATTATATTTTATGTAAGAAACAAGATATAAATCAATGTGCATGGGAAGAGCGTGTTAACGCACTCAAACCCAGAAAGTGCACTAAAGGCAAACGGTTAAAGCAAGTTATGAACTTGGCTAAACCAAAGAAAATAAAGCTATGTTATAAATGAAATGTTTAATGTAAATATTTCAGTTTCAAGATGTCGAAAGGAAACGATAATGATCCGGTGCCGACAAGCACCGAACAAATAAAAGAGATAATTGCCGAAGAAGTGGGGAAGGTAATTGAAGGTAGTCTATCCGGGTTTATAGACAAAATTCAAAACACGGTGTTGTCACTTGTCAAAGAACGAGTCAAAAGGTTGGAAGATAGTGTCAACCTTATGAAAGAGAAATCGGGAGAACGTAAGGGATGTTCGTACAAAGAGTTTATGGCGTGTAAACCGCCAATCTACAACGGGGAGGTTGACCCGATAATATTCCAGAGATGGTTAAGCGATGTTGAAGGAGTGTTTGAAAGGACCCATTTTGACGAAAGTGACTTTGTTTCTTACGGAACGGGTCAGTTGAGGGGTCAAGCCAAAGATTGGTGGGACAATAGAAAGAAGGAAATAGGAGCCGAAGCGGCGAGGGCCATGACATGGGAGGAGTTTAAGACGCCGTTTCTTAAACATCATAGTCCCAAGGCGGTCATTAATAGAATCAAGGAAGAGTTCATGCAACTTAGACACAAGGGCGAGACCATAGACAAGATCACAGCGACGTTTATGGATAAGATGAAATTTTGCAATGAATTGGTGACGAATGAAGAACAGAAGATATACTACTACTATAACATGTTGAGCACCGAGTATAGGGAGTTTATGACTCCTTCAAAATACGAGACCCATACCGAGATCATAAACGTTGCTCGGGAACGGGAAATTGAATTGAAGAAACAAGTTGAAAGGGGTGAACGAAGGGCACAGGATGTGAATCCAAGCCCTACAAAGAAAGCTCGAACTGTGGAATCGGGAAAGAAAGTGGATGCTAAAGGCGGGTCACCAAGTTGCAAGGTGTGTGGAAAGGGGCACAAGTGTGAGTGCCGCTTCAAAGACAAGCCGTGTCCAGTATGTGGGAAGATGGGACACACCGCATCGTTATGTCCCGAAAAGGTTTCCGTTTGTTATAAATGTTATCAGCCCGATCACAAAAAGTCTGAATGCCCAGAGTTGGTTGGAAAGAGAGACACTAAAGAATCTCCAACGGAAGCTCCAAAGGCGAAAGCTAGGTCCTTCCAACTTGCAGCAGTTGAAGCAAAGACAGAACCCGACATAGTCTCAGGTATATTCGCAATAAACTCGATCCCCGCACGTGTATTATTTGATACGGGTGCGAATAAATCCTTTATTTCACGTGGATTTATTCGACATCCTTCATTTGTGTTGACAAAATTACCTATGCCTTTAGAGGTTGAAATTGGAGATAACAAAAGTTTCATAGTATGTGATGTCTGTCAAAGCTGCAAATTAAGCATCGATGATGAAGAATACTTAATAGACCTAATCCCGATGTCAATGGGGGAATTTCAAGTGGTTGTAGGAATGGATTGGCTATCTCGACACCACACAAAGGTCGTGTGTTTCCGTAAGGAGATAAAGCTAACATCTCCGAGCGGAAAACACTTCACAATCTATGGCGAAAAAGGAGGCAATCCTATAATATGCTCGATGATAAAAGCTCACAAGCTCATGAGGCATGGATGTAAAGCATTTATGATATATGCAAACGAGCCCGAGAAAGAATTACCGAAGATTGGAGACGTACCCGTAGTACGTGACTTTGAAGATGTATTTCCGGATGATTTACCAGGAATGCCGCCCGTGCGGGAGGTAGAGTTTGGAATTGAATTAGTTCCGGGCGCGAAACCCATAGCAAAAGCACCATACCGACTCGCACTGTCGGAATTACAAGAATTAATGTCGTAAATTCAAGACTTGCTTGATAAAGGATTCATAAGGCCGAGTGTGTCTCCTTGGGGCGCGCCCGTGCTATTCGTGAAAAAGAAGGACGGAAGCATGCGCATGTGTATCAATTACCGGGAGTTGAATAAACTCACGGTAAAGAATCGATACCCGCTTCCGAGAATAGACGATCTATTCGACCAATTACAATGTGCGAACTGGTTTTCAAAAATTGACCTTAAATCGGGGTATCACCAACTAAGAGTCAGGGAGGAGGATGTACCGAAGACGGCTTTCCGCACGAGATACGGACATTACGAGTTCCTCGTGATGTCATTCGGACTGACAAATGCACCCGCGGCTTTTATGGACCTCATGAACCGGGTTTGCAAGCCGATGTTGGATAAATCGATAATCGTGTTTATTGACGATATTCTAGTATACTCGAAAAATGAAGCAGAACATGCACACCACTTACAAGAGGTGCTAGAGACACTCAGGCAAGAAAAGTTGTATGCGAAATTCTCGAAATGCGCCTTTTGGTTGCGAGAGGTGCAATTCCTCGGCCACATCATAAGCGCTGATGGAATATTAGTAGATCCTTCAAAAATAGAGGCCGTGTCAAAATGGAGTCCTCCGAAGAATCCTTCAGAGATTAGAAGCTTCTTAGGGCTTGCGGGATACTATAGGAGATTCATTCAAGATTTCTCCAAGATTGCGTCGCCGCTAACTAAGTTAACCCGAAAGGAGGAGAAGTTCATTTGGGGTGTTGAACAAGAAAGAGCATTTCAAACGCTAAAAGAGAAGTTAACTCAAGCTCCGGTATTAACATTGCCGGATGGAGTCAAAGATTTGGTGGTTTATTCAGATACTTCACTATCGGGGCTCGGATGCGTTCTGATGCAACGGGGCAAAGTTATAGCTTATGCCTCGAGGCAATTGAAGGTACATGAAAAGAAATATCCCACGCATGATCTCGAATTAGCTGCGGTGGTGTTTGCGTTAAAAATATGGAGGCACTATTTGTATGGGGTAAAGTGCACCATATTCACCGATCACAAGAGCTTAAAATACTTCTTCGATCAGAAGGAGTTAAGTATGCGCCAGAGACGATGGTTAGAAACGATTTCGAATGTGAAATACACTATCACCCCAGAAAGGCAAATGTGGTGGCGGACGCTCTGAGCAGAAAAGCGGACTATGTCCCAATACGAGTAAGGTCGATGCAGCTTGTGGCGACCTCGGGTATACTTGAACGCATCCGAGAAGCGCAAGTAGAAGCAGTAAAAGAAGAGAACTGGAAGAAGGAAAGAATAATCGGCCAGTTGAAAGATTTGACGGATGAAAAGAACGGGTTGAAGACCCGATCCGGGAGAGTATGGGTTCCAAATTCTTGGGGGGTTAAGACGCTTCTACTCGATGAAGCTCATAAATCCCGATATTCTATTCATCCGGGTGCGACCAAGATGTACAACGATCTAAAACAAAATTATTGGTGGCCCGGAATGAAGAGGGATGTAGTTAAATACGTGGAGAAGTGCTTGACTTGTCTACAAGTCAAAGCGGAACACCAGAAACCATATGGAAAACTGCAACCTTTGGAGATCCCGGTTTGGAAATGGGAACATATCACTATGGACCTATTGACCAAACTACCTAAAACGATTCGGGGATTTGACGCTATATGGGTGATTGTAGATAGACTAATGAAGAGTGCTCATTTTATTCCTATACGAGAGACATATACTTCGGAAAAGATGTCCGAGGTATATACAAACGAAATAGTGGCACGTCACGGAGTACCGGTATCTATTGTGTCGGATAGAGATACCCGGTTTACTTCAAACTTTTGGCGAGATTTTCAAGAACAAATGGGAATGAAACTTTTCATTAGCACCGCCTACCATCCCCAAACGGATGGGCTGAGTGAAAGAATAATACAGACGCTCTAGGATATGTTACGTGCATGTATTATTGATTTCGGCGGAAGTTGGGATGTTTATCTACCCTTGGCCGAATTTTCGTATAATAATAGTTACCATTCGAGCATCGGCATGGCGCCTTACGAAATGCTATATGGTAGGAAATGCAGAACCCCGGTGTGTTGGGGTGAAGTGGGGCCACGCGAACTGGCCCATAAAGATATTGTCCAAGCCACTAATGAGAAAATTGAAGTGGTACGAGCCCATTTGAAGGCATCCCAAGATAGGCAAAAGTCTTATGCCGACAAAAGACGAAGACCGATTGAATTTCAGATAGGCGACATGGTTATGTTAAAGGTTTCCCCATGGAAGGGCGTTATCAGATTCAGAAAAAGGGGGAAACTACGCCCGAGGTTTATCGGGCCATTTAAAATCATCGAACGGGTTGGCAAGGTGGCTTATCACCTCGAGCTACCGGAGGAGTTGAGTGGAATACATGGCACGTTCCACGTGTCTCAGTTGCGAAAATGTTTAGCGGAGGAAACAGGTTATATCCCTTACGATGATATCGAGGTGGATCATAGCCTGAATTATGCGGTAAGGCCATTAGAGATCCTAGATCGGAAGGTTAAGCACTTGCGAAATAAGAGAATTGATCAAATGGGAGCATAGAAAAGGTTCAGACACTACATGGGAGTCCGAAGAAGAGATGCGGCGTCTCTACCCTACACTATTCGGTATGTACTCTGGTTTCGGGGACGAAACCCTTTGAAGGGGGGTGGACTTGTAACATCCCAAAAATATAAATTTTTATAATACAATAATGTTAGTGAATAAATAAGAAAAAATAAACTAACTAGGAATGACATTAACCTAGTTAGATGCTGAGTTATGAGTAGTTAAAGAGTTATAACAAATAATGAACGAAAGATGAGGGACCAAAAGTATCTAAATGAAAACTATTATTAATAAAACAAAAAAAATTAAAACTCACAACACACTTGCCTGTGTGTTGTTGAGATCGATCAGAAGCAGGGGCGGCACCAAGCTCCCCCAAAGCCCTAGTTCATCACAAAACTCATAAATTGAAGGTTCAAATCTGATCCAAATTGAAATCCGAGCTAAGATTAGTGATCTCCATTACAAGGGGGTCATAAGGTATGTAAAATTTGATAAGAAATCTCTACTTGAAATTCTCATGATTCTAGGGAAATTGAAATCTGTTGATGCATGTTGGTTAAATGAATAGATTAAGGATGATATAGTGTCTAGGAGTAAACCCTAGATAACTATAAGTGAAATCATGTCTAATCTCTGAAAATCTCATGAACACATTGAAGGTGATTCATGGGTTTTGTGAGAAGTTGATGAACACTAGGGTTTAGAAGGTTATTCTAGTGTAGATTGATTCATAGAAACTGATTTCTGGAAAAAAAATCAGATGTTTGATTCTATATGTAATAGCTTAATTGATGTTAATTTAGGCTAAGCGACAAGCCATGAACTTGAATATAAAAGATATAAAATCCTGCCCTTTAAGTGTTTGTAAAAATGCCTCAAAGAAGGCTCAAAACTGAAATTTTAAAGTTAAAACGCATAACTGTGACGTTTTGGCAAATTATGTGATATGTGATTGAAAAGAGTTCTAAACGCGTCATGATTGAACTCTATAGGAAAAGATACTGGAGCGTCGAGTGGACAAGTCGGTGGTGATTTGCGTTTGAAGGGCGTACACTAAAGGTATGTAACTTGATTCGTTACATTGAGTAATTTTGATAACTAGGGCATGTTTAGTTGCGTTGTAGAATAAAGGTTGTATTGATTGAATGACAAAGTTCGTTATTTGAATTAATAGGTTAGAATTGGTTAGAAGCCGTCTGGTAGTCATCATAATGGAGGATTCTGTAGATGAGCCAAACGGGTTGAATAATGGTGTAATAGTATCGTTAGAGATGTTAATAGTTAGCATAGGCGGTTACAATCATACGAGCATGAAACCATAAGATTGGTAATAAAATTCCGATGATAATAAGCCCCGGAAGTTGGGTAAAAAGCGCCCTATGTTTACTATTAAAAAGGGTAGTAAAATGAGTGTAACTTAAACTGGGTCGAACAATGCATAAGTGACTTTTATTCGTTCAGCTCATAAATCAAATTTTCGGTACGATAAACATTATAGACGCATCGGTAATTAAATTACAGACGCATAGGAAAAAGAATCACCTAAAACGGACCTACGAGTCAAAAGTTATGGTCGTTTTAAGTTGAAAATCTGAATTTCCGGAACTGGCAGCAAGTGCAGGTCACAAAACTGGACCTGCTGGAAAACCAGCTCCCCCGCGCCACGCGAGGGCCTGTCGCGCCACGCGACAGGTTACAATTTTTTTTATTTTGCATGTTTCAACGCTTGGGACTTGTTTATACACTTCATATAAATGTCAAAACTAACATTTTTAGTGGTTTTGACCATAGGTACTAAAGGGAACTATCCGGATGGCGATCGAGCAAGTTTTTGAAGAACCGAACACAACTTTGCAACCTTCCGCGTTAACTTAGTTTATGTTTAAACAATACTTTTGGGATGACTTCGTCTAGACAATGTTTTTGATGTAAATGATTTGCTAATCATGTTATGAATGTTTAAACTAATCGGTAGTTGACTAGTAGATGTTACTTTAAAACTTTTATTTTGTACTTATGTTAAACCAAGGTACGAATTATCTAAAATTTAGTATCTTTTATTAGAAAATTTATCGAGTGTTACATACCTTATGATCCCCTAGGCTTGGTGATCACTAATTTACTAAAAGCCCCAATTTCCTAGCTTGATTTCCCTTGATTTGGCTGAATTTCTTGTGATTTAGGGTTTTGATCAAGAATCCTTTGTGGCTCTTGTGTAAATCACGACCAGAACACACACATGAGTGTGTGTTTTGGTGTTTTAATTTTTATTAAATTAAAACTATTTTCTCATTTAACCCTTTTAGTCCCTCAAGTTTTTAGAGTTATTAAAAGGATTATAAACCAAGTTTTCTTTATTGTTTTAAAAGCACATAATTAACTAGGTTGATATTCCTAGTTACTTAGTGGGTTCCGAGAGTTATAACCCATTTTATTTTAAGTCTCGTTAACTCGGGCTTCTTATAAACTTACTTTTCTCAAAGCATTTATTCTCCTTTTAATTAATATTAGGTTTATTTACTTAAATCCTAATATTTACCGGGTAAATTTTCACCACTAACGGTACTTTACCCGTCTTTTAGTATTAACGTGGTTTGATTACTAAACCCGTTTTCGGGGTGTTACACTCTGTTTCAAAAACAGAGATTACAAAAGGAAAAACAACATCTGATTGACCAAAAGTGAACAGACATTTAACCTTTGTTTTCAAAAACCAAACCTCTGATTAATAAACATATTTTAGGTTTCAAAAGAGTATATCATTTGTTTGAGGTATCTAAAACTCTGTTCGACTAAAGTCAACCACTGTTTGTAAAGGGTAATCTCTGTTTTGCCAAATCACTGTTTCTCAAGACTTTATTTGTAACCAAACAGAGGCTTCAAACCACTGTTTGACCAAAGTCTGTTTGAGCAAAATTCTGTTTTGACCAAAGTCTGTTTGACCAAGGTCAAACTACTGTTTAGCTAAGGTCAAACCACTGTTGACCAAAGTCTGTTTGACCAAAGTCAAACCACTGTTTGCGAAAAAAGGGAACCACTGTTTTCTCCATAAAACATTGTTTTAACCCAACAGTGGTTTCAAACATCTGTTTTCATCAATCTGTTGACCAAAGTCAATAGATGCATCAATCACTGTATCAACAGATGTATCAACTATGGCAGTTGGTGAAAGATGTATCGACTATGCATTCACAAAACTGTTTAAAGAGTAAAGACGAATAAATAATCACCTCTTGGCACTATTTTACTTTTTACTAAGGTTATTTTTCCAACCATGCAATCATACTATTATATCACCAACAAAATTCCATACAGTACATTAAATTTAAAATAGCTTTTTGAAAATACTGTAAATCAAGCATTGTACTACACAAGCGACTATACTTAACCATTTTTATTACAACTACTTAGAAGTGATTTGAAAGACTCAAACGACTATACTTAACCATCTGTTCGACCAAAGTAAATGCATCAGGGACCTGGACCTTCACCCACACGCATACCGTCCACCACACATATCCCAAAATACCCTTTCAGTTTGCCTTCTCATTACTCCCTAAATTGCAACAAAAATGCACTCTAAAGTTAATTTAGAACATTAGCAGAGTTAGTAGAAAAAAATTAATAATATACAACAAATTAATATATGATGGCAGCCTTGACCTGCTCATAAGTTGCTGCCTTCTCAATTCTTGTTTGACAAAGTCACTGGTTCAATGTTTCGGTTACCACTAATTTCACCTAAATCTATCAAATGCGACAGGCAGCGGAAAGTTGGTGGTAGTAGAAGTTCCACACTACTTGACTGCAGCCATATGATAAGCCCTAGTTGCTTTCTCTTCTTTGTCATATCCACCTAGCCACCAAAATTGGTAATAAAATGAGATCATTTCAACTTTGAATAGAAGATCATGATATTGATGAAAGAAAACTCGACACTACAATGTAAATAATCAAATTTACCGACATAAATTATGCCAAGAGAAAAGCCGAACAGCGGTATTGCAAAGAACAAACACAAAAACAAACAGGTAACTCCCATGATGTTGAAGATAATACACACGAGGATCGATACTGTGTTACAGGTAACTCCCATGATGTTGAAGATGATAACTGACAGAAGGATCTGTTTTTATATGGAATGTGACAACCATTGTTTTTCTTCACAAATCACTGTTTTAACCCAACAGTGGTTTCAAAAATCTGTTTAGTGCATCTAGAGCATATAATTTCGTGCTTCCATTACTTGTTGAGACTTTCTTTAGTGAGATTAGGTATCATTTAGTACCAGATTAACCAAGAACTCAATCAGATTCCGATGGAAAAATTAGAACAAAATCTGAAATAACATCAACTTAATGCGATTTACTCATCAATCAACCAATAAACACATGCATCTCACAAAGCTAAACAATAATTGATCGACAAATTAGAAGAAAAACCTTGCTAACGAAGATGATTGAGGACTCAAATTTGTTCAACTTCCGACGACTGATCGATCGGAATGGGAGACGGTGGCGGTCTTCCTACGATGGATCTGATGCGATCGGAGCCAAGGCAGTTATCTCGCATCGTTATTCCACTGGAATCTGCTCATCTAACGAACGGTGTCGTATCTCAGATCTGCAGCTAATGACCTGTTAAATTTGCAGTTTGTGTATCAGTTGAATAAGAATGATCAGATCTGCAGATTTAGTTCTAGGTTCGTGCAAACTCTTTTCAAATCCAAAGACGTAACAGGTTCGTATATATCAGATCTGTATCTGAATGAACTGTACAGATGGACTCGAATGAAAAATTATCAAATGGATACACTCAATATCAAACCCAATATCAAACCAATCCACCAATAACCAATCCACTGATAACCAAACCAGGGTTATATAATGAGTTTAATACTTACCAACAGCTAATGACCTGTTAAATTTGGCCACTATTTATATAATGAGTCCAAACTTATTCTCAAACTCATTGTGTTTATAACTTTATATAGTCTTTTAATTTTGTACGATTGACAACTTTACCTACTATTTTCAATGTTCAAGTGAAACAACTAGACCAAGTGGTGACACTTTTAATTAGATTTAGTTAATAAAGAGAAAATTTATATAGATAAACACTTACAGTAGGATAAGGCCATTTATTATGTGAATTCCACCAAGCAAGTAATGTTCTTGTTGCCTCCTAGCTTCCCTTTTTTCTTCTTCTTTGTAAATTCCTGCTTTAGGGAACTTATACGACGACCTCCGAATCTACGCAACAACTTCTCCTTCAGTTCCTGTGTGCTATCGGCCGTCTCTCCTCCACTTATAACTTCTTCTTCTGATGAAATATTGCCACCTTCATCTAAATTGAATCATATATCAAATCATTTTTTTATTTTTCTTCCTGTTGTTCCTCATATTCAATTCATACATTGATTATTGATATAATCATTTATGGGGTGTATTGGTTTGATTTTTATAAACAGTCTACCCCTGTTAAAAAGCAAATAAACCATTCCGAATAAAGAAAGTAGTGTATACTTTTTTCAATCTTTCAAATTCAAAGTGATTACTAATTTACTATACAGTTTTCATGTTCCAAATGAGCCAAGCGCATAGCTTCATAAGAAGTAGACATTATTTTGTAGTCAAACAGTTACTCTAATAATTTTAGTGCTTTTCTCATCTGTGCATTATATAACAGTATAACACAACACATGCATGAAACAATAACAAAATCCCAGTAAAATATATCACACCAACAGCTAATGACCTGTTAAATCCGTTCTAACTTCAGCGAATGTAATTTTGTAATGCAATTCTGCAGAGAATTCTGCAGCGGATAACCTTTTGCGAACGAATCTTTTCAGCCGAATGAACTTGAGGGACTCTGATTCTACAGTTGAACTATTTCTGTAGTTGAACGAATGAACTTGATTTGCAGTTTGTGTATGAGTCGAATAACTTGATTTACTTATTTTAATTTCTTTTACCCAACAATAAAGTGCTCCATAATCCTCAATAAGACTACATTACAGCAATAAAGTGATCTCAACTGACCATCAGAACTAATGAAAATCTAATTTAATTAAAAGTTAATCAAGAGAGAATACAAAACTCGAGACGTACCTGCAGATTTGAATACAAAACTCAAGAGAATACACAACCTGTAAAACATACTTCACTGCACATACAGGTTGATCTATCATTACCTAAAATCAAAACTGTCATTTTCTACATAAACCAAACCAAAAGCATTTGAATTTACAAATGAATACATATAGAGACCAACCTCAGTCCACAACACGTAGCCAGCGACGAAACCCACGAATTACTCCTCGGAAGCACGATTATATGAAGAAAAAAAAATCTACTTCACTTTAGGTCTATTTCTACGCTTTAAGTATGAAATTATAAATAAAACCAGTAGATTCTAGTATGAATAAAGGAAAGGTTACGATCAGATACTATGAGATTTGCATGACAGAATCCATTGCAAATGATACACCTGCACTCATTTTGTTCAGAGGTATCCACAACTATTTTGTTCTCCAGTATGGCAAGAAGCCCTCCACCAACACGAGCTTGAGCTTTGCTCTCAATGTCCATCGAACTTAGCTACAGTTAAATACAATCCATGTGATTTCATCGGTTGATTAAAGATATCACAATACATAAGGAAAATATTTACTAATACCTATGATCTGTTATTATTGAATCCAGATGTCCATATTTGCTACAATAGTTTTTTTGTCTGGTGCATTTGCATCCAATGTCCCTCAAAAGCAATCATCAGTAACTAAACTTTTTGGCTGCAACCAAAAATTGTTAATTGTATAAGCTTCACAGTAGGCACGCCTCACATGTACCATCTGTATGTATCACTAACTGGAGTAAATACAAAATCCAAAGCTCAGTGTGCATAAAGACTACAAGAAAGTTATCATCATCCATTAAACTCTTATTAATAGTTAACACACAAGACACACTTCCATTTTGTAATTAAAAACCACAGAGGATTCAGAACACTATCAAACATATGAGATGAAAAACAAAGATCTCGGACACTGACCAGAGAACCCAGAGAACGGGTGAGCGTGTGTGTGCCAATGTTTCTTCTCGCACTCGAATCCAGGACTCGAACTGAAGAGGACCACCACCTCTGATGACAGCCGGAGGTTATCTCTGCCGTCATCAGTCGTCGATAACCTCCCGACATCACCTGTAACTGTGACCGCCCAAAGTAACAGTGCCGGAACCCTGCCGTTGGTCACTCATCGATCTTCTTCTTCTTCTTCTTCTCCGTTCATGCTTCCTTGGACATCAGTCGGATGTTTCAGTCGTCGATTCTTCAGTCGTAGGAGTGTTTATGGACTAAGGAGGGGCTTTGAGTGTGGGTGAGGTATTGATTTCATCAAAATCTCCAAATCGAATTTAAATCAACATCAAATTAAACCTAAATTGAAATGAAATGAAATAAGAAAGAGTTTTAGAGAGAGAGAGAGAGAGACCTGGTTTGAATTTTGATTATGGAGCTTCAAATGAAATGAAGCGTCTGCATCTTTAAATCGAATTTATAACATAGGTTTAAATTTTGAAAATTTTGAATTTTGAATTTTGAATCTGGAGCCAAGATTTTGAATATGGGCAGTGGTTTAGATGAACATCAGCAGTTTGTCCTTTTGTATGAACATCAGTGGTTTGCCCTTTTGTATATGTGGGCAGACCTTTGAAAAGGTGAATGTGGGCCATCTTTGAATTTTAAAGTGGGGCAGTGGTTTGAATTTATGATGTTACTAAGCTCTCTCTTTGGCCTCCACCTCATTGTTGATGACATAAGAAAAGCCTTGTTGGACATGCTCTCTAGCTGACACATGAGTTTTTTTTATGTCACTTGTGTTTCTCTTTTTATAGAAAGTATAGATAAGTCAAAAGTGAGAAGTTAGAAATTCTAACTTCTCAAAAATGACTTCTCAATAGATAAAACCCTTCAAAATAAGCTAACCCAAACACCCCCTATCTCTCCCTATAGGATTTTAGATGTAATTAGGGGAGCTAAGGAGAGAGAGAGAGAGAAAGAGAGAGAGAGAGGGGTCGAGGGCAATCTTATATATATATAGGGGACCGCTAAAATGAAAACCACCCCCAGTTGTAAAAACCGTGAGAACCACTCACCACCAATTAGATAATGACAATCAAAAGGGTAATATAGTCATTTAATTAAAACCATCAAATCATCTCTCTCCTTATTAATGTCTCTTTTTAAAGTTTTTTCATTTTCTCTCTCTTCAGTCTCTCTCTTCACATTTCTCTCTCCTATTTTTGTTACTTTATAAAAAAGTTTTTGTAAAAAAAAATTAAGACCGTAAAAAAAGTTTTCGTAAAAATGAAAAAAAGTAAAAAAAAAACGTGTGTGTAAAAATAGATTTTTGTAAAAAAAGTTTAAAACCGTAAAAAAGTTTTCGTAAAAATTTTTGTCTTTTGTAAAAAAAGTTTTTATGAAAAAAAAATTGTAAAAAAAAAGTTTAAAACCGTAAAAAACGTTTTCGTAAAAAAACGTTAAAAAGTTTAAATAACGTGTGTGTAAAAAAAAGGTTAAAATTATAAAAAAAAAATTCGTATAAATTCTTTTTCTTTGTTAAAAAGTTTTTTGTAAAAATTTTTTTTTTTAAAAAAAAGTTTAAAACCGTAAAAAAAATAAAACGTGTGCGTAAAAAAACAGCGCGTAAAAACGGGGCGTAAAAAACGGCGCGTCAAAAAACAGCACGTAAAAAACGGGGTGTAAAAAACCGCGCGTAAAAACGGGGCGTAAAAAATGGCTCGTAAAAAACCGGGTCATGAAACAACGCGTAAATACGGAGGCGTAAAACAGCGCGTAAAAAAGGGGGCGTAAAACACCGCTCGTAAAAAAAGGCACGTAAAAACGTTTTTTGTAAAAAAATCTGGACAAAAATTGTTTTTTTTTTGTAAAAAAAATCAGCGCATAACAACGGGGCATAAAAAATGACTTGTAAAAAAAACCGAGTGATAAAACGACGCGTAAATAAGGGGCGTGAATACGGGGCGTAAAAACGGCGCGGAAAAAACGGGACTTAAAAACGGCGCGGTAAAAAACGGCGCGTAAAATCTGGCATAAAAACGGCTTGTAAAAAACCGGTCGCAAAAACGGCGCGTAAAAACAGGGCGTAAAAAAGGGCGCGTAAAAGCGAGGCGTAAAAAACGGCGCGTAAAAGCGGGGCGTAAAAACGGCGCGTAAAAGCGGGGCGTAAAAACGGCGCGTTAAAAAATGAAATGTAAAACCTGGCGTAAAAAAACGGCATGTGAAAAAGCCGGGATTAAAAACGGCATGCAAAAATTTGTTTTTGTTTAAAAATCTGGATCTAAAATGATTTTTAATAAAAAATTATGTTTAAAAAAAACAAGAATATAATAATATAAAAAGTAATAAAAAAAACAATAAAGATAAAAAGAAAAAAAAGTAAATTTACTTAACTACCCTTTTGCATTAAAATATTAAAAACATAATAAGACAAAAAGTATTTAATATTAGTTTTAATTACTTTTAATCTCATTCATCCATCTTGAAGATCTAATGGTTGGAAAGTGGTTCTCTCGGTTCTTACAACTGGGGGTGGTTTTCATTTTAGTGGTCCCCTATATATATATATATATATATATATAAGGAGGAGATCATGCGAGAACCACCCTTATTGCGAGAACCGCGAGAACCAATGTGAACACAACCTAAAATAGCTAAAAAAACCTAACCCCACCCCCCCCCCCCCCCAAAAAAAAACCTAACCCCCCTCCCCAAGCTAAATGCTAAAAACTAAAACCCCCAAAAAACCTAAAAAAACCCTAACCCCCCTCCCCCCCCCCCCCAAAAAAAAAACCTAAACCCCCCTCCCCCACCCCCCAAAAACCTAAAACCCCCCACCCCAAGCTAAAATGCTAAAAACTAAACCCCCAAAAAACCTAAAAAAATAAAAAAAAATCTACAAATTTTTTTTTAATATTTTTTATGCTCAAATCGCTACTTTTAGTGGCAAAAATTTTTTTTTTTTTTTTTTTAATTTTTAATATTTTTTTTGCTTCGAAAAGTAGCGATTTTTATATAAAAAATATTAAAAAAAAATTTGTGTGATTTTTAGCTATTTTTGGTTGTGTTCACATTGGTTCTCGCAATAAGAGGTGGTTCTCGCATGATCTTCTCCCTATACACACACACACACACACACACACATATATATATATATAGAATCACGCTAAAATGAGAACCACCTCGAGTTGTAAGAACCGTGAGAACTACACCGTACGGGTCGAGGTGGACCAATTTTTTTTTCTTCATAAACGTAGATGCGTGTATTATAAACACATTTGTAAAAAAAAATTCAAAAATTTTTTTTTGAGCACCACAAGTGTGTGTTTACGGGTACCGTAAATTTTCCGGTAGGATTTACGGTACCCGTAAACACAAACTTGTGGTGCTCAAAACTACACACACGACATTTTTTTTTTGAATTTTTTTTTACAAATGTGTTTATAATACACAAATCTACGTTTATGAAAAAAAATTTGGTCCACCTCGCCCCGTACGGTGTAGTTCTCACGGTTCTTACAACTCGAGGTGGTTCTCATTTTAGCGGTTCCCTATATATATATATATATATATATATATATATATATATATATATATATATAAATATATAAACGGGATCAGGAGAAAACGGCAAAAAGTGTCAGAACGGTGAGAACGCATCCTGGCCGAACACTTGGCGCGGGGCATGATCAGGGTCCAAGGGGTTTTTTTTTTCTTTTTAGTATTCTTCTCCTTTCACGATTTTCGCGTTTGACATGCTGCTTTATTTTTTGCGTGCAAGATAAATTTGGCGTTATGTAGAATTATTAATTATTTGGTGTTTAACTGTTTTTTCTCAGATTTCTTTTCGTTGAATTAAATCTTTTTGTGTCACATAGTTAATTTTTTGACGTTATGGTTTTTCACATGTCATTTTTGGCGTTTAGTATCTTTTTGTTAATAATTGATTACCATGGATTAAAATTTTATAAAACTACAATAACACGAAAATCAAAATAAACTAATAGTCTTCCGTAGGTGGGATTACATCAGAGATGTACCCATAGCTTTGTTCATCACTTTCTTCAGATTCTTCATCATCAAATTTCATTTTTGCGTATAACGCCATTAGCTCGTCTCTTCTTTGCTGCAGCCTATTCTTGAATATCACTGCATCCTTGGATTTTGGATCGTTTGAAGGTGTTAAATCACAGAGTTGTCAATGATAGATAGCAACCCTGTCTTCAACATTTCTTCCATTGGCCTTGAATATTGCACCCCGTTTTTATAAGTCACTTCAAGTGTTCATTCTTCCTCATGCAATACCCAACTGCTATGTTTTAGTATATGAGTATCTTCAATATCATCAACATCTTCTGCCGGAAATTTTATCTTCAGTCTTTTTATTACAGTTCTCGTTCTTTTTGACAATCGTTGTCTATTGGAACCCCAAGGGCCAGGATATCCTTCTGAACATTTTCATTCATTCCAAGCATGGATTTGATTGTCCTTACCTTTACCCTTCTTCTATCAGAGAACTTTATGATGAATCGTTTCTATTTCCTTTCAAACCTCCATGCAATAACCTTAGCCATTTTTAAATTTTTTGGCGTTTTGGACAATATGTGGCATTTTAGTTAAATTTTTTGGCGTGTTTGAGCTTGGGTTCTCATGGTCTTCTTTTATATTGACTTTTTTTCCCCGCGTATGACAGGTAATTATGGCGTTTTGAAAAAGATAAATAAATATAATAAATGTTAGTAATTATGTTTTCCGTCGTTTCATTTTACTGTTTTTTGCAGTTTACCGTGTTTTGTTTTCAGACTCAACTATTTTATGGTGTAACACGTCAAATCTTTGACGGCTGTAATTATGGCGTTTTGTTTTCCAATGGCGGTTAGATAACTATTGGACTTCTTTTTGTTTTATATTCTTTGCACATTGTTTCACGTTTTTTTTCTAATATTAGTTGTTCAAATTAATTTTATTATAGTTTGGTAGTTTTTTGGGGGCGTTTTTTATGGCATTATGGCGTTTTACACGCATTTGCTAATTTTGGCGTTTTATTATATTTTTCATTATAGCATTAATATTCTTTTGTTGTTTATTAACTGAAATTACAAAACAAACAATAGATAAAGAAAATTAAAAAAAAAACAAAGTAGAAGCAATTTATGATTTTAAATCTTCAGTGTCATCAGTCTCTTTTTTCTTTTGAAACTACAAGAAATGTGACAAATAAATAGCGTTTTGGGTTTGGCGTTGTTTATTTTCTTTGTTCATGTGTTGAAGTGTCTTTGTGGATGTTGGAGACATAGATCGACCCCGTGTGGGTGGATGCTATCTGCCTGTCGTCTTCATTATAATCATCGAGGCCAAAGTCGCATTTACACTGGTATAGGTCTCTTCTTATTATCCAAACCTTCTTCAGGAACAAAGATGACAGTATGACATATGGGTGTCATCAGTCCCTCTTTTTTCAATTTTGTCCATCTCATGCAGCAAAATCTTACTACACTAACGTAAAAAATCATTCAATGAAGCTTCATGCAAAACATTACTGAGGATCAAAGAAAAGATGATTGCCGTCGTTGTATTTTTGGCGTTTTACATTGAGTTGTAAATTTTTTTTAGCAACCACTCTGTGTTTTTTTGGTGTGATAAACGGAAGGTGGTGAGACGTTTCTATTTATAGAATTTTTTTTGGCGCGTAGTTTAGGCGGGATGTTATTTTTATAACAAAAAATGTAATTAACATTTATCCGGATGTAAGCTTTGGCGTTATATATAATGGCGTTTCATATTTTTTGGCGTTTTTGTAGCCAGAGAGCTTAAATAAAAACACAGAAAAAAGTACGCAGTGATAAAATTGGCGTTTTGTATTTATTTGGCGTTTTATTTTTCAATGGCGTTTTATGTGAGAAATGGTTTTTTACTTTTTTACCCTTAATGAAGCGCGTCCATGTAATAAAATTGGTGTTATTTACTAAAATGCCACCGCGGCAATCTAGTCCGTAGATTGTTTTGATCGGAGGATCAATAAGCGTTCTCACCGTTCTCACACTTTCTACCGTTTTCTCTAAATCCTGACCCTATATATATATATGTATTGGTTATATATAGGTACAAACAAATAAAACCCACTCACATATACAATCCGATCCTTTTTTTATGTTTCCCAAAAAAAATGTTTATTTTATAAGAAATCATATAAAAAATTTTCTTTTTCAAATATAAATTTTTAAAAATCAACCCATAACCCGACAAGCTCATTGGTATATAACTTAAAAATGCTCTGCTATGTTTATATAAAAACATAGAGTCGTACATGTTACGGAGTACATTCAAATTGTCTTGATTATGCGGTACGTTTAAATGTGTTGTTTAGGTTGGACCGAGTCACACTTTCATGTTATAGAGTTAATTATTGTATTAAATACTTACGTCATTATACCGTTTCATGTACCCGTCAACACTGTTAAATAAGATATTTTATGTGACAACCGTCAAAAATCCAGGTACCCGTACAATTAATTAATATTGATTAGTGCTTAATGACTGTGCTGAATTACAAATGATTGCTTTCTGAATACTGTATCATACTTACATGTGCATCACATTTCATACTGTCACATCATCTTTACATATAAACTAGTGACATAAACGATGCACAAAGCACAGTTAGCACAGTTAGCCGATAACTCAGAAAATGCTGACAATGTTCAGTACATAGACAGACAGTGTTTTGAGACCCAGTATGAGCCGAAAACCAAATCTACACTAGTATAGTGTGTAGGGAAGTAAGGACCACAAAACTGCTTCACTAGGTGGTAGTTTAAGTGCCGGAAAGTGCCTAAAACCCACATAAAGTGCTGAATTCAGCATATTTCAGCAAAATTCAGCATTTTAACAAGCTAATTACATGCAAAAATATGACAAGATGGTCCTGAATGCTTTCCTAAGTGTCGGGAATTAAAAGTGTCACAAAAGAGTACTTAAAGATCACTAAACGGAATAGCTTGACACTTTAACGAACCGGTATCTAACCGAATAACCGGACACTACCCGAAACACCAAAATTATACTAGAAGCATTGTTTTATTATTTCTGAGCTAGTTATGATCCCCGAACACCCTAACACACTATATAACATCTAATACACATGAACACTAACTAATACACTTAGAATCCTAACTAATCATCTAACTAACCATTAAACACCAACTAAATACCCGCCCCCTTTAAGTGGACGGTCACAAGTGACCCCACCATAATCTCCTCTAAATCTTCCTTTGATCTTGCTTGGATTTGCTAGAGATTATGTATGGTACTATTGAAACATGTTACACAATGGATAATAGCATTAGATGGTTATAAGAAGACTTGAAGTCCTCATTCTCACACACACTTCACAACATCACTCACCTTCTCCTCCCTTGCTCTATTCTCGGCCGAACACCCCCAAGCACACCACCATCATCATCAAATTTTGATCATCCATTCCAAGTTCATTTCATGATGCAAGAAGGTGTTTAAGCAAGCTTGGTGGTCTTGGATCTTGAAGGACCTCTCCCATTAGCTTTTATCCTCCACATTTGTCATCTACAACATCAAGTGTTCTTTCCTAGCCTTGTGCGAGTAGTAAGGCCCTCATAACCCTTTGTTACTTCATATATTGTTGGTTAAAAGATGATATACATTGTTAATCTTGATGAACACTAAAAGACATATTCATGAATCTCTAACATAAGCTTATAAACATATGAATACTTGTTGATTTGTGTTTATTTGCTTCCTGTTGATTGATTATTAGTGTTAGTGATGTTAGACATCATATGGAACCTACTAGATTGTGATTAAACACATGATGAGTAAGTTAATGTGATGATCTTGTGAAAGACCAAGATCATCATGCCTTATGTTTACATGAACTTGAATAATAAAAGTTGTTTTCATGTGATGATGATACAAGTCTTGTGAGTGGATGATTTCTAAAATAGTTTTCCAAAGAAACCAAGCTAAATCACAAAGATTTACATGAACATTGTGAGTGGATGATTTCTAAAAGAACTAATCATGTTTCTAGTGTTGAAACAAGTATAAGAATACATTGTTTACAAGAGAAATACAAAAGAATGATTTTTGGAAAAATCATCTAGTAAGTTGTAAACACCTAAATCCTTTAAGAATGAGACTTTTAAAAAAATAAACACTTTGAGGGGTAACTAAACCTACTAAATACACTTCCAAGTTACTACAAGTTTTTATGAAAGTTCAGGTTCATGATTATTATGTAGATAGCTTTGTTTTAGCACTTGGTAAGTGAAGATTGATTGTTGATTGTTTATGATGATTTTTGAAAAGAAAATGATATGCTTTGATAGCATGGACACCTCCATTTTTAGGAGAAACTATGGCAAAAGTTTCTAAAAATATAAACACTTTGAAAAATATTTTCTAAACAAATATTTACATGTGTGTTTTAACTATGGTTTTTAATATAAACTTTGCCATAGACTTTGTTACAAAAATACAAGTATTAGAGGTTGGTTTTTGTAAATAAAAATGGATAAATATGTATTTAGAATATATATTTACATTAAAGACACATTGTGTGTGATTATTTGTATACTTTGTGTATTGGTTATATTATTTTAGGATTTAAAGTAATATAACTTAACAAAATACCAAGAATTTACAATCCAAAATAATACCAAAAATCACAAGGAATAAATATATAAGTTACACACATAATATTGTGGAACCGAACGCGAGAACGTAACTTACAAAATATTCCGGGAAATAACGTTATAAATATAATCTTTGGTAAATATTATTTTGGATACAAGAAATGAAAATATGATTTTTGTAAATATTACAAAGTTATATCATATTTTGACAAGGAGAAAAATATATTATTTTTGGGAAATAAAAATATATTTTTCCTAGAATAATTAGAAGATATATGGTTTTTGAGAAAAATATATATTTTCTTGAAATACATTATTTTTGGACAAAATAAGTTTAAATATATTTT
Source organism: Helianthus tuberosus (assembly GCA_030545235.1). Taxonomy (NCBI): domain Eukaryota; kingdom Viridiplantae; phylum Streptophyta; class Magnoliopsida; order Asterales; family Asteraceae; genus Helianthus; species Helianthus tuberosus. The sequence continues at coordinate 127,963,993 of CM060389.1, forward strand.
CTAAGTTAGACTTAAAAATATATTATTTTGAAACTACGAATACAAGAATACGAAAATACATGTATAAGATACCCCCATCCTTGGGAAGGAAATACGAAAATAAATACTTGGAACGTGTTGTTTCAGAAATGTTGTTTAACAATCATTCCAAAATTTAGTATAATTTAAAGTTAAAATAATTATTATTTTAACAAGTAATTATAACTTGGAATAATATTGGAGACATAAAAGAAACGTAACTCAGAAACGTTAATTCTAAGGTAAGGCACGACCCGTTCGTCTAATAGACGTTAGTACATTGTAGGTAGTCGTGTTTTCTGACAAGGTTTGAGTTGCGAGTACGGAAGACGCAATACAGTGAGTTCATGTCCCCCTTTTCTTTAAACTGTTTTGTTTATTTACTTCGGGGGTGAAATACATGTTACAAAAGGATTACATACAAATACAATTGGTATGGTTAGCCTAGGAAAGAACCATAGATCATGTGAATGGGTAGGCCGATACTTGGGACCATTAATCCTCGTATAAGGACTGAGAGGCATGAGTGATAGATCTATTTGGGTGTACCGAGCCCACACCCATGAGGACCAGGGTGGCCCATAGGGTGACTATGTCTTCCAGCCGGAAGCCCGGTACAAATTTGCTAGGTTTGAGTCTTCCTACACCGTTACACATATCAGTGGCCTTTCAAACCATTGGTGATCTTTTCCTTGTTTGCTTTCATACCGGGATTTACATACATACAACATACTTTAAAGGTTTATTCATACACAAAACACATGAACTCGCTCAACTTTTGTTGATGTTTTTAAACTACATGTATTTCAGGGAACTGAGTGGATCTGGCAGGTGTTGCATGTTTTCAAGCTGCGTTATAAATAAAAGATGTCATCCAAGTCTTTAGGGTTTAGGAGATGTGTCTTACTCCTGGACGAGATACGTGATTCTAAGCTCGGGTTGTTTTAAGTTATGTTGTCGAGTCTTCGTGAACTCATTAAAACATGTTATGGTTTGTAATTTGAATTCAGTGTCAACGTTCCAGACAAGTATGTTGTGTTATTTTCAAACTTAATTTATGGATGAAAATCTTATGGTTTAATCATATAGTTGTTGTTATGATTGAATGCTATGGTATTAAGAAAGTCACACCAATAATCACGCTTCCGCAAAAGTCAGGGTGTGACAACTTGGTATCAGAGCTTCGATCGTAGCGAACTAGGATTCTTTCTCGAGTCTAGACTACGATCATTAGGGCTCTCACAAAATTGTTTTCATAACATATTTTCATTGCATACACGAAATGTCCAGATCCGGGAAACAAACATTTAAAAGACACAAAATACATTTCAAGGAATTCGTTTATGGTTCAGTCTGAGAGATTGGGGAGTTAGTTTGAGAGACTAGCTAGAGCAGTCTGAGAGACTGGGTAGTTCAGTCTGAGAGACTAGTTGGGACAGTTTGAGAAACTGGGAGGTTTAGTCTGAGAGACTAAGTAGTTTAGTCTGAGAGGCTGGGTGGGATAGTCTTGGGAAGACTAGGATGCATACATACTTACATTGTTACTACTTACATGCTTATTTGATGATTGATGATGTATGTGCATATGTTGTGATTGATTTGTTACAGACACCATGTCCTCCTCTGAGAGTGGAGTATCTGATACAGTAGACCCCATGGCCATAGTTTCGGACGATGAGATTGTCCCGGACCCTGAGGTTTTCACATCTGACACTGAGAGTAGCGATGATGATGATTTCCAGCCGTTTGCTTTACCAGATTTTGGCGATGATATACCGCTAGCTGATGGTTTCCCTGTCGAGGATCTACTTCTTGTTCCGATCCCCGATCCTTTACCTCTTGCTGCATTTCCTCTCGAGGATATGCCTTTTGATGCCATGTCTGATGATGACATCAATCTTTTTATTGAGGGTCCCCCTGAGGGTGGCCCAGGATGATGGAGCTCCAGTCGATGATGTCATTGCTGTTCTGCTTGTTGAGATTTCATCAGACCATTCTGGTCCTGATTCGTTCAAGTCTGTGTCATCTACTACTTTGCACGCACTGGGATTGCAGCGTTATCCCACCGATTCTGATTCTGACACGGCTATGTCTGCCGCACCTGTTCCTCCACAGGACTTCGAGTTTGATGATGAGTTTGATCCTGACATTGATCCTGAGCATGAGATTGACTTCATTCCTGATGATCAACTTTTTGACGTACCCGCTGATCTTGAGTTAGCTCCAGCCGACCCTGAGCCTATGCTTGCACCCGAGCCTATACCTGCTCATGACCCTCTGCCTGAACATGACCCTGCACCTGTTGTTGCACCACTGTTACCTGACCCTCTACCTGCACCCGCAGACCATGCTCTTTTTGCTGCCCATATAGACCCTAGATATGCATTGACCCGCAATGGGTGGATAGAGGATGATGATGACTTGCCTCCTTTTATTGAGCCTCTTACTCCCCCACCTGCACCTACACATGCACCAGTTGACGTTGCCCCGTTGCACCCACATGTGTCTGACATACACCGCACCGATCTGCCGATCACGTTCTTACATGATATCCCTCCACCCCGTCCAGGGGAAGGACCGTCCAGCCAGTCGTCTGGCCATGCCCCACCTGTGTTAGCAGCCTTTCCTTTCATGCCACCGTTTGCACCTGCTACACATACTGCACCTTTTGCTTCTGCACCATCAGGCGAGCCACTTATCTGGTTTCCGCCCAACACGATGCCTGTTTCTGATCCATATCATCCTTCACATTACACTGGATACACGAGGGATGATCTGCTTTTTTCGTTACAGCTCCAGCAGGAGATGTTGTGTTGGAGAGTCATGGATCTTGAGAGGATTCCGCGTCCTCCGCCTTGTCCTTGTCAGTCACCATTCGCGACTCCACCCGCTCCTCTCCTGCCATACCCAGATTTTGACGTCCGTTTTCTTACTATGGAGCAGCAGATTAGCTATCTGTTGCGTATCGTTCATGCTCTTGATGAGGAGTTAGCGCATCTGCGCAGTTTGCTTTTCGTTCCTCCATCTCCTCCTCCTCCTCCACCATCAGCATAGAAGTTTTTGGTTTTATGCAGGTAGCATACTTTTGGTAAGAGTGTCGCTATTGAGCCCAGATTACACGACCTTTTGAAGACCACTTTTCTTTTTGACTTTTGATTGTTGTAGTTTGATGGATATTTTGGACAAGGGTGATGTGACCCTGTAGTCCATTTCGATGTATGGTACATTGTAGAACATGTAAAACTGTATTTGTGGTCATTGATATATGAAAGCTCAATCGCAACATTCTCATTATATACGTTGTTGAATTACTTGTTTGTGTTATGAATGGGATGTTATGTGCTTACCTGCGTTAATAAATGCCATTACGTATACATATCTTGTGCTTACTATACTTATTATGACCAGACCGACACAATCTTCTTATAGAAGATGCCTCCACGAAGAGAAACTCGATTGCCTACGACTGAGGCTGAGTTACAAGAACAGATTTCACGAGTGATAGCACAACACGAAGCCTTACGCTCTGAACATAGTGGAGGTACCTCGGGAAGCAACCCACCTCATGGTAATGTTTAGGTCACTAAAGACACATTACGTTACATTTGGATATTCCATGTGCGATCGCTAATGCTTGCTGTGAATGATGTTGCTTGTACAGGCTGTACCTATAAACAGTTCTTAGACTGTAAGCCTCTAAATTTCGACGGCACCAGGGGTGCTGTGGCTTTTGTAAGATGGACGGAGAAGACTGATTCTGTGATAAGAATGAGCAGGTATGCTCCGGAACACCAAGTCACCTATATCTCTGGATTGTTCTTAGATGGAGCGCTTTCCTGGTGGAATCTTCAAGTCCAGACCTTGGGAGAAGAAGCTGCTTATGCCATGACATGGGACGAAATGAAGGAACTCATGCGAAAGAAATACTACTCCAGGGCTGAAATCCAAAAGTTGGAAACTGAATTCTGGAATCTCAAGATGGATGGCCCGAAGATCGCGGAGTATGTGCAGATATTTCACGACCCATCTCGCGTGGTACCATACATGGTTGATCCGGAATTCAAACGCATCGAGCGATTTATTTGGGGGTTGGCACCTCAGATTATGAGTATGGTGACGACGTCAAAGCCTGCAACAATCACCGAGGCTATTGATCTGAGTGTAGCACTAACTAAAGAGGCAATCAGGTTAAACAAGTTTTCAATCTCTGACCAGAAGAAGAAGGAGACTCACGTTGAGTCATCCGGTGAGAACAAAAAGAAGTTCTCAAATTTCAAGAAAGGTACCAGCAGTGCTAGCAAGAAGGAAGCGGCAAACGCACCAGCCAAGGTCAAAACTGGTGCTGAAAACAAAGGAAAAAGGGTATATGGGCACCTTGCCCAAATGTGATGTGTGTCAGTTTCATCACAATGGACGATGCCGAGCTGGAAGATGCGAGTCTTGTGGAAGAGTTGGTCATTTGAAGGAGACATGCTGGGTGGGTGCCGGTCGTGGAAATGGTGGTCAGAGAGGTTATGGTAGTGGGAATGGAAACGTTAACCGCGGTGGTAATGGGTATGGAAACTGCCCTCAAGGAGGAAATGGCGGTAATGGTAATCGTGGTAATTTTGGGAATCAAGCTGGTAGTGGGAACCTGGGAGCGAATAACAATCAGGGTAATGGGAATGGAAATGGTCGAGGACCAGGTTGCTTTAACTGTGGAGACGTGGGGCATTTCAAGAGAGAGTGCCCAAAGCTCAATCAAGCTCAGGGAAGTGTTTTCAATATCAGGGCGAGGGAAGCTCGCCAAGATCCAAATGTGGTCACTGGTACGTTCCCTATAAACCAACGCTTTGCATCTGTACTATTTGATACCGGTGCCGATTATATTTTTGTATCCCTAGAATTTAAGAATATACTTGGGTTGGTAGCTAGTAAGCTAGACATTCCGCATTCGATAGAACTAGCAAATGGAAAGCTAGTAGAAGCGAATGAAGTAATCAGAGGTTGCGTAATAGAACTATGAGAGCACGAGTTTATGTTTGACCTTCTGCCAGTCGAGTTGGGAAGCTTCGATGTAGTAGTGGGGATGGATTGGTTGTTAAGTAACCTAGCAGAGATCGTATGTCACGAGAAGGTCATTCGCATTCCGATGGTGAATGGAGACACAATTGTGGTACATGGAGAGAAGCACGGTACGCCTCTAAGGATCAGTAGTTGCTTGAAAGCCCGCAGATGTTTGCAGAAAGGATGTGTCGCCTTCCTGGCACACATTGTGGACAAGGAAGTCGCTGAGCCAAAGCTAGAAGACATTCTAGTTGTGAAGGAATATCCAGAAGTCTTTCCCGAAGACTTGCCAGGATTGCGGCCACAAAGGCAAGTTGAGTTTCACATTGACATAGTTCCAGGTGCTGCGCCTGTTGCCAAGGCACCCTATCGACTTGCACCTTTAGAAATGCAAGAGTTGTCAACACAACTTCAGGAGCTTTTGGACAAGGGATTTATCAGACCAAGCTTCTCGCCTTGGGGGGCTCCAGTTTTGTTCGTTAAGAAGAAAGACGGTAGTTTCCGCATGTGTATCGACTACCGCGAGCTTAACAAGTTGACCATTAAGAATCGGTATCCTTTGCCAAGGATTGATGACCTGTTCGACCAACTACAAGGTTCGAGTTTTTACTCCAAGATCGATCTTCGATCAGGTTATCACCAGTTGAGAATTCAAGAGGAGAGTATTCCAAAGACGGCCTTTAGGACTCGCTATGGACATTACGAGTTCCTGGTTATGCCGTTTGGTTTGACAAACGCGCCAGCAGTGTTCATGGATTTGATGAATAGAGTCTGTAAGCCGTATCTCGATAAGTTTGTGATTGTGTTTAATGACGATATCTTGATTTATTCGAAGACGAAGGAAGAACATGAGCAACATCTAAGAGCCATCTTAGAGCTGCTCAAGGAAGAGAAATTGTACGCAAAGTTCTCGAAGTGCGAGTTCTGGTTACGTGAGGTTTAGTTCCTTGGTCACGTGGTTAACGGAGATGGAATTCATGTGGATCCCACAAAGATCGAGGCAATTAAAAACTGGGAGACTCCGAAGACGCCAACCGAGATTCGACAGTTCCTAGGTTTGGTAGGATATTATCACAGATTTATTGAGGATTTCTTAAAAATCGTTCAACCTTTGACCTCCCTCACTCAAAAGGACAAGAAATACGAATGGGGAGACAAGCAAGTAGAAGCATTTCAGTTGTTGAAAAACAAGCTTTGCGATGCACCGATTTTGTCCCTACCCGAAGGCACTGACGACTTCGTGGTATATTGCGACGCCTCGCGTCAAGGTTTAGGTTGCGTGCTAATGCAGCGACTGAAGGTTATAGCCTATGCTTCACGCCAGTTGAAGGTTCATGAGAAAAACTACACCACACATGATTTGGAATTAGGCACTGTGGTGTTTGCTCTGAAGATCTGGCGACATTACTTGTATGGCACCCGCTGTACGATCTATACTGACCATAAGAGTCTGCAGCATATATTTGATCAGAAAGAACTTAACATGAGACAGCGCGGATGGGTTGAGCTGTTAAATGATTATGATTGTGAAATTAAGTATCACCCAGGGAAGGTGAATGTGGTTGCAGACGCCTTGAGTCGGAAGGAAAGAATCAAGCCCTCTCGTTGCGCATTCGTGCCGCGCAGAGAGAAGCTCTTAAGGAAAAGAATCTTGAAGATGAGTATCTCCGTGGGATGGAGAAACAGTTAGTACCAAATGAGGAAGGAACATTGTGTTTCATGGGAAGAATTTGGGTTCCCCTCTTTGGTGGTCTTAGAGAAGTAATTTTCGATGAAGCCCACAAGTCACGGTACTCGGTCCATCCAGGATCGGATAAAATGTACCAAGATTTAAAGGATTTGTATTGGTGGCCGAGATTGAAAGGCGATGTTGCAACGTATGTTGGCAAATGCTTAACTTGTGCCAAAGTAAAGGCCGAATATCAGAAGCCTTCAGGACTTCTGCAACAACCTGAAGTACCCATGTGGAAATGGGAGCAGATTTCAATGGATTTTATAACGAAGATACCAAGGACGCCCAGAGGTCATGATACGATTTGGGTAATCGTAGACCGTCTGACGAAATCTGCACACTTTTGGCGATCAAGGAAAAGGATAACACTAGCAAGCTTCCTGAGCTATACCTCAGAGAGATAGTTGCATGGCATGGAGTGCCTCTCTCGAATATCTCTGATAGAGATGGAAGGTCTGTATCAAGGATTTGGCAATCCTTCCAAGAAGCCTTTGGTTCTCAGTTGAATCTGAGTACTGCTTTTCACCCGCAGACAGATGGCCAAAGCGAACGACCGATTCAAACGTTGGAAGATATGTTACGAGTTTGCGTGATGGATTTGGGTGGTAGTTGGGACACTCACTTACCCTTGGCAGAATTCTCATATAACAACAGTTACCATGCAAGCATTCGAGCCGCACCGTTTGAAGCTCTCTATGGGCGCAAGGGTCGATCACCGTTATGCTGGGCAGACGCGGGTGATAGACAACTTGTTGGTCCTGAATTGGTTCAGGAGACGACAGACAAGATTATACAGATCCGAGAGCACATCAAGGTGGCTCGTGATCGACAAAAGAGCTATGCGGACCAAAGGAGGAAACCTTTGGAGTTTCAAGTGGGAGATATGGTTTTGTTAAAGGTTTAACCCTAGAAGGGTGTAGCATGCTTTGGGAAGCATGGGAAGTTGAACCCAAGATACATTGGACCGTTCAAAATCCTAGAAAGGATTGGTCTTGTAGCTTACAAGTTGGATCTACCCGCAGAACTGAATGGCGTTCATGATACATTTCATGTATCTAATCTGAAAAAGATTCCAACTCAAGAAACAGTTATCATCCCTGCCGATGAAGTCCACATTGACGACACACTCCACTTTACTGAAGAACCTGTTGAGGTTACTGATTGGAAGGTTAACAAGACAATCAGGAGTAGTGTTAAACTCGTCAAGGTTCGTTGGAACGCGCGACACGGCCCAGAGTTCACTTGGGAGCGTGAGGATCGCATGAAAGCAAAATATCCGCACCTGTTCCCAAACTCCCCTGCAGCTAGTAGCAGAACTAAAATTTCGGGACGAAATTTTCTTAACAGGGAGAGAATGTGACAACCGTCAAAAATCCAGGTACCCGTACAATTAATTTATATTGATTAGTGCTTAATGACTGTGCTGAATTACAAATGATTGCTTTCTGATTACTGTATCATACTTAAATGTGCATCACATTTCATACTGTCACATCATCTTTACATACAAACTCTTAGTGACATAAACGATGCACAAAGCACAACTAGCACAATTAGCGGATAACTCAGAAAATGCTAACAATGTTCAGTACATAGACAGACAGTGTTTTGAGACCCAGTATGAGCCGGAAACCAAGTTCTACACTAGTATAGTGTGTAGGGAAGTAAGGACCACAAAACTGCTTCACTAGGTGGTAGTTTAAGTGCCTAAAACCCACATAAAGTGCTGAATTCAGCATATTTCAGCAAAATTCAGCATTTTAACAAGCTAATTACATGCAAAAATATGACAAAATGGTCCTGAATGCTTTCCTAAGTGTCGGGAATTAAAAGTGTCACAAAAGAGTACTTAAAGATCACTAAACGGAATAGCTTGACACTTTAACGAACCGGTATCTAACCAAACAACCGGACACTACCCGAAACACCAAAATTATACTAGAAGCATTGTTTTATTATTTCTGAGCTAGTTATGATCCCCGAACACCCTAACACACTATATAACATCTAATACACATGAACACTAACTAATACACTAAGAATCCTAACTAATCAGCTACAACCATTAAACACCAACTAAATACCCCCCCCCTTAAGTGGACGGTCACAAGTGACCCCACCATAATCTCCTCTTAATCTTCCTTTGATCTTGCTTGGATTTGCTAGAGATTATATATGGTACTATTGAAACATGTTACACAATGGATAATAGCATTAGATGGTTATAAGAAGACTTGAAGTCCTCATTCTCACACACACTTCACAACATCACTTACCTTCTCCTCCCTTGCTCTATTCTCGACCCCCCTTAAGTGGACGGTCACAAGTGACCCCACCATAATCTCCTCTTAATCTTCCTTTGATCTTGCTTGGATTTGCTAGAGATTATGTATGGTACTATTGAAACATATTACACAATGGATAATAGCATTAGATGGTTATAAGAAGACTTGAAGTCCTCATTCTCACACACACTTCACAACATCACTCACCCTCTCCTCCCTTGCTCTATTCTCGGCCGAACACCCCCAAGCACACCACCATCATCATCAAATTTTGATCATCCATTCCAAGTTCATTTCATGATGCAAGAAGGTGTTTAAGCAAGCTTGGTGGTCTTGGATCTTGAAGGACCTCTCCCATTAGCTTTTATCCTCCACATTTGTCATCTACAACATCAAGTGTTCTTCCCTAGCCTTGTGCTAGTAGTAAGGCCCTCGTAACCCTTTATTACTTCATATATTGTTGGTTAAAAGATGATATACATTGTTAATCTTGTTGAACACTAAAAGACATATTCATGAATCTCTAACATAAGCTTATAAACATATGAATACTTGTTGATTTGTGTTTATTTGCTTCTTGATGATTGATTATTAGTGTTACTGATGTTAGACATCATATGGAACCTACTAGATTGTGATTAAACACATGATCTAGTAAGTTAATGTGATGATCTTGTGAAAGACCAAGATCATCATGCCTTATGTTTACATGAACTTGAATAATAAAAGTTGTTTTCATGTGATGATGATACGAGTCTTGTGAGTGGATGATTTCTAAAATAGTTTTCCAAAGAAACCAAGCTAAATCAAAAGGATTTACATGAACATTGTTTTTAAAGAACTAATCATGTTTCTAGTGTTGAAACAAGTATAAGAATACATTATTTACAAGAGAAATACAAAAGAATGATTTTTGGAAAAATCATCTAGTAAGTTGTAAACACCTAAATCCTTTAGGAATGAGATTTTTAAATAAATAAACACACTTTGAGGGGTAACTAAACCTTCTAATTACACTACCAAGTTACTACAAGTTTTAATGAAAGTTCAAGTTAATGATTATTATGTAGATAGCTTTGTTTTAGCACTTGATAAGTGAAGATTGATTGTTGATTGTTTATGATGATTTTTGAAAAGAAAATGATATGCGTTGATAGCATGGACATCTCCATTTTTAGGAGAAACTATGGCAAAAGTTTCTAAAAATATAAACACTTAGAAAAATATTTTCTAAACAAATATTTACAAGTGTGTTTTAACTATGGTTTTTAATATAAACTTTGCCATAGACTTTGTTACTAAAAAATACAAGTATTGGTGGTTGGTTTTTGTAAATAAAAATGGATAAATATGTATTTAGAATATATATTTACATTAAAGACACATTGTGTATGATTATTTGTATACTTTGTGTATTAGTTATATTATTTTAGGATTTAAAGTAATATAATTTAACAAAATACCAAGAATTTACAATCCAAAATAATACAAAAAATCACAAGGAATAAATATATAAGTTACACACATAATATTGTGGAACCGAACGCGAGAACGTAACTTACAAAATATTCCGGAAAATACCGTTATAAATATAATCTTTGGTAAATATTATTTTGGATACAAGAAATGAAAATATGATTTTTGTAAATATTACAAAGTTATATCATATTTTGACAAGGAGAAAAATATATTATTTTTGGGAAATAAAAATATATTTTCCTAGAATAATTAGAAGATATATGGTTTTTGAGAAAAATATATATTTTCTTGAAATACATTATTTTTGGACAAAATTAGGTTAAATATATTTTCTAAGTTAGACTTAAAAATATATTATTTTGAAACTACGAATACAAGAATACGAAAATACATGTATAAGATACCCCCATCCTTGGGAATGAAATACGAAAATAAATACTTGGAAAGTGTTGTTACAGAAATGTTGTTTAACAATCATTCCAAAATTTAGTATAATTTAAAGTTAAAATAATTATTATTTTAACAAGTAATTATAACTTTGAATAATATTGGAGACATAAAAGAAACGTAACTCAGAAACGTTAATTCTAAGGCAAGGCACGGCCCGTTCGTCTAATAAACGTTAGTACCTTGTAGGTAGTCGTGTTTGCTGACATGGTTTGAGTTGCGAGTACCGAAGACGCAATACAGTGAGTTCATGTCCCCCTTTTCTTTAAACTGTTTTGTTTATTTACTTCGGGGGTGAAATACATGTTACAAAAGGATTACATACAAATACAATTGGTATGGTTAGCCTAGGAAAGAACCATAGATCATGTGAATGGGTAGGCGGATACTTGAGACCATTAATCTTCGTATAAGGACCGAGGGGCATGAGTGATAGATCTATTTGGGTGTAGCGAGCCCACACCCATGAGGACCAGGGTGGCCCATAGGGTGACTATGTCTTCCAGCCGGAAGCCCGGTACAAATTTGCTAGGTTTGAGTCTTCCTACACCGTTACACATATCAGTGGCCTTGCAAACCATTGGTGATCTTTTCCTTGTTTGCTTTCATACCGGGATTTACATACATACATACAACATACTTTAAAGGTTTATTCATACACAAAACACATGAACTCGCTCAACTTTTGTTGATGTTTTTAAACTACATGTATTTCAGGGAACTGAGTGGATCTGGCAGGTGTTGCATGTTTTCAAGCTGCGTTATAAATAAAAGATGTCATCCAAGTCTTTAGGGTTTAGGAGATATATCTTACTCCTGGACGAGATACATGATTCTAAGCTCGGGTTGGTTTAAGTTATGTTGTCGAGTCTTCGTGAACTCATTAAAACATGTTATGGTTTGTAATTTGAATTCGGTGTCAACGTTCCAGACAAGTATGTTGTGTTATTTTCAAACTTAATTTATGGATGAACATCTCATGGTTTAATCATATAGTTGTTGTTATGATTGAATGCTATGGTATTAAGAAAGTCACACCAATAATCACGCTTCCGCAAAAGTCAGGGTGTGACATTTTATTGGACAAAACCCTGCCCTAAGTAATTCTAATTCTTTTATTTTTTTCTTTGTAAGTTTTGTCAAAAATGTGTCTTAGTATGAAGATTTATCAGCTTATAAATAATACAAAAAAACAGTTTTATTGCTGTAGATTTTTTTAACACAACCCATAACCTGTAAAGCTCACGGGTCTATAAACACACTTGAAATCATACAGTTGGATTATGTAATGAAAATTCATTGTGTGATTTAGTTTATACCTTTTAAATTGAATTTTATTTACTATTGTCTTTTTTGGGGTTACATATATAATGTTGTTGGTTTGGTCTATCTGACGAGCAAATCGTTTTCATACTGTTTTATCTTAAAATATATTTTAAAAATTTATGACATATGAATATATTTCGCTACCCAAATGTCTTCAAGCTATGATCAAAGTTGATTTTTGTTACTCAAGCACAAGTTACATCTCTGCCTCGACACATCTATATAGAATCATACAAAAAAAAATACTTTTATAGATATAGATTTTTTTAACACAACCCATAACCCGTGAAACTCACGGGTATATAACCTAGTCTTATATATATATATATATATAGGTACGGGATCAAGAGAAAACGCCCTAAAGTGTGAGAACGGTGAGAACAGATCCTTGCCTAACACGTGTCAGAGAACTTAACGACGAAACGTCATAGTGAAGGGCAGAGGGGCTTTTTTGTCCTTTCATATTCTTTTTTTTAAACGCGTCTCACAACATCTCTCCAATTTTTGGCGTTTAACAAATACATGGCGTTTTTATTGTTTTTTAGATCAGGAGTATAGTAAATATTTTGGTGTTTAACTAAGTATGGCTTTGATTGTTTTGACTTTCACCCTTCTCCTGTCAGAGAACTTAATGACGAAGCGTCCTCTGACCTCTCAAACCTCCGTGCAATAACATGTACCATTTTTTTAAAATTATATGGCGTTTTAGACAAGTTGTGACGTTTTTAGTGAATGTGTTGAGTGTGAAGCTTTTGTTTAGCTGTTGTACTTATATAATGAGCTTTTTTTTTGCGGCCAGGTAGATATTTGTTTTTGGCGGTAAAAAACATCAGTGATTTTCTTGATGTGTATTTTTTTTTAATCAAATGTTGTGCCATGTAGGATGCAGGCCTATAATGTGACAGGCAATTATGGTGTTTTGAAAAGATAAACAAATTCAATTTCCCATGTAGTGGCTTTTAATATAATAAATGTTTAGAAATAATGTTCCCGTCTCTTCATTTTTAGTGTTTGCAGTTACTGTTTCATTCAGTTTCATCTGTCAATTAGTGTTGTTTTCTAATAATACATTGTTTGGCATTTTTGGGCGTTTTATATAGCAACAACGTGCTTTGCTAGCATCTGTTCTCACAGTTTTCATACTATCAGGCGTTTTGGTGTTTGTAGTTTTTGGCGTTTTATACTCAATTTTTTTTATTAGTAGAGAATTAGATAATAAATAACAGAGAATTAGATAACAAACAATAGAAAATGAAAAAAAAATTTAAAAATTCTAATCTAATTTCTCATCCAAATCTTCACTGTCATCAGCCTCTTCTTCTTGAACCTTTTTGGCGTTTTGAACCTTTTTGAATACCTTACCTAGATGCTAATTTTCCTACATAATGCTCGTCTTTAGAAGAAGCTTATTTTTACTGGCATCCTGTATTTTGGTTTGCTATATTCTTATTTGGTGACATGTTGAAGATCAACGCCTGCTCGAATGCTATTATAATAATGGGGTCCAAAATAACATTTTTTACACTAGTATTGATCCCTTCATGCCATCAATATATCTATCAAGAACAAAGTGACATGATGACATATCAGTGTCATCAGTCTACTTTTCTTGAGTATTTGACCATCTCATTCAGCAAAAGCTTTTAGAGATACCAACCTCAGAGAAGAATCCATTCAGTGAAACTTCATTCAGAACAATACTCAAAATAGAAGAAACGAGGTTTCCCATCTATGGTTTTTTTTAACTATTTTTTTGGCGTTTTTAAAGTGAGTGGTTTCTAGGAAACATGACGTTGTTTTTGGGTGTGATCAATTGATTGTGCAGAGACGTCTCTCTTATAGGATGTTTTTGACGTGTAGTTTAGGCAGGATTTTATTATAGTAAATGATATTAATAAAGTAACCGTCTTTTCAGTTTACTGTGTGTATTTTTATTGTTTTTGTTCAGTTTTTTATGAGTTTAGGGTGATAGACGTCCCATCTTCCAAGTTTGGCATTTTTTTAATAGCGTTACGTAGTTTTTGACGTTTTTTTTTAGTTTTTAATAATACTTGTCCAAAGTAATTTTATTATAGTTTCTGAGTTTTTGGTGTTTTATGGCATGATGGCGTTTCACAAACATTTTGTCTGTGTGGCATTTTTGTTAAAATAATGTTTTTTGTTCTTAGCTGAAAAATACATACAAACAACTGAAAACGAAAATTAAAAAAAATAGAAACAATTGATCTTCCAAATCTTCACTATCAGCAATCCCTTTCTTCTTTGAAACATGTTCACTGGCGGTTTGACTTTGGCATGCTTCATATTGTTTTTTTGTTGTTGAAGTAGTTTTTTTGTGGCCATTTGGAAGGATAAAATGACGTAAGTTTTTTGTTTGAAGTTCATCTTTATCTTCAACCCACTCATCAGTGTCATCCATCTCTTCATGCTATTCAAATATTCATCAAGAACAAAGCACATAGAATAACATAAGTTTGACATCAGCATCTTATTCTTGAAGATTTGTCCATCTCATGCAACAAAATGTTATTGTGTTACACCCTCTCAGCTAAGAATGCATTCTGCGAAACTTCGCGTAGAACAATATTGAATATACAAGAAACGATGTTTCCCATTTTTGGCGTTTTACTAAGAAAATAGTGTATCTAAAAGAAACGTCGATTGGAATATTTGATGTTTGAGTTTTTGGCGTTTTCTAAGATGATTGGTATATAATAAAATATGGTGTTTTTGAGTTTGGTGTGTTAGATGTTTTGGGTTTTTTTGCGTTTCTAAGATGAATGGTATATAGTAGCAAATATGGTGTTTGCGGTTCGGGGTGTGTTTAATGAATGTCTGAGATGGTTTTGTTTATATAGGATGTGTTTTGGCCCATAATGGTGTTTTATTCATGAGTTTGGCGTTTTTGGTAGAGAAGTCTAAAGGCCATTTTACCCTTAATGAAGTGCGTCCACTTAATAGAATTGGTGTTATTTACGAAAATGCCAACGCGCCAATCTAGTCCATAGATTGTTTTGATCGGACGATCCATAACAGTTCTCACTGTTCTCCAAATCCTGACCCTATATATATAGGGTGGGGTTCTAGAGTGAACACTAGCGTATTTGCGAACTGAGTGAACAAATCCTGGCCATTGATCTACACACGTGTATGACCAGGATCTCATCATCAAATCGTAAAATACACTAGTGTATTTCAACATCAAATCCTGACCTTTGATCTACAAACGTGTATGGCCAGGATTAGTTCACTCAGTTCGCAAGCTGCACTAATGTTCACTCTTGAACCTAATCCTATATATATATATATATATATATAGGGTCAGGATTTAGAGAAAAGGTGGAAAGTGTGAGAACGCTTATGGATCGTCCGATCAAAACAATCTATGGACTAAATTGGCGGGGTGGCGTTTTCGTAAATAACATCAATTTTATTACGTGGACGCGTTTCATTAAGGGTAAAAGCGTCTTTTGACTACTCCAAACAAAACGCCATCTCATTAATATAAACCGCCAAACAAAAATCACACACCATTCTAACTAAAAACGCCATTAGATATAAAACGCCAAACTTAATTATAATAAAATCCCGCCTAAAAAACCGCCAAAAAAAAACCTATATATACAACAAGTCAGACCTTCAATTAAAAACACACACAAAACCCCAAACGCCATATTTAATATATACCATTCGTCTGATAAACTCCAGAAAACCCAAACAACAAATATCTTCTTGTAACACCACGCAAAAACATGTCCAATATAGTGATGACACGTGTCATAAACAATAATCATGTAAAAAGTTAACTTTGAGGGACTAAAGTTGACAAGCAGTGTAAAGATGTATGTGGAAGGACTAAAAGCGTCAACATGCCAAACTTGTGCCTCTGATTGACCTCACACGATGTTCGTATTCTTTAATGAATAAATTGTCGGACGCAAGAAGTCGTTTGTAATTAAAATCAAAAGTTTATAAAGCACAGGGGTTAAAACGTGTCAACATGTTAATTCTTACCTCTGAGTGACCTTTTAACGATCCCGAGGCTTTGTAACATTTTATTTTATTCTCACGAATGTCGGATATTGACTTCGTGAAGTTTCGATACAAATAAATGATTAAAGTTGTAAATTCCAAGAAGAAGGGTTAAAAGCGTCAACGAGGAGAAATAGTACATTTCGGGTGATCTCGTAACTGATCGGAAGCCTAACGGTGTTTATATATACCCCAAGATACTTAAAAGTTAACTTTGGGGGTCAAATGTGCAATAAATGAAAGTTATTTCATGTTAAAAGGGACCAGGGACTAAAACTGCCAAGGTTGGAAAACTTTTTACCGGAATCTGGGATCGTCGCGGGGCGTGTAAGTCCCCCTCTGATGTCTACGCGGGCCGCGACAAAGTCACCAGCGACCAAAAAACAGGCAGATGCATGTTACAGGCTGTCCACCGCCATTGCATGGCTTCTGAGCAATACTAGGGGCTTGTAAACGGTTTTACTGCCACATTAACACTTGGGATCATCTGGTAACTCCTAATAACAGTTGGAATGATCCTAGGAGCTCTCTAATTTCTATATAAAGGAGCTTGTTTGATCATTTTTTACTTGCACCTTCAAACTTTCACTCACAACTCTTTCTCTGGAGCATCCTGGACCTAAAGGAAGCTCTCTCAAGTTAAATTTTCGTGCTAAGGACCTTTGAAAGTATTCTTAGCTTCTGTAGTTAAGTTTTTATTAGTATAAGGACCGAAAGTCAAAGATATCGTAATTATGATTTGACTTTTTGATTAATCATTAACGGTCCAGCCATGATTCAAATTGAAAGTGGCTATGTGTTGGTAATTAAGTAGGTGATAATCCCTCAAATGGGCACCTCCTAATTATCACGTTTACTAAGTTAATTTTCAGGTCAAAGTAATTAAAATAAAAGTCAAACGGTTCAGTTTTTAAATAAAATTCATAACTGATAATGTAGAAGCTATAAAATCAGTTTTATCACTTTAATAACTTGGTAAATATTATAAGAACATGTTTAGACATGTTCAACCCGACAATTATGAGTTTAGGCTCGGTTCGCAACCGAAAGTCGCAAAAGTTGACTTTTGCTTTGACATTCAGTTCTGACCCTAATTAGCTTAGTATCTTTATGCCTTAGGGTTCCTTTGTGACCATATTATATGTTAGTATAACCCTCTGAGGTCATAATACATGGTCCCTTAGTAATCCGAGTTATTTGCTTATTTCCGTTAATATGCTTAAATTTGACTATTATGCCCTTTTAATGTAAAAACGAGAATTTTGGATATATGAGTATACAAATATCTTTGTTACCGATATATAAGCATGTCAAATAAATTTGATATCAGTTTCTGGTCTCAAACTAAAGTTATGCAAGATATCGTAAAATGAAACTTTTTATTAATTAAACTACGTTTTTAGCATAAATCATGTTTAAACCCAAATTTTGGCACAAAACTCATTACCTACTGTTTTGATATTATTTTTAGGGATTTTTGGAATATTAGGTCAGATTATAAACTGACCATATCATTGAGTTCTCGTATAATTCGATAAATGACGATAATACCCTTTTGTTAATAAAATGAGATTAACATACGATTAACATGCCAAACCTTTTCCTAATGACATTATATGTTAAATAAAATATTTTAAACATTAAAGGCTGATCAAAATCTCAAGATTTCATAAACATCTCAAATATCATCAATTACCGACTTTTACGATAATTAGGTGCATAGTGTGATATCTGTGCTTGTGTAATCATTGTACAAACTCTGAACAATCCAATATTAATAAAACAATGTGTTTTGATCCCAATGTTTGTTTATTTATGTTTGACATTTTGCACGTTTTGACTTTTGATTGATTTTGAACTCTATATCGCTTTCTGGAAAGTTATACGCAAACTGATGCGTAAACGTAATCAGTTTAACGTGATAAACACTCCGGAATAGCAACTTAAGCCTAACATACCTTAAATCACCTTTACATAACTTAGAAATAAGTTTTAAAGGGTTTGGTATGGCAAAAACAAGCTTTGATAGGTTCGGTGTGCGAAAATACGCTTATTTGATCATACAGGGACTAAAAGTGTCAAAAACGATGTAAGTTTGCATTTACGCGCATATCTTACGTTCTGACCACATCTGGACATCCAAAATTTTGTAGATACTAAAATAAAATATTTTATTTTAGTGACCAGAATTCAAAAATACCATTCGTCGCTTAATTTGGATCGTTTTCGCGTCCGTTCGAGTTTCGTCGTAATTAACCGAATAACATAACCATACGACCAAACGAACCGAGCATATTTTGAGTCCTCTATACTTTAAAAACCTTGTAGAGCCTTGAAAATGGCTTGACGGGGGTTAAATGTGCCAAAAATCAGCTTCAACACATGCAGGGACCAAATGTGTAACTTTTGAAACTTTGCTGAATCGACCAGAGGTCGCGGGCCGTGTAAGCCCAGCCTCATTTCTTACGCGGGGCGTGAGAGGATGCCCAGTAACAGAAAGTTGTTTTTCAGCTGCTGTTTTGCAAATCAGGCCCTTGTATGCAATCCTTATTGTTTTGGGAACATGTTAACACCTCTCCAAGTAATCTTAGCTGTCCCTTAACACATGTATGGCTGAGATTCATTGCTTAGTGGCCAAACAAACACTTGTAATGATCTTATTCCTCATCTACATGTATAAATAGCATGGCCTTTGATTTGTTTCATTGCTCATCCTAATTTTGGAAATCTAAGTGGAGGAATCCCTGCAAAGGAGCCACCTACCTGAGTTCTAAGATCATCCTTCTAGCCTTTGAACACCAAGTGCCGTTTGATTCTATGATCCTTGGAGCTTTAGTTGGTCTTATTCTCAAGACTAATAAGAAATCCCAAGTGAGTACATAGTTCCCCTCTTTTACCGCTTTCAAATACTTTGGGGTGATACACATGTGCAAACATTACTTTCGTGCTTTTCATGCTTCTATGACATAAACATGCTAGTTTCACCTAATACACATATAGTACATTATTTCAACTATGTTTTGCTATGTATGTTGACTAAGCATGCAAGCACATTGATTTCATAGATACCTTTGTTGCATATGTTTACTCAACATATGGACACGTTGTTTTACATGACATTTCTGCTATGTATGTTTACTGAGCATGCTAGCACAATTGATTTCATGAATATTTCTACTATGTATGTTTACTTAGCATACTTAGTACATGGTTTTCATAGCATGCTTACATTGGTATGACATTTGGTATGTTTAACGGGACAATAATACATTCATTAACACTGA
Source organism: Helianthus tuberosus (assembly GCA_030545235.1). NCBI lineage: Eukaryota > Viridiplantae > Streptophyta > Magnoliopsida > Asterales > Asteraceae > Helianthus > Helianthus tuberosus. The sequence goes on from CM060389.1 coordinate 127,983,642, forward strand.
TCATACCGCTCGGTAGTATATAATGGTACCATAGGACTTGACAAATCACGTTTCCGACTTCCTAGGTTTGTTTTGGAAGTTGGGAATGACAGAATCCGATATACATAATTTAAATAAACCTTTAATTTGTTTAAGGGTTTGTCGCCACTGTCGCAAGGCTTGAATGTATGCGCTTTAACATTACTGCATAAATGTTCGTATCCATAAAGCATTGTTTTCTACAAAACATAACATTTGATTTAAACGTAGGTTTATTCAAACACTTTGTTTTGTACATTTTCCTATGGGGTTGAGTATATACTATTTATTCACCATATATGACATTTGTTTTCACATTGACATTATCATATAGTTTGAGTAGATACTTTCTACTAGCTATACATTACATTTGGTTATACATGATATAGTTTACACATGACATTGAACATGGTTTACACATAAACGTTTTGACATTTTTTTTAAACAAGACATTTTGGTTGATTATTGATAAGTGACTTATATGACGGGGCTATGTGTTATATGATAAAAGCATGGTGGATACGCCGCTGGTACTTCCTATATATAAGTGCTTTTATTGTATTACACATTGTTGCGTTATCTAAACCACTTGACAAAGACTATAATTTTCTAGGACCCTAACACAAGTTATCTTGTGTTTAGATCTTAAAACAATACACGTCACCTATCCTTAGGTGATTACCAAAACATGAACACAATCATCCAAAATGATTTTTGAAAATCAATCATCTACCCTTAGATGATTTGTTATAAGGTTTTGAACCCTTCAAAATTCCAAAATGATTTTGAAATCAATCATCCGAGGATTGGATGATTTCTTTTTGGCTTAATGCCTTCTAAATTTTCAAAATCTCATCAAAAATTTGGGTCTAAATAATGTGAACACGTGCAAACTGGAAGGGTGGATGCCTGTACCCTGAGTTTTCTGTCTAAGGCTAGAGTGTTCGTACAAATTCGCAGTATCGGACCAGTCACTCTTACCTGGGAACTCTTAGGGTGAGTGTCCACTTATAGGCGAGCATGTCTTCGGCGATACATTATTATGACCCAGTTACTTTGATTTGTCACTGTGTGTCGACTGTTTGCTATGAGGTAACGAACAAATGACCACCATCCTTTCATTTTGTTGATATTTATGACATCTCATTTTTCATCACATCATCTCACTCGTTTTCTCTCATGTTTCCTCTTTTAGAATGACTCCTCGACGTAACGTCCAACAACCTAATGCCGAACTGGCAGCTATTATAGCACAGCAGATGGCTGTTATGCTACCTAATCTCATCACTCAAATAAACCAAGCCAACAATAACAATAATGCACCTGCTCCGTGCAACTTCAAAAGTTTTAACTCGCCTAAACCGCTCAAGTTTAGTGGTTCTGAAGGAGCAATTGAGCTCCTACAGTGGTTTGAGAGTCTTGAGAGCACCTTTCGCCATGTTCAGTGTCCTAACAATCGTAAGGTCGAGTTTGCTTCGAGTGTATTCCAAAAGAGGGCTCTCACCTGGTGGAATGGGTGATGAGAAATCGAGGTGCTGATGTTGCTTTGGGTCAGACATGGGAGGAACTCAGGGCTCTTATGATGAGAGAGTTCTGCCCTCGTCATGAGCAGAGGGCACTTGAAAATGAGTTCCATGATCTGAAGCAAGACAGTGGTGAAAACCGGGCTTATACAGATAGATACGAGGAGTTAAGCTTGATCTGTCCTACAATGGATATTGTCACTGGCAACAACCCTACTACCGTCAGACAGGCCATTGAGCTAGCTGCAACCCTAACAGACTCCCAAATCAAGAAGGTTAAATTCCACAGAAAAGGGGATAAGAAGCAGAAACACTCTGATAGCACCAAGGAGAATAAGGGCAAGAAGTCTGAGTCTTCCAAGAACTACGTTGTTACTGCGCAGGCAAATAAGGCTGCTCCTAAGCAGCCTGCACAACCTGCTGCCAAGAGGCAGTATGCTAGGAATGCACCCCTGTGCAAGAAGTGTAGTAGCCATCATCAACCACAGGTGCAATGCCGCATCTGCACAAACTGTGGCAAGTCTGGTCATCTTGCAAATACCTGCCGCTTTGCTCCGAACCAAAATCAGGCAGCTCAAAACCAAGCAGCACAAGACCCTACCCAGAATCCTGCACGACCTCATTATCCGCCTGGTTCATGTTTCAACTGTGGGGATCTGACCCACTACAGGAACAACAGCCCGAGGTTGGTAAACGCAAATCAGGCGCAGGCTCGTGGTAGAGCTTTTAACTTAAATGCAAATGAGGCACGTACGGATAACGAAGTGGTGAACGGTACGTTCTTTGTTAACAACCATCCTGCTTCTGTTCTATTTGATTCGGGTGCCGATAAGAGTTTTGTGTCCTTAGCTTTTGAGCCTTTGCTTTCGATGACTAGAACAAAACTAGGAAAGCCCTTGACAGTAGAAGTAGCTAGTGGTGAACCCGTTGTACGTGATTCCGTTATTTGAAATTGCCAGTTGAACCTTAATAACCATCTTTTTCCAATTGACCTCACACCGATGCAACTCGGGATCTTTGATGTTATAGTGGGAATGGATTGCTTAGCCAAATACCATGCTGAGGTGGTTTGTTTTGAGAAGATTGTCCGTATACCACTTTCGACTGGTGAGATCTTAGAAGTTCATGGGGAGAAACCTGTTAGTAACCTTAAGCTTATGTCTTGTACCCAAGCCCAAAAATACCTACGAAAGAACTATGTCGCCTTCTTGGCACATGTCGTAGAGGAGAAAGGCAAGGGTAAGACTATCCAAGATATCCCTGTTGTTCGAGATTATCCTGAGGTATTTCCTGAAGAATTACCTGGTTTACCCCCCTGTACGCCAAGTTGTGTTTCGCATCGATCTTGTACCTGGTGCTAATCCTATTGCTAAATCACCTTACCGTCTTGCACCGTCTGAGATGCAAGAGTTATCTAAGCAGCTTCAGGAGCTTTCTGACAAAGGATTCATTCATCCGAGCTTTTCACCTTGGGGCGCTCCTGTCCTATTTGTGAAAAAAAAAGATGGGTCTTTTCGAATGTGTATCGATTACCGTGAGCTCAACAAGCTTACCATCAAGAATCGATATCCCCTACCTCGCATTGATGATCTCTTTGATCAGCTACATGGTGCTACTTTCTTTCCAAAGATTGATCTACGTTCTGGGTATCATCAACTTCGAGTGATCGAAGACGATATTCCTAAGACAGCTTTTCGTACACGATATAGTCATTATGAGTTTACTGTTATGCCTTTTGGTCTAACAAATGATCCTGCTGTTTTCATGGACTTGATGAATAGGGTTTGTAAGCCTTATTTGGACAAGTTCATCATCGTTTTTATTGATGATATTCTGATCTATTCTAAGACTCGAACTGATCATGAGCAGCATCTCCGTCTTACAATGGAGCTCCTAAAGAAAGAGCAGCTTTTCGCCAAATTCTCCAAGTGCGAATTCTGGCTTAAGGAAGTTCAATTTTTGGGGCACATCGTTAACGAACAAGGTATACATGTAGATCCCGCCAAAATCAGTGCGATTAAGGATTGGGATGCACCTACTACTCCTATCGAGGTTCGTTCATTTCTTGGTCTCGCGGGTTATTACCGTCGTTTCACTGAGAACTTCTCCAAGATTGCGGTTCCTCTCACTGCTTTAACTCAGAAGAACAAACCTTTTGAGTGGGAATCCAAGCAGGAAGAAGCTTTTCAAACCTTGAAACAGAAACTCTGTGATGCACCTATCTTAACTTTACCTGAGGGCAACAACGATTTTGTCGTGTATTGTGATGCATCCAACTTAGGCCTTGGCTGGGTTCTTATGCAAAGAAACAAAGTCATAGCTTATGCATCAAGACAGCTGAAGGTACACGAGAAAAACTACACTACTCATGATCTTGAGTTGGGTGCAGTAGTTTTTGCTCTCAAAATCTGGAGACATTACCTTTACGGTACAAAGTGTGTAGTGTTCACTGACCACAAGAGTCTCCAACGTATTTTCATCCAGAAAGAACTAAACATGAGGCAACGACGTTGGGTTGAACTTTTAAACGACTACGATTGCGATATTCGCTTCCATCCTGGTAAGGCGAATGTCGTGGCTGATGCATTAAGTCGTAAGGAACATGTCAAGCTTCACTGCGTACGAGTTCGATCTGATATTATAACCCGCATTTCTCAGGCTCAACATACTTATGTTACACAAGGCTTGATGGGTAAGGAATTACCATATCATCTTAAACCTGAGCTTGAACTGAAGGACTTTGGGTTATTTTATTTCATGGGCCGTTTGTGGGTCCCAAGTCTAAACAATCTTCGCACCTTGCTAATGGATGAAGCTCACATGTCTCGTTATTCTATTCATCCTGGTGCAGATAAAATGTATAAGGATCTTCGAACCCAGTATTGGTGGTCGGGTATGAAGAAAGACATTGCCTTATATGTTTCCAAATGCCTTACTTGTCTTAAGGTTAAGGCAGAACATCAACATCCATCTGGATTATCGGAGCAACCAGAGATACCAGTTTGGAAATGGGAAAACATTTCTATGGATCTCATTAACAAGATGCCACGTACTAAAAGAGGTAATGACGCCATTTGGGTAGTTGTTGATCGTCTAACAAAGTCAGCACATTTCTTACCGATCCGTGAGGATCTATCTGCTGACAAGCTTGCCAAGATCTATGTAGATGAGATTGTATCTCGACATGGTGTTCCTTTGAACATTATATTTGACAGAGATGCTCGATTATCGTCTCACTTTTGGAGAACCATGCAATCTACCATGGGAACCCAACTTAATTTGAGCACAGCTTATCATCCGCAAACGGATGGTCAATCTGAGAGAACAATCCAGACACTGGAGGATATGCTTAGAGCTTGTGTGATTGAATTTGGTGGTAGTTGGGATTCGTATCAACCGTTGATCGAATTCTGCTACAACAATAGTTATCACTCTAGCATCAACATGGCTCCTTTTGAAGCTTTATACGGTCGAAAATGTCGTTCACCGGTCTGTTGGAATGAGATAGGTGAAGCTCAGCTTACTTGACCTGAACTCATTCTAGATACTACAGATAAGGTCAAGAAGATTCGTGATAACCTTCAGACAGCTAGAAGCCGTCAAAAGAGTTATGCTGATCGACGACGCAAGCCCTTAGAATTTCAAGTCGGTGATCATGTCCTACTCAAGGTATCCCCTTGGAAAGGTGTGATTAGATTTGGAAAGAAAGGAAAACTTGCACCACGCTATGTTGGACCATTCAAGATCGTTGAAAGAATCGGAAAAGTAGCCTACAGACTAGAGCTACCTCCTGAACTTGGAAATGTTCATCTAACTTTCCACATATCCAATCTCAAAAAGTGTTTAGCTGATGAGAACCTCCACATACCACTTGATGAAATTCGTGTTGATAACACAATGCACTTCGTCGAGAAACCTGTGGAAATCATGGACCGTGAAGTCAAAAGGCTCAAACACAAGCGCATACCCATTGTCAAAGTTCGCTGGGAATCTAAACGTGGCCCAGAATTTACTTGGGAACGTGAAGATCAAATGAAAGCAAAGTATCCACATCTATTCTCACAAGTTTTCTCTAAATAAATTTCGGGACGAAATTTCCTAAAGTAGGGGAGACTGTGACATCTGTGCTTGTGTAATCATTGTACAAACTCTAAACAATCCAATATTAATAAAACAATGTGTTTTGATCCCAATGTTTGTTTATTTATGTTTGACATTTTGCACGTTTTGACTTTTGATCGATTTTGAACTCTATATCGCTTTCTGGAAAGTTATACGCAAACTGATGCGTAAACGTAATCAGTTTAACGCGATAAACACTTCGGAATAGCAACTTAAGCCTAACATACCTTAAATAACCTTTACATAACTTAGAAATACGTTTTAAAGGGTTTGGTATGGCAAAAACAAGTTTGTTCGCTTAGAGGGACTATTTACGTCAAACTGCAAAATTCTGTCGTTTCGTATGGCAACGAACAGTCCGGAACTTGATCATAAGCAAAACATACCATAAATAACCTTAATATAGCTTAGAAATAAGCTTTGATAGGTTCGGTGTGCAAAAATACGCTTATTTGATCATACAGGGACTAAAAGTGTCAAAAACGATGTAAGTTTGCATTTACGCGCATATCTTACGTTCTGGCCATATCTGGACATCCAAAATTTTTGTAGATACTAAAATATTTTATTTTAGTGATTGGAATGCAAAAATACCATTCGTCGCTTAATTTGGATCGTTTTCGCGTCCGTTCGAGTTTCGTCGTAATTAACCGAATAACGTGACCGTACGACCAAACGAACCGAAATCTGTGAATTTTCCGAGCATATTTTGAGTCCTCTATACTTTAGCAACCTTGTAGATCCTTGGAAATGGCTTGACGGAGGTTAAATGTGCCAAAAATCAGCTTCAGCACATGCAGGGACCAAATGTGTAACTTTTGAAACTTTGCTGAATCGACCAGAGGTCGCGGGCCGCGTAAGCCCAGCCTCATTTCTTACGCGGGGTGTGAGAGAATGCCCAGTAACAGAAAGTTGTTTTTCAGCTACTATTTTGCAAATCAGGCCCTTGTATGCAATCCTTATTGTTTTGGGAACAAGTTAACACCTCTCCAAGTAATCTTAGCTGTCCCTTAACACATGTATGGCTGAGATTCATTGCTTAGTGGCCAAACATGCAGGATCGAATTTTGACCCGAATGAGTCGTTCGGAAGAGCTCAAATCCGTTTCAGAGGCGGAAACAAAAAAACGGACGTGAAAACAGCTTGAGTTACACTTTAAACCTCTTGTATATTGATTTTACAGCTATTACATTCAAGAGAAATACCGGCAGCACTTCGGTATCAAATCTGGAAAATCTTACAAATGAATAGACAACATGCCTATTTATACTAATCTAGGTTTAGCTTGAAGACACACATGTCAGTTTCAAGCTAAACCCCCAATATCAGTTTCAAGCTAAACCTCCTAAAAACCAATTCAAGCTAAACCTTCATATTTGACTTTCAAGAGGACAGACTATACATTCTTGTTTCATGCACATTTGTTGAACTGATGATGTCATATTCATGATGTCACTCATTCAGGTTAAAATTCGATCCTACAAGTGGTATCAGAGCTCAGGAGGAAGAGATCTCTCAAAAACAGCCTGTTTTCGTCACTTTTTCTGATTTCTACACCATTCTTTTCAAAATTAAAAATTTTTCACGGATAAAATCGGCTCAAATTCACACATCTTGTGCGTAATCATGTATTAACAAACCCTTGAGAATATTAGCTTAAAATTCAGAGTAAAACCTGTAAAAATGACCTGAAAACCTGGTTTAGCTTGAACGAACAGTTGGCTTTAGCTTGAAAATTTCAGGTTTAGCTTAAACTTTGCTGAGGTTTCGCTTGAATCACAAGCTTTAGCTTGAAAATTTCAGGTTTAGCTTGAACATTTCATCAGGTTTAGCTTGAACATTCCATCAGGTTTAGCTTGAACATTCCATCAGGTTTATCTTGAACATTCCATCAGGTTTAGCTTGAACATTCCATCAGGTTTCGCTTGAAAGTGACTGTCTTGATAAACGTGTTTCCGAATCATGGATATAAATTTCTTTAATATGAGTAGTGAAACAATTAATAGAATAAATGTATTAAAGAAAGAATTTGATTCGTTTTCAGGTTGTCCAGGAGAAAGTACAAAGAGTATCATTGAGAGGTATAGCCATCTTGTTCGCTCAATGTCTGAGAAGGATATTCAGAAAAATCCAAATGAATGGGTTGAAAGATTGGCCAATGCCATACCTCAACAAGAGTGGGGTACATATCTGTTGGATTTAAAAAGAAATGGAGAATACTCTAGATTGACAATTTGTCAATTCATTAAGAAACTTGAAGAACAGATGGAGAGAAATGCTGAGAAGAAGAAAAGTCAAAATGGAAAATCAATACTAAAAAGAAGCAGGAGTAAAGGTGTCCAAGTGGGAGAGGAATCGACTGAAGAAATTTCAGTTATGAAGGACGAGAAGAAAGCTGATAAGAAACATATTTTTGATTTGTAGGAAAATTGTGAGAGGTTGAAATCTGAAAATGACAAACTGTTAAGTAATTTGAACAGTTTGACATTGAAAAACAAGATTTTGAAAGATAAGGAAAAAGAATTTGAAAATGAAAAATTAAAATTTGAAAAAGATTTTCAAAGTCAAATGAAGATTTTAGAAGATGAGAAATCTGCTATTTTTAAAAATAATCTTGAAAAACAGATTGAAATAAACTCTCATCTTCAGAAAATCATTCGGCTTGAAAATGAAGCTGAAAAAGCTCGGATTAAAATCAAAGAGCTTGAAGAGAAATTGAAAGGTTTTGAGACTTCTTCATCAACACCAGATTATCCTTGTCCAAAACCGATCAATTCTGTTCCAATAAGTGACTATGTCACAAACTTTGACAAAGTCAAGGTTGAAGATTGTGATGAGAAAACTGATGATGAAAATGAGGATTTTTATTCAGCAGACAAGTCTGAGTCAGAGTCTGATGTTGAAAATGAGAAAAAGAAAATATTTTTAAAATTAAAAGAAAAATTTCAAGAAACTGTTCTGCAATCGACTGAAAAGGGTGAATGCTCTACGCAAAAACTTTTGAAGAAGAAAGTGGAACAGAAACAAAAATTAAAAAATTCAGAAAATGGTCAAAACAAGAATAAAAGCTCATCAGTTCAATCATCCAATCATTACAAAAAAATCACAAAAATCTGAAAAACAAAATTCAAAAACAGTTGGTAATGAGTGGTGCAGGTTTGACCACAGTGCTCAAAAGCCAAATCAAGTTTTCAAGAGGAGTGATGATCAATACAAAGCCAGACAATGCTATGATCTGAATGTTTGGACTGAAAGTAGTGATTGGTACGATAACAGAGTGTGTTACACTTGTGGTGTGAGAGGACACATTGCTGTTAACTGCTAAAATCAGTGGTTTGAGATGAGGAGATGCTTTGAATGCCATATCAAAGGTCACATTGCCAAAGATTGCCCAATGAGATCAAAGGGAAGATCGAGGGCTGAATTTCAGAAAATGGAAAAGAAGAAACCAGTCAATGTCAAGCCCAAAGAACAGAAAGTTCAAGAACCTAAAGTTCAAGAACAGAAAGTTCAAGAAAAGAAAGTTAAGCTTTCTCAAGAGCAGAAAGACAGACTGAGGAAAAAGAGGAAGAAAGCGAGAGAATATCTTGAAAGGATTTTGTCCTCGGATACAACTGGTAAAACAGATAAAAGTTCTGATAAATCATCTTGCTCACCAAAGAATGACAAATCAAGCAAAACGGATTCATCAGATACAAATCTGAGGACGAAAGAGGGAAAGAAGAAGAAGAAGAAGAAAGTTTGTGGCAATGAATCTGTTTCTTTGGAAACAAAGGAGCCACATGTCGGCGATGAATCTGGCTCATCAAAGTCAGACAAGCCACATTCAGGCAATGATTCTGGTATGGTAAAACCAGAAGAGCCGTGTGTTGAGGTAAAAGTTGAGAATTCTGGTCTAACAATGGATGATGCAAATTTTCCACCATTGTTGAACAAGAATTCAAAATCACTCAAGGATAGTCAGGCTTGGGTGAATCTGTTTAAATAGAAAAACCTGACTTGCCGGAGTTCCCAGGTTGGTAAGCGTGGAACAGGAATCGGCACATTTCTTGAGAAATTCACGTAAGTGATTTCGATTTAAAAGTGGTAAATCAGGGACATTAAGTTGTACTTGATTTTCTACAAGTGATGTTTGTAGATTGATCTTAAAAATGTTAGTTTTTACAAATGGTTAAAGAAAACAAGGTGATGAATGATCCCCGTGTTTGAGAAATGACTCACAAAACTAATTTTCCGGAAAAACCATTTTGATTAAAACAAACTTAAGTGTTTTGAAATCACTATGGGAAAATGTTTTGTTGTCAGGGGGAGTTCTGATTGTTTATGCCAAGCGAATGGAGAATTGAAGTAATTCTCATCATGTTGTCACATTTATTGTACAGCTTGTTTTCAAATTTTCCCAGAAAATCAAAATTGAGACATATTTTGATTTTAGGGGGAGTAAAAATTTTAAAAAAATTTGAAAATTTGAAAAAGTAAAAAACATTGAAAAATGCAAAAATGAGTTTTGTTGTAAAAAGAGGAAATGATAGTAGATCAGTTGGACTGTCACAGCATGCTAAAGAAATGGAGAGATAAAATGTGGTAAGCGATCTCACTAAAGATGTGACGACAGGCTCAGCTAGACTAGTAGATTTGCGATAACGATACAAACTTAAATGAAAAAGCCTAGTTCTAGTGGGAAACATGGTCAAAAGCATAGTACTTAGTTTTGTCCTTCTTGATTGTGTGCCTACTCAGTAATCGCTGATTGTCGAAAGACATAAAACTGGTTAAGTTTGTGAACTTTCACAACTTTGCTAAAAAGTCGCTGTGATTGTGCATTTCATTTTGCAAAGATTTAAACTTGCTTTATTTCTTTATTTTGTTTAAGCATTGGACATCCTCTGCGTATACGTGAGTATCGATCTGGATGTTATTGCCTAAACGTTCTGCTTTATTTTCTTTGGTGTTTCGTTTAAGCTTTGGATCACCTCTGCGTATACGGAAGTATCGACTTGGTGGTTAAAGCCTAAACAACTTCAACTTATTTTTATTTTCTTATTTTGTTTAAACATTGGACTTTCTCTGCGTATACGGAAGTATCGACCTGATTGTTAATGTTTAAACATTCTGCTTTGTTTTTGCACAAATCACAGTTGATAAAAGTTTAAAGGCATTACTTGAGTCAGTGTATTGCATGATGAGGGGATATGCTGAGATCGTGGGGTCCATAAGAACTTAGTGCAAAATTAATATACCTTAACGTATCGGTAAGCATTTCAAAAGTTTTTAGATTGAGCTTAAGTGGACAACAATATCGTCAATCTACGTAAATCGTTTAGAACTTAAAATGTTTAAAGCTTAACGGTGCTAGTGATTGGTCACATACACTGATATGATCCTCTTACACAAACTCACAAAAATATTGTTTGTAAATATTTCTTTTATGGATTCCTTTGTTATCAAAAATCCAAAAAGATTTTAAGTGTGTTTTAGCATAAATTTTGAAAAATACAAAAAGATTTTTGACAACTGATGTTGGAGAGCTGATTTTCAAAATTCCGAGTGCTGAACATGATGAACAGGTTTGGGAGTGTGAGTTTAACAGAAGAAATTCATTTTGAGAAAGAAAGTTAGATTAGTTAATCAAGGTCATTAATTTGAACTTGATGTAACTATAACTAGTAAGTTTTTCTTATTGATTTAAGTAAAAACTTATATTTTGGTGAGAAAATGTGTGCAGGAGATGATCTGATCAGAGATAAAGACCAGGGTTTGATCTCAAGGTGATAGCTAATTCCAGACGGCGATCCCATCATGATGAGAGGGGGAGTCTGACGAGGCTAGAGCCAAAGAGAAGATTCTGGTTTATGCTAAGAAAGAAGAGAGACTGATAAAAGACTGAAGATGCGAAGACTCGACACTTAAGACTCGTCAACATCTGAGGGGGAGTCTGTTGGTGCACACATCTGTCGTCTTCGTCTTATATCGAGTCTTCGATTCGTTGTAGATTTAAACAAGTGTGACATCATGAATATGACATCATCAGTTCAACAAATGTGCATGAAACAAGAATGTATAGTCTGTCCTCTTGAAAGTCAAATATGAAGGTTTAGCTTGAATTGGTTTTTAGGAGGTTTAGCTTGAAACTGATATTGGGGGTTTAGCTTGAAACTGACATGTGTGTCTTCAAGCTAAACCTAGATTAGTATAAATAGGCATGTTGTCTATTCATTTGTAAGATTTTCCAGATTTGATACCGAAGTGCTGCCGGTATTTCTCTTGAATGTAATAGCTGTAAAATCAATATACAAGAGGTTTAAAGTGTAACTTAAGTTGTTTTCACGTCCGTTTTTTTGTTTCCGCCTCTGAAACGGATTTGAGCTCTTCCGAACGACTCATTCGGTTTTCTAGGAGAATACCCTTCCCATATTGGAGGCGGACATTTATTATACAGAACACTTGGTTTCTTACCAGTATCCTTCTTCTCCTTTGGCTTCTCATCATCTTTAAAAGCTTCAAAACCTGCAACAGTCGGATAGATTCGATCAATAAGATAATCAGAACTAGAATAACTCTGTAATAATCGTCTGATTCTCTCATTTTCAATCTTTTCATTCTCCAACTCCCATTGCAGATTGGCACATTCTTCGATGTAGTGATTTATCGCTTTCTGCTTCGTCATCAATGTTGCATTCATCATTGTCAAAGCATTTTCTCTTTCAGAGTTTGTCTTTTGAAGACCAGTTACTGTTCTGTTCAATACATCGTAAGATTCTTTCACGTAATTTAGATTGAATAGTAATTGCTCTTTCATCTTTTCAAGCTCAACCAACTTTTCATCTTTTGCTGCACATTCCTTGGTTCCAAACACTTCAAGCAAGGTTTGATGACTTCCACAATCTTTTCAACTTCTATGATTTTTTCAACTTCAACCACCTTTTCTGCTTCATATATCTTTTCTGGTTCAGCAATCTCCTCAGCAACACTTTTTACTTCTTCATTCTGAACAGCTTCCTTTGTTTGATCACCACTTTCAGACTTCTGTTTCATTTGTTCTTTTGCTGCTTGTTTCTCTTTCAGTTTTTCCAAGCGATCTGCAAAATAAAAATGAAAACTTTCAGGAGAGAGATGAGTTTTAGCAACATTAATATGTCGTTCTTCTTCATCATCACTACTGTCATCAGTTGGTGTTTGATCAAACTCTACTGATTTGTCAGAATTATTATCTGAAGAACCAGAATCAACTGGTGTTTGATAAAAAACAACTTCCTTTTCTGAACTTTCATAACTTTGTGAACTTTCATCTGAGCTATGTGAGCTTTCTTCAGATGCAACAGACTCTTTCTCCACATTCTTCACAGTCTCACCAATAGACTTCATCCACTCGGTGAACATATCTGGTTCTTTCACAATCTTAGCAATGAATGCTTTAAAATCTTCCTTTTCATCAACAAACATATCCCAGCTGAAGCCTTCAGGTAGCCTTTCATCATCTTGATCGACTAAACATACTTTGCTTTCAGGTGATATGTAATTGTTCCAGTTAAAATCTACCAAACACGCTCTCTTTGAATCCTCAATTCTTCTACCATGAGCCACCTGTGGTTCTTGCTGCTGCTGTTGACCAACTTGCTGATAAATGGCTTTCCGGTAGTAATCATCTTTTCCGAATGGATTCTTCACATCGCTTGCTTCTCAGTTCTTGCATTCTCTCTTGAAATGACCTTTTTCCCTGCATCGAAAACAAGTAACTTTAGATTTATCAAAACCCAAAGTAGAAACGTGAGCATCAAGAAAGTCATTTCTTCCAGTAATCAGCTTGAATTTTTCAGCTCTTCTCAGAACACTAGCTAGACACCATTTGATGTCCATTAGTTCCATTTCTTCGGCGTCTATCTGATCGTAATCCTCCTTTGTGAGCATAGGATTCCCGATCCGCCCTGCGACTAAACCTTCATAAGATAGTAGCACGGAACCTAGCAACGCCATGTGATCTTTAGCAACCTCTTCTTAAAAACTTTGACCATCAGGAAGATTCAAAGAAATATTGCATTGTATCACATATCCACTTCCACTTTTAGTACTTTGAGAACTGAAACTTGAAGTTGGGCTCTTTGGATTAACACTAGGGTATGAAGAGAAACCACTACTGCTTTTAGAACTTTGATCAACATTTTCAGTAGAATCTCCAGCACTAAATGCAGTTTGTATCTTTGGGCTTCTTTCAACTTCTGGAACACTGCCTTTGTAGTACATTTTTACATCCTGTTGACCACTTGGACTGTTCATCCTCGCGATCTTCTGCTGTTCCAAATCTTGACCCTCAATCTTCTCGATGAACTGAGAAATCGTTAACCCATCATAAACCCCGGTATTTTTTAGAATCATCAAGTAAGTTCCCCACTCTTTCTGCGGTAACGCATCAGCTAACTTGTCTACCCACTCATCAGGATCTTTGGTTATACCAATCATCGACATAGATCGCACTAAGTGGCAATAACGTTCAATCAGCTTCTTCGTATCTTCTCCCGGTAAACTACTGAACAGATCAAACTCTTTCTTGAGCAACGCCTTCTTGCTCTTAATCATTTTCTCACTACCCTCAAACTTAACACGTAGAGCATCCCAGATTGACTTTGAAGTTTTGTCATGCTGAAGCAGTATGAAAATGTCTTCTTTGATAGCTTGCTGAAGTAAGCTGATCATCATCTTTTCAGCTCTATACATTTCTCGTTCTTGATCACTAAACTTAGAAATTGCTTTCACAACTTGTAACTCAGTACGTGGCAAAACATATCTCTTCAGAATGCACTCCCAAGATCTCAGATGATTAGCTTGTACCCAGTTTTCGAACCTATCTTTCCATCCATAATACTCTTCGATACTCATCAGTTTCGGGGGCTTTTGTAATGTTCCGGTCTCGTTTTCCAAATTCATATTCTGAGAAATGTAATGTTTAAATAGAGTTAAACAGTCTCACTGATGATATGCCGATAGGTTTTTACACATTTAGTAAGCTTTTTCGGGATATAAACTTAAATTCAAACTTGCTTATTTTGTGGGGAACACTACTTGGATATATAGGTAACCCCTGAAATCTCGTTTGAACGAACTGTTACAAATGAATAGAACACTCCCCTATTTATACTAATCTAGGTTTAGCTTGAAGACACACATGTCAGTTTCAAGCTAAACCCCCAATATCAGTTTCAAGCTAAACCTCCTAAAAACCAATTCAAGCTAAGCCTTCATATTTGACTTTCAAGAGGACAGACTATACATTCTTGTTTCATGCACATTTGTTGAACTGATGATGTCATATTCATGATGTCACACTTGTTTAAATCTGCAACGAATCCAAGACTCGATATAAGACGAAGACGAAAGATGTGTGCACCAACAAAACAAACACTTGTAATGATCTTATTCTTGATCTACAAGTATAAATAGCATGGCCTTTCATTTGTTTCATTGCTCATCCTAATTTTGGAACTCTAAGTGGAGGAATCCCTGCAAAGGAGCCACCTACCTGAGTTCTAAGATCATCCTTCTAGCCTTTGAACACCAAGTGTCGTTTGTATCCGTGGTCCTTGGAGCTTTAGTTGGTCTTATTCTCAAGACTAATAAGCAATCCCAAGTGAGTACATAGTTCCCCTATTTTACCGCTTTCAAATTCTTTGGGGTGATACACATGTGCATACATTACTTTCGTGCTTTTCATGCTTCTATGACATAAACATGCTAGTTTCACCTAGTACACATATAGTACATTATTTCAACTATGTTTTGCTATGTATGTTGACTAAGCATGCTAGCACATTGATTTCATAGATACATTTGTTGCATATGTTTACTCAACATATGGACACATTCTTTTACATGACATTTCTGCTATGTATGTTTACTAAGCATGCTAGCACAATTGATTTCATGAATATTTCTACTATGTATGTTTACTTAGCATACTTAGTACATAGTTTTCATAGCATGCTTACATTGGTATGACATTTGGTATGTTTAATGGGACAATAATACATTCATTAACACTGATCATGCCGCTCGGTAGTATGTAATGGTACCATAGGACTTGATAAATCCCGTTTCCGACTTCCTAGGTTTGTTTTAGAAGTTGGGAATGACAGAATCCGATATACATAATTTAGATAAACCTTTAATTTATTTAAGGGTTTGTCGCCACAGTCGCAAGGCTTGAATGTATGCGTTTTAACATTACTGCATAAATGTTCGTATCCATAAAGCATTGTTTTCTGCAAAACATAACATTTGACTTAAACTTAGGTTTAGTCAAACACATTGTTTTGTACATTTTCCAATGGGGTTGAGTACATACTATTTATTCATCATACATGACATTTGTTTTCACATTGACATTATCATATAGTTTGAGTAGATACTTTCTACTTGCTATACATTACATTTGGTTATACATGATACAGTTTACACATGACATTGAACATGGTTTACACATAAACGTTTTGACATTTGTTTTAAACAAGACATTTTGGTTGATTATTGATAAGTGACTTATATGACGGGGCTATGTTTTATATGATAAAAGCATGGTGGATACGCCGCTGGTACTTCCTATATATAAGTGCTTTTATTGTATTACACATTGTTGCGTTATCTAAACCACTTGACAAAGACATGAAACATTTTATACAAGAACACGACATTGCTTTACAAATTCCATATTTTATACAATTCACTTTTACTTGGTTATTCATTTAACCTTGCATTATCCTTTTATTTTCATTTGATTTTCACATAGATTTTCATATGATTTATAAAGGAAAACATTTTATAAGGTTCATGACTACATTTTTGTAAAACATTTCTTTTAACTACTAGTCATGAATCTTGCATAAACAAAACCTATGTATCTCACAGGCATTTTTATGCTGAGGTACCTATTTTTACATGTGTTTCAGGTGCTAATGCATGATGATGTTTGTGCTACACTTAGGCGAACTTGGGCCTTAGTGACTTAAAAGACAGTTAATTATGTTATGTTTCTGTTAAACTCCAAGACAATGTAAACTTTAATCCTAATAATACAAAACTTTAATTACCATGGTTGTTGAAACAATAATTTTGTCGCTCCACTCCCCGACGTTTCCGCCGTGGTTTGTTGTTTTACGCGGTCGGGGTGTGACAGAAGAGTTGGTATCAGAGCCAATGGTTATAGGGAATTAGGTTATTAGTAATGCTTTGACCTAGACTATAACTTTCTAGGACCCTAACACAAGTTATCTTGTGTTTAGATCTTAAAACAATACACGTCACCTATCCTTAGGTGATTACCAAAACATGAACATAATCATCAAAAATGATTTTTGAAAATCAATCATCTACCCTTAGATGATTTGTTATAAGGTTTTGAACCCTTCAAAATTCCAAAATGATTTTGAAATCAATCATCCAAGGATTGGATGATTTCCTTTTGGCTTAATGCCTTCTAAATTTTCAAAATCTCGTCAAAGTTTGGGTCTAAATAATGTGAACACGTGCAAACTAGAAGGGTGGATGTCTGTACCCTGAGTTTTCTGTCTAAGGCTAGAGTGTTCATACAAATCCGCAGTATCGGACCAGTCACTCTTACCTGGGAACTCTTGGGGTGAGTGTCCACTTATAGGCGAGCATGTCTTCGGCGATACATTATTATGACCCAGTTACTTTGATTTGTCACTGTGTGTTGACTGTTTGCTATGAGGTAAAGAAAAAATGACCACCATCCTTTCATTTTGTTGATATTTATGACATCTCATGATCTGAAGCAAGACAGTGGTGAACACCGGGCTTATACAGATAGTTACGAGGAGTTAAGCTTGCGCTGTCCTACAATGGTCACGCCTTTGGATAAGGCTATTGAGAAATACATAGATGGTTTGCCAGATCCTATCCAGGATATTGTCACTGGCAGCAACCCTACTACCGTCAGACAGGCCATTGAGCTAGCTGCAACCCTAACAGACTCCCAAGTCAAGAAGGGTAAATTCCACAGAAAAGGGGATAAGAAGCAGAAACACTCTGATAGCACCAAGGAGAATAAGGGCAAGAAGTCTGAGTCTTCTAAGAAATCAAGGAAGCGTAAGGCTTCCAAGAACTATGTTGTTACTGCGCAGGCAAATAACGTTGCTCCTAAGCAGCCAGCACAACCTGCTGCCAAGAGGCAGTATGCTGGGAATACACCCCTGTGCAACAAGTGTAATAGCCATCATCAACCACAGGTGCAATGCCGCATCCGCACAAACTGTGGCAAGTCTGGTCATCTTACAAATATCTGCCGCTTTGCTCCGAACCAAAATCAGGCAGCTCAAAACCAAGCAGCACAAGACCCTTCCCAGAATCCTGCATGACCTCACTATCCGCCTGGTTCATGTTTCAACTATGGGGATCTGACCCACTACAGGAACAACTGCCCGAGGTTGGCAAACACAAATCAGGCGCATGCTCGCGGTAGAGCTTTTAACTTGAATACAAACGAGGTGTGTGTGGATAACGAAGTGGTGAACGGTACGTTCTTTGTTAACAACCATCCTGCTTCTGTTCTATTTGATTCGGGTACCGATAAGAGTTTTGTGTCCTTAACTTTTGAGCCTTTGCTTTCGATGACTAGAACAAAACTAGGAAAGCCCTTGACAGTAGAAGTAGCTAGTGGTGAACCCGTTGTACGTGATTCCGTTCTTCAAAATTGCCAGTTGAACCTTAATAACCATATTTTTCCAATTGACCTCACACCGATGCAACTCGGGTTCTTTGATGTTATAGTGGGAATGGATTGTTTAGCCAAATAGCATGCTGAGGTGGTCTGTTTTGAGAAGATTGTCCGTATACCGCTTTCGACTGGTGAGATCTTAGAAGTTCATGGGGAGAAACCTGTTAGTAACCTTAAGCTTATGTCTTGTACCCAAGCCCAAAAATACCTACGAAAGAACTATGTCGCCTTCTTGGCACATGTCATATAGGAGAAAGGCAAGGGTAAGACTATCCAAGATATCCCTGTTATTCGAGATTATCCTGAGGTATTTCCCGAAGAATTACCTGGTTTACCCCCTGTACGCCAAGTTGAGTTTCGCAACGATCTTGTACCTGGTGCTAATCCTATTGCTAAATCACCTTACCGTGTTGCACCGTCTGAGATGCAAGAGTTATCTAAGCAGCTTCAGGAGCTTTCTGACAAAGGATTCATTCATCCGATCTTTTCACCTTGCGGCGCTCCTGTCCTATTTGTGAAAAAGAAAGATGGGTCTTTCCGAATGTGTATCGATTACCGTGAGCTTAACAAGCTTACCATCAAGAATCGATATCCCCTACCTCGCATTGATGATCTCTTTGATCAGCTCCAGGGTGCTACTTGCTTTTCAAAGATTGATCTACGTTCTGGGTATCATTAACTTCGAGTGATCGAAGAAGATATTCCCAAGACAGCTTTTCGTACACGATATGGTCATTATGAGTTTACTGTTATGCCTTTTGGTCTAACAAATGCTCCTGCTGTTTTCGTGGAGTTGATGAATAGGGTTTGTAAGCCTAATTTGGACAAGTTCATCATCGTTTTTATTGATGATATTCTGATCTATTCTAAGACTTGAGCTAATCATGAGCAACATCTCCGTCTTACAATGGAGCTCCTAAAGAAAGAGCTGCTTTTCGCCAAATTCTCCAAGTGCGAATTCTGGCTTATGGAAGTTCAATTTTTGGGGCACATCGTTAACGAACAAGGTATACATGTAGATCCCGCCCAAATCAGTGCGATTAATGATTGGGATGCACCTACTACTCCTACCGAGGTTCGTTCATTTCTTGGGCTCGCGGGTTGTGACCGTTGTTTCATTGAAAACTTCTCCAAGATTGCGGTTCCTCTCACTGCTTTAACTCAGAAGAACAAACCTTTTGAGTGGGGATCCAAGCAGGAAGAAGCTTTTCAGACCTTGAAACAGAAACTCTGTGATGCACCTTTCTTAACTTTACCTGAGGGCAATGACGATTTTGTCGTGTATTGTGATGCATCCAACTTAGGCCTTGGCTGCGTTCTTAGGAAAAGAAACAAAGTCATAGCTTATGCATCAAGACAGCTGAAGTTACACGAGAAAAACTACACTACTCATGATCTTGAGTTGGGTGAAGTAGTTTTTGCTCTCAAAATCTGGAGACATTACCTTTACGGTACAAAGTGTGTAGTGTTCACTGACCACAAGAGTCTCCAACATATTTTCAATCAGAAAGAACTAAACATGAGGCAACGACGTTGGTTTGAACTTCTAAATGACTACGATTGCGAAATTCGCTACCATCCTGGTAAGGCGAATGTCATGGCTGATGCATTAAGTCGTAAGGAACGTGTGTATTAACCACATGTGAGTGTAACTCCTTGTGGGACTATATTAGTGGTGTGTCTATTAATTTTGTCTCAGTTTCCATACCGGGCCCTGAACGTACAACAAAAATGTAAATCTGTATACAAGATTATTTTATATAATTGTCCCAAGTTATAAAAGAGTATTTGTTGTGACACCTGTGTCACTTCAACCATCAAACAGATACCAAACCAATGAAATACTATATTTCATACTTGGGATTTGTATAAATATGTGTATCATTTACACATATCAATTCTTGTTCGATTTCGAGCTTTAAATCGCTTTCTAGAAGGTTATACGCGAACTGATGCGTAAATATAACCAGTTTAATGCAACAAACACTCCGGAACAGTGACATAGGCTTAACATACCTTAAATAACCTTTACATAACTTAGAAATAAGTTTTGGATGGTTTGGTGTGTTGAAATCAAGTTTATTCAATCGCAGGGACTATTTGTGTCAAACTGTGAAAGTATGCCAATTCATGTGGTAA
This sequence comes from Helianthus tuberosus, assembly GCA_030545235.1. Lineage (NCBI taxonomy): Eukaryota > Viridiplantae > Streptophyta > Magnoliopsida > Asterales > Asteraceae > Helianthus > Helianthus tuberosus. The sequence continues at coordinate 128,004,168 of CM060389.1, forward strand.
CGAACATTCCGAAACTTGATCATAAGTTAAACATACCATAAATATCCTTTACATGGCTTAGAAATAGGCTTTGAGGTGTTCGGTATGCTAAAATAAACTTTTTGGTCATTCAGGGACTAAAAGCGTCAAAAAGTGCATAAGTTTGCATTTTCGCGCATATCTTACGTTCTGAATATATCCGGACATCCAAAAATTTATGTAATCATTAAAATATTTTATTTTAGTGATTAGCATGATAAAATTCCATTTGTCGAATGATTTGGATCGTTTTTCGTGTCCGTTCGTGTTTCGACGTAATTAATCGAACAACGCAACCGTATGACCAAACAAACCGACATCCGAGATAATTTTGAGCATGTTTCATGTTCCCTATACTTTAACTTCATTTTAGATACTTGAAATGAGGTTAACGGGCCTTAAACGTGTCAAAAACACATCAAAATGCATGTTTTTCAAGTGCAGGGGCTGTTTTTGACATTTCTGGAAACTACTCTTAGGCGGGCCGCGTAAGATTGTATGTATTCTTACGCGGGGCACATAGTCCCATCAGACAGAAACTCCATTTTCAGCATTCTGGTCATATTTCAGGGGTTTTAATGCAAAATTCTCAATACCTTGTGCTGAAATTTGATGGTTTTTAGCATCCCATTGTATTCTAATACCTTGGGCCCAAGTGTAAGGCCAAGATCGAAGCTCGTTTATCGATAAACGATCCTAACGGTGCCGTTTGATTCCGTGATTCCTCTAGGTTTGCTTGGTTGTTATTCAAGACTTCTAAGCATCCTCAAGTGAGTACATAGTCCCCTCTTTTACTGTTTTCAATGTTTTGGGGTGAAACATGTGTACCTATTTGTTATGTTCATGATTTCAAAGTATAAATTAATTATACATATTAGTACTTATCTTTTGACAAACTGAATGATTATTTATGGTTTAAGCACTGATTTTTCAAAGATTATAAAATTAATTGTTGAATTGTACTTATTTTATGTTCACCAGACCGATTGGTAGTATGATATAGCGCTATAGGATTTGACACCCCATTCCTGTTGTTTACGGAATGTCAGAAACCAATACTTTATCCAAATAGGGATTGCCTTCGTGGTATTTCTATAGTCTCTTGGGTGTATTTTGATGCACTAAGGTTTGGTTGAATTCTTAAATCACATTTTTATTGTATATTTTGTTATACTCCCAAAATTATAGTTTGATATACTCTCATGTGTGATATTGTACAAAACAACATATATTTTGTTAATTACTAAAACATAGTTTGATATGTTATTTATAAAACCAAAGCATAGTTTAGTATGTTATTTATAAAACCAAAGTATACTTTTGATATACTACCGAAAACGATTATTTTGACGACTATAGTATATTTAATATACTGTCTGTTTAACCATTATGGAACCGAAATATATTTTGATATATTACTTATTCGACTTTCTTAAAACCAAAGTATATTTTCAAGTATACTACAAACCTTTTTTTTGTAAAATATTGTTATACAAACTCATTTTACTTAATTATTTATTTATACATCTTTCTTTTATATCATCTGGTTTCTTATCACTTGTTATATGATTTATAAAAGAAAACGATTTTTTTAAGTTCATGACTATTTTGTTAAAACATTCTTTTAAACTTACAAGTCATGAATCCTATTTTCAATAAAACCTATGTAACTCACAGGCATTTTTATGCTGACGTACCTATTTTTACACATGTTTCAGGTGCTGCTATGTGATGATTGTTGACACATGCTATACATAGGATGGACTCATGCCTTAGCGACTTTAAAATTTGAAAGACAATAATTGTATTCATTTAATTTGTAATAAAACAATGAGTTCAATAATTCAATAAAATGAAATTATTTAATCCATGGTTGTGAAACAATGATTCTGTTACAACACTCCCCGACGTTTCCGCCACGTTTTGTTGTTTTACGTGGTCGGGGTGTGACATTTGTGCCTTGTGCATTTGAATCAATTTTCATAAATGTTTTCAAAAGAGTCGGTTAATTATATTTACCAGTGTAAACTGACGTATTTTTCAAAAAGACTAAGTGGCAGGTACTACTCGAAATTGCCTGGAAGCTCTGGGCGTTAGTTAAAGAATCTTGCAAGTTCTTAACGCTTAAAGTCTGTTGAACAATATTTTATATTTCTGTTTTATATCCGCCTGTGGATCCTCTTACAACCGTTCATATAATATTTATTTATACTTTGTATTTCGGTTTGTAATAACATTTTCTACCAAGACTTCCGCTGTGCAAATAAACTGTGAATGATTGTCTATGATGGTACCAACTATGTCACGATACTCCCTGCCGAGACCACCGGTAATATGTGGAAATATATGGGTGTGACAGGTTGGTATCAAAGCCAACATTGAGTGAATTAAACACTAGCCTTTTGTGTTTAATCTCAATGACACAGTAGCACATTCCTTGACTTCCGAGTCTAGGCAAACGACCTAGGATTAATCCTAATCTTATTGGTTTATATCTTTTGTTTGTTTTCTTATTTTGACAGGGTTACTTAAATCATGCCGCCAAGAGTACGTGGACGTGGAGGTCGAGGCAAGGCACCGATGGGAACTGTAGGAACGAGAATTGATCTAAACGAGTCTGTCAGAAGAGTTCAATCCATATCAAAGGCGGAATTCAATGATACAGACTTGATTATAGCTTGATATTCACTTTAAATGTCTTGTTTATTGATAAAACAGCATTTTACAGCCTGGAGACACTTCGGCAGCACCTCGGCACCGGAATCACAAAGTTACAAAAGATTTGAACAAGACACATATATATAGGCCAGTCCATTTCGCACGAAACAGTTCAAGCGAAATGGCCCAATCCTATACTTTTCTCGTTTTTCTCGTATAACGTGCCCTGAATATCTATCTAACTACTAGACTCGATACAAGACGAAGTCGACAGACATATGCACCAACAGACTCCCCTTTGGATGTCGACGAGTCTTCAGTACATGTCTTCAATCTTTATCAGTCTTCACGTGCTCTCCAAAGTATCTGACAGTTGTAAAGCATCCTCAATCTCTAACTTTTATTCAGAATCTCAATCTGACTCTATCTTCTCTCTAATTCTCTTGATCAGATCTCTTGATTCCTTAGGCTCTTCAAACTCCCCCTTTCAATAAACAGAGATTGCAGTTTGCATATCCGTTTGCGGACAATCCTCAGGTATCAGAACCTGGCTAACCTGCACATTCTCTACCCAGAAATAAATAAAATTTGACAAATTTAATCTCTGCTTATCAAATGTAGAATCAATTTCAAGCTATCACATGAACATATCAACTAAAATGATTTAACATTTAGAAACTCAAATAACCACTTGTAAAAAAAACTTTTCCTTAAACTCACTCTCCCAAACCTATTCATCATGTATAGCACTTGAAATTTTGAAAATCAGCTTTTAACATCAGTTGTCGAAAATCTTTTTGTATTTTTAAAATTTTATGCTAAAACACACTAAAATCTTTTTGGATTTTTGCTTTTAACAAAATGCAATAAAAAATATTTACAAACAATATTTTTGTGAGTTTGTGTAAGAGGATCATATCAGCTTATGAGACAAATCACCGACACCGTAAAGCTTTCCAACCTTTTAAGTTCTAAATGATTCACTTAGATTGTCAGTATACTGATCCACTTAAATTTTCACACAAAGTTCAACTGTTTCGAGATACGAGATTAATGTTTTAAGGACTTAAACTTATTCGCGTGTCCCACCTCAGAATATACTCCCGTATCTAGACTCCTATATTCAGTCTTACTGGTGAATGTACACTAGTGATATCTGTAAAGGGGTTAAATGCGAGACCATTAGAGCTCAGGCTATTGCTTCCGCAAAATCAGAGAGATGATGGTTCGACTTTACGGTGGGTTCCCTTTAGAGAATCTTTTATTTACAACAGCACATGATTAGCATTTTTCAATGTTTCATCATTTTTTATGCTGAGGGCGAGCTTTATGATTAAAGCAATGCAAAGTATTATACGAGGACTAGGCTATTGCTCCCGCAAAATCAGAAGTCCAGGTATAATACCCCAGATATCACCACGCACAAAGACCTAGTATGTCAGAAATAGAAAGCCCTTCAAACAAGATTTCAGGGGTTACCTATATATCCGAGAGATGTTCCCCACAAAATAAGTAAGTTTGATATTTAGGTTTATATCTCGAACACAATCTACTAAGCGTGTAAAAACCTACTGGCATATCATCAATGAGACCGTTTATCACAATTTGACTTTCCAAATCTTTAGCATGCTGTGATAGTCCACTGATGTACTATCACTTCCTCCTTTTCACAACCAAACTCATTTTAAATTCTCATGTTTTTTACTTTTGAAATTTTATCATGTTTTTGGCTTTTTCAAATTTTTGAAATTTCTAAAATTTTTACTCCCCCTAAAATCAAAAATATGTTTCAATTTTGGATTTTCAGGGAAAAATTTGGAAACAAACTGTACAAGTAAAGTGACAACTATTGTGAATTGCTTCAAATCTCCATTCACTTGGCATAAACAATCAGAACTCCCCCTCACAACAAACTATTTTCCCATTATGATTTCAAAACACTTAAGTTTGTTTTAATCAAAATGGTTTTTCCGGAAAATAAATTTTGTTGATTTTACAAACCACTTGTAGGTTAGGGGTTCAATTCATCACCTTGTTCCTCTTTAACCACTTGAAAATTTTAACATTTTCCGGTTCTATTAACAACACCACTTGTAGGAAAGATAAATCAAGTACAACTTAATGTCCTTGATTAATCCTTTGAAATTCAAAATAACACCAAAGTGAATTTCTCAAGAAAGATGCCGATTCCTGTTCCACGATTACCAACTTGGGAGCTCCGGCAAGTCTAGAATTTTATTCATGATAGGTTCTATCCCAGTTACTAACCTGGGATGACCCATCTTTACCTGGTTTCTTCGCTTTCTTCTCATAAAATTCTTTTACCCCTTTAGCCTTCCCGTCAACCATTTTTCCAAAAATATTTTGAACTTTGAGGCTAAAGGCTTTTTCAACATCAAATTCTTTCTTTTCAGAAAAGAATTGAATTGAAATCTCAACTTTTTCAATTTTTGATTTTAAATTTTCAGCCCGCAATGGTGGAAAATTTGCATCATCAAATGGCGGAACCGAATTTTCACCCTTTTTCTCAACCTGTGGCTCCTCTGACTTTATGGAATCAGATTCATTGCCAGAAAATAGCTCCTCTTATTTTGACGAATCAGAATCATTGCTAGAACTATCATCAAATTTCTTAACAACCCACTTGTGGTTGTCAAGATTCACTTTTCTTCTGTAAAAACTTTTTGAACACTCACCAACCTCAAACTTTGAATTTTTGAAAACTTTAAATTGGTTGGTTGGTGGTTCATTTTCAACCATCTTTCCTTTCAACTTTTCAGAGACTCCCTGTTTTGTTTGTGTTGCCTTAGGACAATTCCTGGCAATTTGACCAACTGTTTTGCATAGAAAACAGGTTCTAGTCTCCATCTTCTTCTGAGCAACTTCCTTCCTCGTTTCCTCTTGCTTCTTAGCAAGGAATTCTTTGTTTGTCTGTTTCCTGAACAAATGCTCTTTTTCTTCATCGGATGATATTCCTGAAACAAAAACAGTTTTTGGTTTATAATTTTTCTCATTTTTATAATTTTTCGGTGGAAGAAAACCCAAGCCTTTTCTTTTGAAATTACTATTATGGTTTGGTTTCTTTTGAAAACCAGAACCAGAACTGTAACCTTTTTTCTTGTTTAACTTTTGCTGAACTCTTGAAGTGTACTTTTTAGATTTTTCAGTAAGATTTACATCTTTTATTTCAGAAATATCAATTTCTGTTAATTTGAAAACCTTTTTGATCATTTCAGTTTTAACTCCTCTTATTGGAAATTCTTCATCAGAATATAATTTGTCAGAATCATTCAAAGTATATGCTACTTTGAATGTTTCATCATTCAAATTAGATTTTGATAACAGAAACTCTTTATTGTAAACTCGTTTGCCCTTTTTGACTGATGGACTTGATGTGTCGGACTCAGACTTTGACTCCTCTGTTTCATCTTTATCCAACACCTGATCGACCACTTTCTTTATTAACTCGGACTCATGATCAGTGTCGGATGATGTAAAAGTAACATCAATGTTTTCTGGCAAGTTATCTGAAGGCTCAGATTCCCATTGTAAGTTGGTTTCCTTTTTGACTCTTTCTGAATTTGGATTTCATGGAGAATATCCATTTTCAAGCGGAGGCGGACACTTTGTATGACTGGCACTATATTTCTTACCAGAATTCTTTACTTCAGTATCCTCTTCTTCAAACGCCTTCATGCCTTCAACGGTTGGATAAATCCTGTCAATAACATAAGAAGTACATGAGTAACTTTTTAACAACCTGTTTACCCTTTCTGTTTCAATCCTCTGGGTTTCCAGTTTCTGTTCCAGCACAGCACACTTCTCAATGTAATTATTGACGATTTTCTGCTTTGTCATGAAAGCTCCTTGAAGTGGCTTCATAGCTGTTGCTTGTTCACTGCTTGATTGATTATATTGATTCATGGCTTTGTTTAGAACATCATAAGATTCTTTCAATCTGTTCATGTTGTGAATCAAAGTACTATTTTGTTTCTTCACTGTTTCACAGATTTCACATTTCACAGGGATCTTTTGTGCATCAGCTTCTACCTCAACTGTGAAAGCTGGAATTCCTTTTACCTTTTTCTTTATCACACGAACTTCTTCATCATCACTGCTAACCTGTTTTTTAACTTTTTTCTTTTTCACTCGAACTTTTCCATCATCACTGTCATTACTCTCTTCTAGCATTCTTAAGTGTTCTTTCATTCTGTTTGCATAATAATCATCATTATCACTATCTTCAGCAACTCGAGCAACAAAAGCTTTATGATCTGAAGTTTTGTTAGGATCATAGTCATCCCAACTAAAACCTTTTGGAAGCCGTTCATCATCTTGATCCATCATTTTGTTCATTAAACATGTTTACTTTCTGCTGAAATATATTTATCCCAACTGAATCCTTTGGACAAACTTCCATCATCTTGATTCACCATATAAGCTTTCTTTGACTCTTCAATTTCCTTCCTAGCATGAGCAGTTTGTGGTTGTTGTTGATATGGTTGTTGAGCAACTTGATGAGAAATTGCTTTTCGATAATAATCATTGTTGTTGAAAGGATTTTGAGCTCCACTTGCTTCGCGGTTTGTGCATTCTCGCTTGAAATGCCCTTTTTCCCTGCAGCGAAAACAAGTAACTTTAGATTTATCAAAACCTAAAGTACAAACATTAGCATCACGGAAATCATCTCTTCCTGTGATCTGTTTGAATTTCTCAGCTCTTCTCAACACACTAGCCAAACACCACTTTATATCCATTAACTCCATCTCCTCAGCATCAATCTGATCGTAATCCTCTTTTGTCAACATTGGATTTCCAATCCGTCCTGCAACTAAACTCTCATATGATTCTAACACAGTCACCAACAAAGACATGTGACCTTTTTCAACCTCTTCCGAGAAATTCTGACCATTCTCAAGGTTTAATGCAATGTTGCATTGTAACATCTTTCCATTTTTGGTTGCTAAAAAGTTTGGATCAAATGATGGATAAGAAGAAAATCCCATTTTGCTGTTTGATCCTTGAGATGACCCTCCAGAAGAACTTTTAACATTGAATGCAGTTTCGATCTTCGGTGACATGTTGGTCTTATCACTAATACATCCTTTGTAATATAAACCGATATCTTGTTCACCATCAAAATATTTCATTCTTGAGACCTTCCGTTGTTCCATCTCTTGAGCTTCAAGTTTTTCAATAAACTTTCCCAGTGTTAGATTACCAAAATCTTTCTTATTTCTCAACATCATAAGGTACGTGCCCCAAACATCATGTGGCAACGCATCAGTCAACTTTTCAATCAATTCTTCATTATCTTTTGTGATGCTCAACCTTTTCATGTTAACTATCAGATTGCAATATCTTTCTATGATCTGCTTGGTGTTTTCAGTTCTTAAACCACGAAATAGATCGAACTCTTTTTTCAGATGTGATTTTTTGTTCTTGATCATTTCTTTACTTCCAACAAACTTTGATTTTAATGCTTTCCAAATTGAATATGCACTTCCATTGTGTTGCAGTAAAACCAAGATATCTTCTTTAACAGCTTGATGCAATAGACTAGTCATCATATTTCATCTTTGTATTTCTTTTTCTCCTCAACACTTAGATCTTTAATAGCAATAACCTCTTCCTCATCATTCATCGGTCTAACATATTTTGTTTCAACACATTCCCAAGCATCCAAGTAATTTGCTTGAACCCAATTTTCGATTCGTTCCTCCCATCCTTTATACTCCTCAATATTCATGAGCTTTGGCGGTTTTTGCATGGTGCCCGTTTCATTTTCTAACATTGTATTTTGTGCAATAGTAATAGGAGTAGCAAACGCGTTGTAAAATTCTTCTTCCATGATTCGGTATCAAAATTTCACAAACTTTGACTTTCAAACGAAATGATGATTCTTCAAACGAAATGAGCTTTTGTACGAAATGGCCTTTTCAAACGAAAACAACAACTTTCAAACGAAATGATGATTTCGTGCGAAATGGTCAAGCGAAATGACAACTTTGGTGCGAAATGAGCGATTTCGTACGAAATGGGGTGATTTCGTGCGAAATGGAATCAAAACCTGCTATTCCGTGCAAAATGAACCTGAAATAAGTGATTTCGTGCGAAATGAACTAATACTGAGTGATTTCGTGATGAAACGTTCAATTCATGCGAAATGCTGCTGATGTCATCCAATCGGTCATGTTTTTGTCAAATTGATCAGGTTTTAGTCCGTTTTTAGGTCCGATTTTTTCAAGGCTTTGTTAAAACAGTGTTTCGCTTATAATGTGAGAAAATCAAGCCATTTTAACCGTAAAAACTTGTTTAATTTTGAAAAGAAGGTGTAGAAGTCAGAATTTTCAGCTAAAATGGTAAGAACTCTTCCTCCTAAGCTCTGATACCACTTGTAGGATCGAGATTCGATCTAAACGAGTCTATCAGAAGAGTTCAATCCATATCAAAGGCGAAATTCAATGATACAGACTTGATTACTGCTTGATATTCACTTTAAATGTCTTGTTTATTGATAAAACATCATTTTACAGCCTGTAGACACTTCGGCAGCACCTCGGCACCGGAATCACAAAGTTACAAAAGATTTGAACAAGACACATATATATTGGCCAGTCCATTTCGCACGAAACAGTTCAAGAGAAATGTCCAAGTTCATTTCGTACGAAATGGACAGTTTCCATTTCGTGCGAAATGGCCCAATCCTATACTTTTCTCGTTTTTCTCGTATAACGTGCCCTGAATTATCTATCTAACTACAAGACTCGATACAAGACGAAGTCGACAGACATATGCACCAACAGGAACAAGGAATGATCATGAAGCAGGGCAGTCACACAGACACACACCCTCAGCATCCATTGGCTCCAACCCGCATGAGGATTGGAGAACCTATCTTGAACCTGTGAGGCGTTCTATCTCGCTTAGCTCTTCACCCTCATACCACAACTCATTCGGGCCACAACAGGAGGACGAGCCCAGTGACTCACACCACTCATACATTACCTTGCAGCGTTTGGGTTCTCATCATTCATTCCAGAATCCCACTCCCTACTTCCAGAGCCGTTTCAACCCCATGAACCAAATTGACGAACCAGAGGGTCAAAACCCTTTGGGCCAGCAGACCACTTTCCCAAATACCAAGACATGGACATGGAAGACGATCCAGATCCCGCCATGCCACCATCAGGGACGCAGACGCATCCCATCGAGATTTCAAGTGGATCTTCTTTTCATGGTTCGCCATACAGAGGCCCTGATATCTGGGCCGAAAGATGGAGCACATATAAGTGGGAGTTTACTCCCCCTCACCACAACTCACCTCCACAACAACAGGTCCCCTCAGAGGACCCACATTTCCAGGCGGTCACACCACCGCCACCACCAACGCCAGAGCAACCACCACCTCCAGAACCATCGAGGCGAAGAAGAAGTGCACGGATGTCCGTGCGTGGGGGTTTTCATTTCAGCACCCCCCAACACTCCAGCAACTACCCTCCGCTTTATGAAGACCTGCAAATGGGTGGGCCTTCAAACGCCATTTCTGAAGTCGACTCTGCACCAGTCGCGCCTGCACCACCCATGGGTTATGAAAACCCAATTCCATCTTACCCAGATGCAGCTGGGTACAACCCGTTTGAGCCACAAGCTTACTCGGGTTATCACTACAATGCACCTGCCGTCGACCCTTACGTCGAGGCAGCAAACTTCAATGCTCTCTACCCCTCGCCCTTTCCACCTGCGTACCCAACTGGGTACCTTGCTGATGCGTGTGAAGTGTTATATATATTAGGTGTATATTTTAAGCCCTTTTTAACACTTATTTTAGCCAAGTTTTAAATTTATAAAACACGATATTTCACTAACACTAAACACACATATGGGCAAGTGCACCCATCGTTGAGTGTAGTATAGCGTTGGTAAGATACCGAGGTCGTCCAAGGACACAAGAGCTTTTAGTACCGGTTTATCCTCAACGTCTAATCAAAATAAAAGTTTAGAAAAATGTTTTAAGCTAAGAAAAATAAAAACTAACTAAAATGCTGAAAATAAAATAAAATAAAAACAGATAGACAAGATGAATCACTTGGTTCCGACTCGTATCTAGTATAACCTTTGATTCTTTCCGCACTTTTGCACATAACTAAGAGATTATCTTAGTTATTGTAGTAGGCCCCTCTTTTGAAGGTGACGTTACCCTCACCCCAGTAGTTTGAGTCAGCAAGGATACAATCCTAAAAGGGTGGATTATTGGAAGATAATGAATTAAGTTATTAATGCAGTATTGTGGTAGGCCCCGCTTTTGGCGGTGACGTTACCCTCGGCTAAGTAGTCTGAGTCAGCAGGGATACAGTCCTAAATAGCCGGGTTATAGTATTAATAGTAGTTAACTTATGAGGGGATCAAAGAGTTTGGACCCCCGCCATCCAATACCGTGAAGTATTGAAGGAGGTCCTACTAAATTTGACCCAGGTCCATTGCAGGACCTCTAAACGCTGAACAATGGCAAGACCTTTACCAAACCGTTCCCTTAACCCTCGACCAGGTAGCCAACATACCTCCATATAGACCGTGGAGATATGAATGGTGAAAATCCTTTATTTTATATAGACAGTAAAATAATGCCAAGACACCACGGACAAACGATAAGGAAAGATCACCTTCAACATAAGTAACTAGTTATTAAAGTCATTAATACAAAACCAAATAAAAAGTGCAAAAGATTAGAAATAAAAAGTATTATACTAGACACTTTGTCTTCACCAAGTGATGTAAGAGACTTAGGCAAACATGGCCTTGATTGTCAAGAACTCTTACGATCAATCTTGGATCCCGAGACGACTCACACACTCTACGATGGACAATGGATGATGGTGGTGGATGATGGTGTTGTGATGGTGGTGGGTGGTGGATGAAGTGTGAGAGAGGTGGTGTGCCAAGGGATGAGTTGAAATGAATCCAAGCACTCCTATTTATAGGATGAACAGAGAGCTGGGCACGGCCCCGTGTCCGCTGGGCACGGCCCCGTGTCCGCTGGGCACGGCCCCGTGTCCGCTGGGCACGGCCCCGTGCCTGTCTGACACTCTCTCTCCTCATTAATTGTAATTCGCAATTACAATAAATGCGCCTGCTGTACTTTCGACACGCCCCCGTGTCCGCTGGGCACGGCCCGTGGTGGGCAATAGAAGCTTCTATAGGTTTGTCTTTTCTGCTGTTTCTTGGGCACGGCCCCGTGCTGGCTGAGCACGGGGCGTGTTCAGTCTTCTGACTTCTCTATTTTGCTTTGGAAGGTGCCGTTGAGGGGTCGGGCAGTCCACTAATGTTCCTTTCCTTGTATTTATGTTGGAATTAGCTGTCTTTTTGCTTCTTTTGTGTTTTTGAGCTCATTTAATCCTGAAAATACAAAAGGAAGACAAAAACACTCTTTTTCCAATATTAGTACTTAAAAAGGGTTAGTTTTATGCCTTATTTGATGTAATTTATATGTTGCATTTTACACACATCAAATACCCCCACACTTGAACTTTTGCTTGTCCTCAAGCAAAACTCTTTAATATGTGGCTTACACTCCCAAATGGAATGGGTAGAAGAGAAGGTTTTGGGCTTGTCGTAGAGTGTCGGGATATCCAAGATCTTTTTGGGTTTTATTTTTATTTATTTACACTCTTATTCGTAATGATTTATTTAGAACTTTTCATAGGAGAAATTACTTATTTGGGCATAACATGCCTTTTTAAAATTCCATTTATATACAAGTTCACATACCTTACGGGAGAAATCACTCACACTCGGCCGAAGGTGTATTTTTAGTGAATCACTCGAGAGCGGCATGGAACTTATTCCTACCATAGGCTTGCCAAGCAATCAATCCTCCTCCTTTTTAACTTTTATACCTTTGTAATTATCAAGAGGACTTTGTGGGTTAAGGGTTAGGCTTGGGTTAAAGGTAGGTGGTTGGGATAGTGGTTAGTGGTTAGTAGAAAAAGGGCGAAAAACGTAACAAGTGTCGGTTTTCGTAGGACTTTCTATTTTTGCAACTTTTTATTTTGATGAAGCTTTTATTCAAACAAAGTTATTTTTGATGAACTTGTTTGTTTATTTTCTTTTTGCTTCATCATCAACACATTTTTTTTTTTTTTTACGAAAAACCGAACTTGTTACTAAAACAAAGGGTTAAAAATGAAAAAGGTTTTGGTGGGTAAAAGGGTTTTTGGTTTGGGTGATGAAATGAAAAGGTTTAGGCTCAAAGGGGCTAACTAGGGGGATTTTTGGGTAGGTGGTAAAAGAAAAAGAAAAATAATGGTGTAGAAATAATAAAAAAAAAAGGTTAGTCCTAATGCCTCCATCATTTATGTACTCTGGTTTAAGTTGATAAGGACCGGGAATGTATCGTCATGGCAAGTTCTAGAGTCGTAAGAACCAAGCGGCTATTCACACAAGAAACGAAAAATGAGCATTTAGTCTAAAGATGTAAATTTGTATGCTCAATAAAGGCTCAAAACTCACTTTTGTGGGAATGGGTTTTTATGTGATCAAGTATATATAATCAAATTTTAACTAAGTTTGCCATGCCTTTTCATAATTTTCTTATGTTGGTTCTTTTTATCACTACGCTATCGGTTGTAAATTTGTAAAAATATAACCTTTTTGAGAACTTGAATTTCCCGAGTTAAACCTAGACAAGTAAAAAAAATGAAATTTTTGAAAAAAATTTGGGGTGATTAGCGGTTCCAATAGAGTTTTGTGTAAGGCTTGTATTTAGGACTTGCAAAATTCAAGGTTTTAGCATCCCCCCCACACTTAAATTACACATTGTCCTCAATGTGTCCCAAAAATAAATTTTTAGGTTGATTAGATGTGTAAAATGGTGTTAGAAAGCAAAGGTTTATGTTACTGGTAGTCTGGACACGGCCCCGTGTCCACTGGACACGACCCCGTGGCGAACTGCCAGTAACGAGAACTTACAGAAGGTGAACACGGCCCCGTGTCCACTGGACACGGCCACGTGTCTGACAAAAATCTGCAGGACAGTAGCCAAACAGTAGGTCTGGGAGGTGAGCACGGGGGCGTGTTGGCTGGACACGTCCCCGTGTGGACAGTCTGAAAGCCTGAAAAACAGGTTTCTTCCTCCGGTTTTTCCATCCTGGCCCTATAAGTGCTGAGGCTTAGCATTCCAAGCCTCGGTTTGTACCTGTTTCATCACTTAATACCACACCAAGCAACACAAACATCCTAAATTACCATAGTTAATTGTTCCAAGCATAAAGTAAAAGAAAAAGAAAAATAAAATGTAGGAAATAGTTAGGAAAGGTAAATTGTCTAACACTTGGCACGCAGGCCATCAATTGTTCAAGATTGCAAAGGGTTAACCTGGGGAGTCATCAATCAACCGCTTCCTCCTATGCTCCTCCCGCCTACTCCATAGCATCATCATCATCATCTTCATCCCCTCCATGGCGTGCAATGTGGTCTCGTATGTATCCGACATCGTCTTGTATCTCGGATAGGTTTCTCTTAATAGCTCCGACCCGGTGGTAGGTGTTGTTCGCCATGTTATAGGTGTTCCGAGTACACATGAGGTTTTCCTGCAACAAATCATGCAAACTTTGAAAATTAGGAAAACCACCTCCCGAGGAGGATGATTGGCCCGGATCACCGTGGGGTTGGTAGTGGTACTGATGATGTTGCGGAGCTGGGAGGACAAGCGCTTCCTGCGGGTTCCATGCATGACCTTGCATCCTTTGAAAGGTTACTGTCCTGTCTTCTGCCTCGTAAATTAGGTTCATTGAGCGGCATATGTGAATATCCACCGTTCCCGACCATGGGCTCCTCTCAAATGACCTCGGAATGTGGGCGAAGTGCTTGAAGAGACGGTACACCCATCCCCTAAAGAAAATAGGAGTTGGTGCATTAGCAAGGCGGTTGTGATGCATGTTTCGGAGCATGAGGAACGGAACATCGAGCGGCCTGCGGTTGTGAATGCAATGGAGGACAAGCAAATCTCTTAACCCAACGACGCCACCACTGTCATGTCTTTGGCTAAGAGAGTAGCCGAGGAGCCTATGAATGTATCTGTATAGCGGATCCCTCAGCTTGGTACTCTTAGTGCTGCTCGGATTGTAGAACCCTTCCCCAATCTGAGCCCACATGGCTTGGCGCTCGTTGTCTTCAATCTCTCTCAATCCCCCTATATTTTCTTCGTTTCCCGCATCCTCTTCCGCATACAACCCGATAATCGACCCGAATTGTGCCATGGAGATCGAATACCTCGTCCCGCCACACTGGAATGACACCCCGTCATTATCAAACGGGTCACACCTTGAAGTGAACGCAAAGGTGCTGTAGAATTCCAAGGTGCATTCATGGACGAAACGGAGTCGGGTTGTTAGTGCGACTCTGAGTGGTCCCGTGACAATGTTGTTGAAACGGTCAATTTGATTCACCATGGTTAGCAGTTCTGTGCACGCCTGCCTTGGGTGTTCCTCCGGCCTTGTTTGAAGAAGCTCGTATCGAGCTCTAGCATCTAACTCATTGGCGTTGAATCTTGTAAACTTCCTGGCCATCTGCAAGCATACACCAAAAGTTAGCACGAAACAGAAATGTTTTCGGACAAAACTGCAAACAGCGGCTTGGACACGACCCCGTGTCCAGCGGACACGGCCCCGTGTCCAGAGGTCTGTTACTCAAAAACTTCATTTTTCGACCCGATTTCGAAAACTTGAAAATTTTTGGTCCAATAGGTGCGGTTTCCCCCGAAAATGAAACCCTAAACACCGTTTTTCCCAAAATATCCCGTTTACCCCATCAATTTTATCTTTTTCGGTTCAAGAACAAGGGTTTGGGGTTTTTGTAAGAAATCGGGTGAATCTTTGAACAATCTAAGTGTATTTACTTTCCTTAACACTAATCTAACTAAATGCAAACAGATCTAAACAAAAATTTGAGGTTTGATCCGGATGAACTTCAAGAACCCTAGATTTTTCCCCAAATTTTTGGTGTTTTAACTACATTCAAGTAACTAATCTAACTACTAAGAGTGATAGAATCATACCTTGATGTTGTTAGATCGATAGGAGACGTCGAAATTTCGCGAAAAATCGCCTGGAACCAGAGCTTTTGTGGGGAAACGGGGCGTGTGGAATTAAGAAACTGTTTTGAAAAAGGGGTTTTATCCCGTCTGCAGCGCGAACACGGCCCCGTGTCCAGCGGACATGGCCTCGTGCCGAGCATGTTGTTTTTTTTTTTGTTTTTTTTTTAAGTGCTCGTGTGAGTGCCCCTTTTTCCCATAAGCTATGGTTAGAAAACTTACCGCTTTATTTTGTCGTTTCAATCGTTCGTAACTTACCAGGCATGATGTTTTTATTCTTCCACCATTTGAAGCGAGATTTCTTCTTCCTCATCCTCAATGAATCCTTGATAGAGTTTCAGCCGTTGACCATTGACTTTAAATGGTGGCCCATTTCGAAATTTAATTTCTACTGCACCGTGTGGAAAAATATGGGTGATGGAAAAAGGTCTTGACCACCTAGACTTTAATTTACCAGGAAACAATCGAAGTCGTGAATTAAACAAAAGAACTAAATCTCCTACCCGAAATTCATTAGGTTTAATATGTTTGTCATGCAAATTTTTCATTCTTTCCTTATAAATCTCGGAGTTTGAGTATGCATAATTCCTAAGCTCGTCTAACTTATTTATTTGACAAAATCGATTTTTACCAGCAAATTCTAGATCTAAGTTTACATTTTTGATTGCCCAGTAGGCTTTGTGTGCAATTTCTACTGGAAAATGACAACTTTTTCCATAAACTAGCTTATATGGGGTTGTACCTATTGTTGTTTTATAAGCAGTTCGAAAAGCCCATAAAGCATCGTCTAATTTATCAGCCCATTCCTTTTTATTTAACCCTACTGTTTTTTCGAGTATTCGTTTTAAACCTCTATTAGTCACTTCGGCTTGTCCGTTTGTTTGAGGGTGATACGCTGTCGAAACCCGGTGATAGACCCCATATCTTGTTAAAAAAATTTCAAGTTGATGGTTGCAAAAATGGGTACCTCTATCACTTATTAAAGCTTTAGGTGTGCCAAAACGAGAGAATAATTTTTTCAGAAATCTTACCACGACTCTTCCATCATTTGTTGGAAGTGCCTCGGCCTCGGCCCATTTAGACAAGTAATCTACTGCCACAAGTATATATTTGTTTCCTTTCGATGGTGGGAAAGGTCCCATAAAGTCGAGTCCCCACACATCAAATATTTCACAAACAAGAATGCCATTTTGTGGCATTTCGTTTTTGGAAGAAATATTACCTGTTCTTTGGCAAGCATCACATGTCTTTACAAGACTTTGAGCATCTTTGTAAATGGTTGGCCAATAAAATCCTGAATCGAATACCTTTCGTGCGGTACTGGCAACACCATGATGTCCTCCGTATGGACCTTCATGACAATGGCGGAGAATTCTTCGTGCTTCTCTACCATGTACGCATCGTCTGACGAGTTGGTCGGCACACATTTTGAAAAGATATGGATCTTCCCAAAAGTAGTGTTTTACATTGGCAAAGAATTTTTTTTCTTTGATGATGT
Organism: Helianthus tuberosus; assembly: GCA_030545235.1. NCBI lineage: Eukaryota > Viridiplantae > Streptophyta > Magnoliopsida > Asterales > Asteraceae > Helianthus > Helianthus tuberosus. The sequence continues at coordinate 128,021,432 of CM060389.1, forward strand.
GGCCATCCTTTTGCGACTATACCGCTAGCTAGGTAGTTAGCATAGTCGGCGTACCATGGTTCTTCCTTATATTCCACCATTTCCAGGGACTCAGTTGGAAATTTTTCGTTGATTTGCTCGTCCCTGGTTGCCTCTAAAGCTGGGTCCTCTAAGCGTGAAAGATGATCTGCTGCGGTATTTTCTGCTCCTCTTTTGTCCTTGATTTCAATGTCAAACTCTTGGAGGAGTAGAATCCACCTAATCAAACGTGGTTTTGCGTCTTGCTTCTTGAAGAGATATCGAATGGCTGCGTGGTCTGTATAGACTATAGTTTTAGGAAGAACAAGATAAGAACAAAATTTATCAAAAGCAAATACCACAGCTAGTAACTCTTTTTCAGTTGTTGTGTAATTTTCTTGTGCATCATTAAGTGTTTTACTAGCATAATAGATTGGGTGGAAATGCTTTTCTTTTCTCTGTCCCAAGACAGCTCCAACTGCAAAGTCACTTGCATCACACATGATTTCGAAAGGAAATTTCCAATCAGGCGCTATCATGATAGGTGCATTGACTAGCATTTCCTTTAGGGTTAGAAATGCTTGATTGCAATCCTTGTCAAAGATGAAAGGAGCATCTTTTTCAAGTAACTTCGTTAGAGGCCTTGAGATTTTTGAAAAGTCTTTGATAAATCGCCTATAAAATCCGGCATGCCCTAGGAAACTTCTGATAGCTCTTACGGAGGATGGAGGTGGTAATCTAGAAATGGTATCTATTTTGGCTCGATCCACCTCCATTCCTTCGCTTGAGATTTTGTGACCGAGTACTATTCCCTCCGTTACCATGAAATGGCATTTTTCCCAATTAAGGGCGATGTTAGTTTCCTCACATCGGGATAGCATTCGTTCAAGGTTATCGAGGCATTGGTCATATGAATCCCCAAAGATAGAGAAGTCATCCATGAAGACTTCCATTGTCTTTTCTATCATGTCATGAAAAATAGCTACCATGCAACGTTGGAATGTTGCTGGGGCATTACATAGACCAAACGGCATGCGTCGATAAGCAAAAGTTCCATAGGGACATGTGAAAGTTGTCTTTTCTTGGTCTTCGGGTGCTATCGGAATTTGAAAGTAACCTGAAAAACCATCCAAGAAACAGTAAAATTTATGACCGGATAATCTTTCTAACATTTGATCAATGAAGGGTAAAGGAAAATGATCCTTTCTTGTTGCTTCATTTAAACGTCTATAATCTATACATACTCTCCATCCTGTGACGGTTCTCGTTGGTATTAGTTCATTCTTTTCGTTAGTTATTACCGTCATACCTCCTTTCTTTGGAACTACTTGGACGGGACTCACCCAAGGACTATCGGAGATAGGATAGATAAGTCCGGCGTCAAGTAACTTGATGACTTCGTTTTTTACCACTTCTTGAACATTTGGATTTACTCGACGTTGTGGTTGTATGACCGATTTGTAAGCATCATTCATCAAAATTTTGTGTGTGCACATAGAAGGACTAATTCCTTTTATGTCAACAAGTTTCCAAGCTATTGCATTTTTGTGTTTTTTCAAAAGATTAATTAATTTTTCTTTTTCTAAGTTATCTAATTTAGATGAAATAATTACAGGTAACTTACCATCTTTGTCTAGAAAAGCATATTCCAAACCTTTTGGAAGTTCTTTGAGCTCAAGTGGTGGGTCTTTAGGAGACTCCTTATTTGGTTGCTCGTTTCGATCAAGAACTTTAAAAGTTTGTTCTATGGCGACCTCTTCTTCAACAAAGTGGTCAATCTCTTCACTTGTATCGGGTGGTTCATCTTCATCTTCAATTAGGGGGTCATTATTTCCGAATGGATATTTCATTGATCGTTCGAGATCGACACTTCTTTTAAATGCCCCTAATTGAAGAGGTAGATTATTGAACTTCCGGTTTTTCAAAGCTTCGTGTGTTTTTACAAATGGTCGTCCCAACACTAGAGGAGCGTCATCGAGGATGACGAAGTCGGTTGGGATTACCATTTGATTTGTTTGAACCAAGACATCTTCAACTATACCGATTGATTTTATTACTTTCCGATTGGATAGAAAAATGGGTATTTGAAGTGGAGAAAAATCACTAATACTTAATTTTTCGAAAATGTAGTTAGGCATTATGTTAACACAAAGATCTTTATCAATTGTGACATTACTAATAAACGAATTTTGAAAGAATCATGGAACCGGTGTAATGTTCATTTCAAATGGGTCTTCTTTTATTAGTGAAGTTTGATCATTAGTTAACTTAACACTTACCGTTTCGTCAATTTTAGTGTTAGTGTTTAACTCTTTTAAAAACTTAGCATGAGTGGGTACTAAACAATGATTTTCGAAAGAAGGTGTCAAGAGATTAATTTCTTCAAAATTAGACTCTTCTTGGATTTTAACGTTGTCGGACTCACCTTTTTCGTTGTTTAACTCATGTGTCGGTTTTTCACTTATTTGTTCTTCCATTTTTACATTTTCAGTTATCTCTTCTTTTTTTAATTCTTCTCTTGCGCGGGACTCCTCTTCCCTTGCGCGAGCTTCTTTTATACATCGATCGATAACTCTAATGTGTTCTAATATCCTATCGGTCACTTCGGTTATAGAAAAAGAATCATTATTTTCTAAGCTTGAATCCGGTTGTTCGACCCTTTGTTACTCATAATACCCATATGAAGTTGATGGTTCACACCATTGTCCTTCATTGTAAGCATATGAAGTTGATGGTTCACACAATGGCAAGACCTTTACCAAACCGTTCCCTTAACCCCCGACCAGGTAGCCAACATACCTCCATATAGACCGTGGAGATATGAATGGTGAAAATCCTTTATTTTATATAGACAGTAAAATAATGCCAAGACACCACGGACAAACGATAAGGAAAGATCACCTTCAACATAAGTAACTAGTTATTAAAGTCATTAATACAAAACCAAATAAAAAGTGCAAAAGATTAGAAATAAAAAGTATTATACTAGACACTTTGTCTTCAACAAGTGATGTAAGAGGCTTAGGCAAACATGGCCTTGATTGTCAAGAACTCTTACGATCAATCTTGGATCCCGAGACGACTCACACACTCTACGATGGACAATGGATGATGGTGGTGGATGATGGTGTTGTGATGGTGGTGGGTGGTGGATGAAGTGTGAGAGAGGTAGTGTGCCAAGGGATGAGTTGAAATGAATCAAAGCACTCCTATTTATAGGCTGAACAGAGAGCTGGGCACGGCCCCGTGTCCGCTGGGCACGGCCCCGTGCCTGTCTGACACTCTCTCTCCTCATTAATTGTAATTCGCAATTACAATAAATGCGCCTGCTGTACTTTCGACACGCCCCCGTGTCCGCTGGGCACGGCCCGTGGTGGGCAATAGAAGCTTCTATAGGTTTGTCTTTTCTGTTGTTTCTTGGGCACGGCCCCGTGCTGGCTGAGCACGGGGCGTGTTCAGTCTTCTGACTTCTCTATTTTGCTTTGGAAGGTGCCGTTGAGGGGTCGGGCAGTCCACTAATGTTCCTTTCCTTGTATTTATGTTGGAATTAGCTGGCTTTTTGCTTCTTTTGTGTTTTTGAGCTCATTTAATCCTGAAAATACAAAAGGAAGACAAAAACACTCTTTTTCCAATATTAGTACTTAAAAAGGGTTAGTTTTATGCCTTATTTGATGTAATTTATATGTTGCATTTTACACACATCACTTGCATATGGGTATCAATACCCGCCACCTCCACAACCTCAGCAGCAGCAGCCGCCGCAACCGCCACTTCAACAGCCTCAGCAACAAGAAATTCTCCAGAGGTTCCATGAGGTGGAACAAAGGGTCGAAGAAGAGCATAGGATTCGCCGCGGTCTTCTAAAGGGTTTGGCAAACCTCATTAAGGGGAAAAAGAAGAGGGATCATTAGAGACCCTTATTTATTGTTTTGTAATTTCATTTCAATTAAGTCCCTGCGTGGACATTTCATTTATGTATTTAGTCCCTGCGTGGACTTGTTTTCTTATTTAGTCCCTGCGTGGACAAATTTATTTGTTTAAGACCCGTTTAGGGCAATTATTGTAATTCTTAGGACCTATTTATAAGCAGTTTCCTTTTGAAATTACATTTGGCATTATACATATACATATACATTGTATCATTGATTAAAATATCATTTCAATTTATAATTGATCTGCCATTAAATCTTAAAAGAAAATCTTAAAGGTATAACCTAGCCTATATGTTATTTTAGACATGGCTATGATGGTAAAGCCTTTTAAGATAATAAATCCTTGTTAACACCTAAGAACGTGTTAGCACTCTTGACAAATGTGGTTCGAGAAAATCACACTAGTCATCCTTATATTGGATTCTTCCAATTCCTTATCTTGCCAAATGATCTAGAAATCATGGCTTATATCATAAAATGAGATGATCACATTATAAACATCTATTAGTGATGAAGTGCCTACGGGCTATACTTATTGCCCAATAAGACAAATGACAGTTGTAGTCTATTACTCCCTGTCAAGAAAGGTAATGAACTATGTTCAAACCTTAATGCCTCGATCCTATAAGATCATGGCTTATAAATTAAATCTGTCCTTGTGACAAGGCCTTTTATGCCACTTTTGTACCCCTAATGATTCTTATCTGGGAATAATTATAATGAAAATTTTAAATAAATCTGATTAACAAATTAACCAAATATGGTCTATTTATACCATGGTTAATGAATCACCAAAAATGGTAATTCCATAATAGACTTCTGAATAAATGGTTGTCAATTGTTTTATAGCAATCAAGCTCCACAATGGCTGAATCAGAAGAAGTTAATAGTCATCCCAATGTGAGGAATGATAACACCAGAATGAATGTAACGGGTGCAGATCTGCAAGCATTGATAGACAATGCTGTCACCAAAGCCGTTGGCAGAATGTTCAAAGAACCAAGTGGTACTCGCACTAAGACCCAATCTGTACCTCATACTAAACCTCCTTCCAAAACATATACATCAAAGAAAGAGGATTCTCGGCATTCGTCGAATAAGAAAACTCTGTCGTCTAAGCAAATTGTGTTTAATCAGGAACCGTGCTCAAAGACTTGTTATTACAAATACTTTGTCTCTTGCAAACCAAGGGACTTTACAGGTGAAAAAGGTGCCATAGACTGTATGACATGGCTTGATGAAATGGATACCGTTGTGGATATCAGTGGTTGTGTGGAGCAGGATGTTGTGAAGTTTGTTTCACAGTCGTTTAAAGGGAAAGCATTGGCTTGGTGGAGATCGTTAATTCAAGCCACTAGGAAAATCCCACTCTATAACTTGTCATGGGAAGAATTCATGGCACTGATGAAGGAAAACTTCTGTCCTCAGCATGAGGTAGAGAAAATCGAAACTGACTTCTTGACTCCGGTCATGAAGAATTTGGATTGCCAAGCTTATGTTACAAGTTTCAACACCATGTCTAGGTTTTCCCTTATTTGGTTACACCTGAACCTAAGCACGTAGCGCGCTTCATTGGAGGCCTGGCCCTGGAAATTAAAGGAAATGTTAAAGCTTCCACGCCTACAACCTATAGGTCAGAGGTGGATTTGTCTTTATCACTCACGCTTGATGCGGTTAGGAATAAGTCTGTTAAGGCTTCAGACGAGGGAAAGAGGAAGAGAGAAAATGAGAGCTCACATCGCTCCGATAAGAAAAAGAAGGGTAATTCTGAGCGTAAGAAGAATTCTGGGTTTAAGAAGGACCCCCAGCAGTCAGGTGAGAAGCCCAAGTGCAAAACCTGCAAGAAATACCACCTCGGGAAATGCAGATTTGAATCGCAGCCTCTACCTTGCGGGATCTGCAAGTCTAAGGACCAAAAACTTTGGAGTGCAAAATTCTTAAAAATGCAACATGTTATGGTTGCAACGAGAAGGGGCACATCAAGACCAACTGCCCGAAAAACCCGAAGAAGCCCGAAGAGGCTAAAAAGACCAATGCTCGAGTTTTCCAAATGAATGCCAAGGAGTTTGTGCAGAACGATAACGTTATAACATGTACTTTCCTTATAAATGATGTTTATGCTAGAGTTTTATTTGATTCTGGCGCAGATAAGTCCTTTGTAGACAATAAATTTTGTAAATTATTAAATTTACCTGTTAAAACTCTAGACATAAAATATGAGGTAGAATTGGCCGATGGTACCTTAGAAACTGCTTCAACAATTCTAGATGGATGTTTCATATCCATTAGGAACCACTCTTTTCCGTTGTCTTTGTTACCGATGAAATTGGCAGGATTTGACATAGTTATAGGCATGGATTGGTTATCCCTTAACCAAGCTCAAATTGCCTGTGATAGAAAGCAAGTTGTTATCAAAACCCCTTATGGTGAACAGATTACAATTCAAGGAGATACGCAGTATGGATTGCCTGAACAAGTATCTATGCTTAAGGTATCCAGGTGTTTGAAGAAAAGTTGTGTCATTTACATGGCACATGTGACGATAGATGAGCCAAAGCCCAAGATAGAAGATATTCCTGTTATTTCAGAATACTCAGACATTTTTCCTGAGGAATTACCTGGTTTACCTCCAGACAGACAAGTGGAATTCAGAATTGATATTATTCCAGGAGCAGCACCAGTCGCAAGAGCTCCTTATCGTTTGGCACAGACAGAAATAAAGGAATTAAGAACGCAGTTGGATGACCTACTGGAGAAAGGTTTCATTCAACCAAGCTCGTCTCCTTGGGGAGCGCCTATTCTATTTGTGAAGAAGAAAGATGGTTCAATGTGTCTATACATTGATTATCGCGAACTGAACAAAGTTACAATCAAGAACCGATATCCATTGCCCAGGATCAACGATCTGTTCAATCAACTGTAAGGGGCAAGTTACTTCTCAAAGATCGATCTGAGGTCAGGATATCATCAGTTGAAGGTCAGAACCGAAGATGTACACAAGACCGCATTCAGAACACGATATGGCCATTACGAGTTCTTAGTGATGCCTTTTTGGCTCATTAATGCACCTGCAGCATTCATGGATCTCATGAATTGAGTCTGCAAGCCGTATCTGGACAAGTTTGTCATTGTCTTCATTGATGACATACTTATTTATTCAAAGAGTCAAGCCGATCATGAAAAACATCTCCGGTGTATCCTTAAACTTCTGCAATGAGAGAAACTCTATGCAAAATTTTCCAAATGTGAGTTCGGGCTCCGAGAAGTCCAGTTTCTTGGACACTTGGTAAGTGAGCGTGGCATCCAGGTGGATCCTGCTAAGATTGAAGCAATTATGAATTAGCAAGCACCTAAGATGCCCACTGAAATTTGCAGCTTCTTAGGTTTGGCAGGTTACTACAGGCGTTTCATCGAAAAATTTTCAAGAATTGCAGCACCTTTAACTTCGTTAACTCGCAAGAATGTAAAGTTTGATTGGGGTCCCAAACAACAAGAATCTTTCGAGATTCTTAAACAGAAATTAAGCAATGCTCCTGTGTTGACATTGCCAGAAGGGATAGAAGAGTTTGTTTTTTACTGCGACGCATCACACACTGGTATGGGCTGTGTGCTTATGCAAAGAGGTCAGGTCATTGCCTATGCATCACGTCAACTGAAGGTGCACGAAAAGAACTACACCACCCTTGATTTGGAATTGGGTGCCGTTGTATTTGCACTGAAATTATGGAGGCATTACCTATATGGAACCAAGTGTGTAATCTACTCAGACCACAAGAGCCTCCAACACTTGTTTAACCAGAAAGATCTTAACATGAGGCAGCGTTGTTGGATGGAAACATTGAACGATTATGATTGCGAAATTCGCTACCATGCGGGCAAAGCGAATGTGATCGCCGACGCACTAAGCAGGAAAGAAAGGATTAAACCTATACGAATCAATGCCAAAAGTATTGAACTAAAGAACAGTCTGAATGAAAGACTGTTAGCTGCTCAGAAGGAAGCGCTATATTGGAACCTAACTTTCCAAATGAGAAGTTAGGTGTAACTGCTGATCAATTATCTTTTGGCAAAGATGGAATCCTTAGATTGAATGGTCGAATCTGGGTTCCAGTTCATGGAGGACTTAGAGATGTAATCCTCCAAGAAGCTCATAGTTCTAAATATTCAGTTCATCCGGGCAGTGATAAGATGTACCAGGATCTGAAGGCAAATTATTGGTGGATAGGTTTGAAGAAATCTATAGCCACATATGTGGCTAAATGTCTGACGTGCGCACAAGTTAAAGCCGAGCATCAAAAGCCGTCAGGTTTACTACAACAGCCTGAACTTCCCACTTGGAAGTGGGAAATGGTAACTATGGATTTTATTACAAAGTTACCAAAGACGAAACATGGGAATGATACAATATGGGTTATAGTCGACAGACTGACAAAGTCAGCTCATTTTATACTCATCAAGGAGACGCATAGCTCCGATAAACTAGCCCAGCTATACGTGGATGAAATTGTGTCTCTCCATGGAGTGCTAGTATCTATTATCTCTGATAGGGATACTAGATACACATCTCATTTTTGGAAAAGCTTTCAGCAATCTCTAGGCACTCGTTTGAATTTCAGTACTGCTTATCATCCTCAGACGGATGGACAAAGTGAGCGTACGATTCAAACACTTGAAGACCTGCTCAGGGCTTGTGTTATTGACTTGGGTGGAAGTTGGGATAACCATCTTCCTTTGATTGAATTTTCATACAACAACAGTTATCATTCGAGCATCCAAGCCACGCCTTTTGAGGCCTTGTAAGGAAGAAAGTGCAGAATGCCAGTATGTTGGGCGGAAGTTGGAGAAACCCAACTATCAGGACCTGAGATAGTCCTCGAGACGACGGATAAGATTGTTCAAATCCGTGAACGTCTCAAAGCTGCCAGGGATAGGCAAAAAAGCTACGCAGATAAGAGGCGTAAACCTCTGAAATTCGAGGTAGGTGATAAAGTATTACTCAAGGTATCACCCTGGAAAGGAGTGATGATATTTGGTAAAAAGGGCAAGCTAAGCCCTAGATATATTGGACCATTTGAGATCATCGAATGTGTCGGAAGCGTGGCCTATAAGCTGAATCTACCAGAAGAGCTAAGTGGAATTCACAATGTGTTCCACATCTGCAATTTAAAGAAATGTCTAGCCGATGAGTCGTAAGCAATGTCTCATAAGGATGTGCAGATTGACGAAAGCTTGAAGTTTGTTGAAAAACCTTTGTCGATCGAGGATCGACAGGTCAAAACACTTCGAAGAAAGAATGTGCCAATCGTAAAAGTGAAATGGGATGCCCGTAGTTGTAACGCCCTGCGTTTTCGTACTTTCTATATTTGGAAACCCTTGCTTGAAATTATATCTTTGAAAATTTTTGTGTTCTTGTAATCGTCGTTTCGATATAATCTTTGTAGAATCCGAGACTTAAATCACAACGAAATTCTCGTTTGAACGAAATACTTTTCAAGGATTCTTAATTCTTTATTTATCGACACTTGTTACACGTTAAACCAATTGAAATTATTAAAATGATGAGATTCTGATCCTAAATCTCGAAACTCGAAAGCTTTATGAAACGAATAAACGTTTAAAGATTTGTATTGTTATAAATATGGTCATTATTCAAATTTAAACGAATTAAATTAATTAAATTAATTAATCTTGTAATTTAAAAAGTTTATTTTTATAATACCTAGTTAGTCTCGTTAAATATTAAAGTTAGTAAACTAACTTAGTTAAATTATAAAATTAGTCTCCTTTTAAAATGATATAACTTGGTTAGTAGAGCTAGTTTCCTTATTTTTATAACATCACATGAGTTTATTTAAGCCCAAGGGCTGTTGTGTAATTAGTTGAAAGTGTGAGGTTATGAAAGAAAGAGAAAAAGAAAAGAAAATTAAATAAAAAAGAAGGGGGCTGGGCGGGATTCGAACCCGGGCCAACAGCCCCATCTTGCACACACTTAACCAGCTGCGCTGCAGCCTTTTACTGAACAAAACTCGGACAAAAATATATTTAAGGACTTGCTGCGATGGCCCAGCCCAACAGACGCGACCTGGCCCCCTTTTCAGCATGTTTTTAGCGCGATTTTGGTCTTTTTTTGAGTTTTAAAACATGTTTTAACATTTATTACACAAACACAACCTACCCTAACCTTCTCCTATAAATACCAAGTCATTCCCAAGCTCTAATCACTTTAGAAACTCATCCAAATCACCCTCAAATCATCAAAAACGCAGCTGCAAATTGGTGTTCGAGCAGATTGATCCTACTTCACAAAAGTGAGCATATCTCACTCGTTTCTTATCTGTTTTACCTCATTCTTTTTCCTATGTGTTTGGATTGACCTTAGCTTCGATTCCATGGGTTTTTGACAGTAAATAAGTCCTTGGAACTCCGGCAAAAAGGCTCCAAAGTTCACTGTTTGTTTTTGTTTTGATTCAAACTTTACTAAACTTGTTCAAACTTGAGTCTAACTTATCTCAAACCTATGTCCTAATGCTTATAACCTCATCTATGGTTAGTTAGGCTTAAAAACAAGGTTGAGACATGTTAAATTAGAGGTTAAAACCTCACAAACATTCTGTTTTGGTTAGGGTTTTACCCACAAGAAGTGTTCAAGCTTGAAACTTGATGAATGTGTGATTGTTAGACTAGCTTGGGCTATCTTTCATAAAAATCCACTCACTTCTTGATGTTTTCTCATAGATTAGATGTTGTATTTCATTATTCTTGTAAGTTCATGACCCTCCTTGTTGTTTATAACAACAAGTGTAGTGGTGAACAATAGAGGTGCCTAAATGGAAGCTTGTTCCTCCTACCTCATGTATGAATTCTATGATACTTAGAGGTGCCTAAATGAAGAATTTAATCTTCTACCTCAAGCTAGACATATATGATGTAATATAGACTATGTAATACTTATGTAACAACCAAATAATCGAACTCTTGGTGATGAACTAATGGACATTCGCCAAGCTAGTAGATTGTATCATCTTAGGCCTTGACAACTTGTCACGATTCTAATGGAACGTTGTTCCATGAAAACATTTAAACTCTTTTAGAGTTTCATAGTGTCAAGAACAAGTGTCATAGGTGTTAGATGATTATTTTCATATGTTTATTTTCATGTTATTTAAACTCCAAATCCCTATAACCATATGTAAACACCTCTTAAACTCCAAATCGAACACATTCAACTTTCTAGTCTCAACAACTTCGTCACTTTGGATAAATCGGAAAGCATATGCAATTTTGTGAGTATACTCGAACCCATTTTACTTTTACACACTTTTGGGTGCAACATGTATTCTATGTGAAAACATGAAAACACTTGAAACTATTTGAATCACACTCTATCCATATTGAAACATGTTAATCTCCCGCTAGACTATTGGGAGTGAAACTTTGAACAATTTGATGCTTGTTAATCTCGTATGCTACGTAAACTATTTGTGTTGATATATGCTCATTAACTTTGCTAGCCCACCTTAACAATTATAGCGCTATAGGAGTAATGCACCGCTCACGATTCTTGGGGTATTGTTAAGTCAAACATGTTAACCTCCCTTTATTCTATCTGGGGATAGGCTATTTTAACGCATTGGATTCTTGGGTTTGAACATATTGTTACACAATCTCAGCGTACTAGTAACTTGCATATTGTTGTTCATGTTGGATACAAGCACGTTAAAAAAAATAATTCTATGTTATACTATGTATCAAACTTGTATGCTCGCCTTTGCTTTTGCATTGAACTCTATTTTAATACATGTTGCAGGTTCGATAGACAAGATGATGCTAAGCGAAGGAACAAGACCTAGGTGGACTTAGTAACACATTTAGATAAATCTATTCTGTCAATGTATCTTTGAAACAATGTTGTCTTATTTAATTTTTGTATGACATTTTTAGCAATTTTATGAAATTTGAATTTAATCTATATTGTCACACAGTGTTATGAAATTTTGAGTAATTTGTTCGTCTCATCCCGATGTTTCCGCCATCGGTTGGGGTGTGACAGATTGGTATCAGAGCCATAACTATAGGGAATTAGTAAAAGTAGGAATGCTTTTACCTAGTCTATAGTTTTAGAGCCTTATTTTTACGTTTTGCTCGAAACTACTTGCATGCTAGTTTAATTACTTCTTATTTATCATCTCTTTATCTTTTAAACATATATGTCATTTATGTGTTGATACTTGATATGCCATTCTTATGTGTTAATACTTGTTTCATTATGTGTTAATATTTGTTTTAATATTCCATTCTTTATGTGATATTCTTGACATGTTTATATTTGTTTGTTTAACCTTCGACATATGCTTTTCCTCATACATTTTACTCGACTATTCTAAATCCGGAAACACTCGTATCATACAAACGAGACGACTTCACCAAAATAGGCGTGAAATCCATAATTTTGTGAACGACTCTCAATCTACCTATTCGTTTTTCACGAAATTCGTCATCAAGTTAGGAGTGAAGTCCTCACCTTGATGAAGAATTTCAATTTCAAATTCTAGTGGACCCTCGTCAATGTGTCGAAATTAATTTTGACCCTTCGATTACCAACCACACTTAGGGTACGAAATCGTCAAGTTAGGGGTGAAACCCGCATCTCGTCGACTATTCCCACTCCTTGATTTTTCATAAATCTCGCCAAGTTTTGAATTTTCGATTGAATTGGAGCATGTAGTAACCGGAAGGGTGAATACCGTTAACCGACTTGTCGGTGAGAGTATACCACCTATTAGGCCAAAGCATGCTTCACAATTTCAAAAGACTTTTCGACCACTTCGGTTAGTCAAAGTTCCATTTTGGAACTATCCAAATTTTAATCAAACTTACACTTTATTATTTTCGATCTCTTATGATGCAATTCTCTCTTCTCAATTTTGAACCATTTTTGAGATTTCACTTTTGCGGATACATCATACTATTACCTTTCATACGATTTTACACTATTAGCATGCATAATTTCACGTAATTTTATTTACACTTTTTGTAACAACAAGTGGAGACATATCATCGAGATATGAGTGATTTTCTTACCTTGACGATTAACTCCGCTTCTTTTTCTCATCTTACAACGACCTCGCCAATGGGTTAGGGGTGATTCCCTTACCTAGGTGATCGTTACCGATACTTTCTTTTAATAGACTATATTATGTAAACACGATCATGCTTATATCCAAATCGTTTATCATTAGCCAAATCTCTAATTAATTCAACATGCATTGTTTATATGAATGAATTTCTTATCCTACAATCTATTTTCATATAGCTCACACACAATATTCTTAACTTTTACCATAAACGCTTATTCCTCGATTTTCAAAATTCACGAAATGCTACTTATCAACCTAGTTGGTCTAATAAATCCATTGCCCACGAAATTTTGTATTCAACGTAACTATTGGAACAAGCTCATCTCATATCATTAAACTAGAAATTTCTATCTTCAATTGGGAATCAAACCAATTTTTTTCTTTCGCACACACCTATAAAATATTACCAATACTATTCAATCATTTACTAAAACTTCTTTCAAAATCAATTAAACGTTTTATTAAAGACGTTTTTTCAACAATCACTAAGTTCATATACCAAAATCCTCTTTTCTTAAGAATCAACGTTGTCACAAGAATCTCTAAACCCCGAATTTCTTCGTTAATGAAAAGTTATTTAAAACAATGCAACCTTGTGTACTTCTAGAACCTTTTCAACCATTATTCAATACGTCAATTAAATTTAAAACGTATGGGCAAGGAAACTTCATAAGAACCAATAATTTTTCAACTTATGTAAATTTAAAAAAAAAGAAACAAGAGTAGCATTTCATTCTTTTACAAAGTACCATTTCACACAACCAATAGATATTGTATATTCTCTTCAACTTCACAACCTAGACTCCACATTCCAAATGGACTCAATCTATTTTGATTCCACTTTTCTCAAACGACTATACATACATACCCTTTTACACGTTTTAGTCAATACATCACAACAATCACACGCATATGATTTGTTTTCTTTTCTTTCCTACCCAAAACTTCGTGCTTAAATTCGTATATTTCGATTAATATTGTAAACAAAAATCATTATTACTTACACTCATACTTATACATTTTATGTCTATATTCATATACATACTTACACATTTACGTTATAACCCAAAATTCATACATTTTATGTTTATACCCATACTCACAATTGTACATTTACTTCATACTTATATTCACGTTTATATTTGTATCCATGTTCATACATTTTACGTTTATATTCACACTTACACACTTTTCATACTTAAACGTGTTTTACACTTATATTCACGTTCGTAAGCATGCTCATGCATCTTACGTTCATACTCATACTCATAATCATATTCATACTCACACGTTGTGTATTCATATGTATACTCGTATTCACACTCATACTCGTGTTTATACTCTCACTAATACGATTTATGTTATACTCGTACTCGCATTTATACTCTCATTTATACGGTTTATGCTATACTCGTACTCGCGTTTATACGATTTATGTCATACTCGTACTCGCATTTATACTCACGTTTATACGATTTATGTTATACTCGTACTTATGTTTATACTCTCATTTATACGAATTTTGTTTATACTCATGTCATTCGTTTGTGTTCAAATTGCACTCACATTGGTACTCATTTTTCATATGTGTCATGTTTATACCTGTGATCATACTATTAACCATGCGTTGTCGTTATGCTTGCATGCGTCTTCATATTTAAAACTTATACCATGCTCATGCTTTTATTCATACTCAAAATTTATACTTTCGCACCTATATGCAAGCGAAAGCCGAGGGATTTGCTTACGTTGGTCTTATACTATTTGGGACGCAAACAAGCTTATATGCTACATTTCTATACACACACAATCTTATGTCAGAATTTATGTATACCTTAATTCATACGCAACTAGTACAAGCTATGCGAATCATGCGACGATCAATATAATCGCGGGTGCACATGGGATTATAATGATAGGCGTATGAGAACCATTGAGTGTACTACTGTGTATGGTAAGACACTGAACGTAACATTGCACCGAATAACGAAACGGATGTAACGATCGAAACATGGTGGATACGCTGCTGGTACATCCTATATATAAGTGTTTCCGCCATATTACTAAACTTTCGTAAAACATGCCATGAGAAATTCGGTGTTTTGCAGACCTTTTTGGACCTAATACAAACTTTAAACAACTCACAAACGAATTATAACCGATTATCCACGACGAGACTTCATTCTTAACGCGCTACTTTCATCTATCCAATACTTATGCCATACTTATACTTGTCTTCTTTAAGAGTCAATCGTTCACTTCTATACTCATATTATTCTCCATTATCCTTTTCGTTATTACGAACCCCGTTCCCAATCAAGCCTGTTTAAACGTTTGAATCCTAACTTATCTCCTTGCCTTTAAAACCATCTTCCTATTCTTTACTCTTGTGTAAACATACTTAGTAGACCGATATCACTCTATTTTAAGTACCCAAATTTCTCGTTCCTCTTAATGAACAATTTTTTTTTCAAATATGTGATTTCATATAATCCTTAAAACTTTCTACGCAAACTACCCCACTTTCATCAAATACAAACCGTTATGATTCAAAGAACTCCTTTGGGATACAATACGCTTTTTAATCAACTCCAAATTTTGTTATTCAGAAACTTGTTTAACTTGTTTTACCTATACACGTTTCACTCATGCTTATGCCTCAAAACCATTTTAGCCAAACAAATTCTCCCACAAACGTATTTTGTTGTTCTCCAAAATTCCTCACTTTTCAAACATTTCAAAATTTCCAAGTCTCATTTTTCGCCTTTTACCAAAAACGCTTTCAAGTCTTCATCTGGAATAAATTTCGGGATGAAATTTCCTAAAGGAGGGGAGACTGTAACGCCCTGCGTTTTCGTACTTTCTATATTTGGAAACCCTTGCTTGAAATTCTATCTTTTGAAATTTTTTTGTTCTTGTAATCGTCGTTTCGATATAATCTTTGTAGAATCCGAGACTTAAATCATAACGAAATTCTCGTTTGAACAAAATACTTTTCAAGGATTCTTGATTCTTTATTTATCAACACTTGTCACACGTTAAAGCAATTGAAACTATTAAAATGATGAGATTTGGATCTTAAATCTCGAAACTCGAAAGCTTTATGAAACGAATAAACGTTTAAAGATTTTTATTGTTATAAATATGGTCATTATTCAAATTTAAACTAATTAAATTAATTAAATTAATTAATCTTGTAATTTAAAAAGTTTATTTTTATAATACCTAGTTAGTCTCGTTAAATATTAAAGTTAGTAAACTAACTTAGTTAAATTATAAAATTAGCCTCCTTTTAAAATGATATAACTTGGTTAGTAGAGCTAGTTTCCTTATTTTTATAACATCACATGAGTTTATTTAAGCCCAAGGGCTGTTGTGTAATTAGTTGAAAATGTGAGGTTATGAAAGAAAGAGAAAAAGAAAAGAAAATTAAATCAAAAAGAAGGGGGTTGGACGGGATTCGAACCCGGGCCAACAGCCCCATCTTGCACACACTTAACCAGCTGCGCTGCAGCCTTTTATTGAACAAAACTCGGACAAAAAAATATTTAAGGACTTGCTGCGATGGCCCAGCCCAACAGCCGCGACCTGGCCCCCTTTTCAGCATGTTTTTAGCGCGATTTTGGTCTTTTTTTTAGTTTTAAAACATGTTTTAACATTTATTACACACCCATAACCTACCATAACCTTCTCCTATAAATACCAAGTCATTCCCAAGCTCTAATCACTTTAGAAACTCATCCAAATCACCCTCAAATAATCAAAAACGGAGCTGCAAATCGGTGTTCGAGCAGATTCATCCTACTTCACAAAAGTGAGCATATCTCACTCGTTTCTTATCCGTTTTACCTCATTCTTTTTCCTATGTGCTTGGATTGCCTTAGCTTCGATTCCATGGGTTTTTTCACAGTAAATAAGTCCCTGGAACTCCGGCAAAAAGGCTCCAAAGTTCACTGTTCGTTTTTGTTTTGATTCAAACTTTACTAAACTTGTTCAAACTTGAGTCTAACTCATCTCAAACCTATGTCCTAATGCTTATAACCTCATCTATGGTTAGTTAGGCTTAAAAACAAGGTTGAGACATGTTAAATTAGAGGTTAAAACCTCACAAACATTCTGTTTTGGTTAGGGTTTTACCCACAAGAAATGTTCAAGCTTGAAACTTGATGAATGTGTGATTGTTAGACTAGCTTGGGCTATCTTTCATAAAAATCCACTCACTTCTTGATGTTTTCTCATAGATTAGATGTTTTATTTCATTATTCTTGTAAGTTCATGACCCTCCTTTTTGTTTATAACAACAAGTGTAGTGATGAACAACAGAGGTGCCTAAATGGAAGCTTGTTCCTCCTACCTCATGTATGAATTCTATTATACTTAGAGGTGCCTAAATGAAGACTTTAATCTTCTACCTCATGCTTGACATATATGATGTAATATACACTATGTAATACTTATGTAACAACCAAATAATCGAACTCTTGGTGATGAACTAATGGACAAGACGTCAAGCTAGTAGATTGTATCATCTTAGGCCTTGACAACTTGTCACGATTCTAATGGAACGTTGTTCCATGAAAACATTTAAACTCTTTTAGAGTTTCATAGTGTCAAGAACAAGTGTCATAGGTGTTAGATGATTATTTTCATATGTTTATTTTCATGTTATTTAAACTCCAAATCCCTAGAACCATATGTAAACACCTCTTAAACTCCAAATCGAACACATTCAACTTTCTAGTCTCAACAACTTCGTCACTTTGGATAAATCGGAAAGCATATGCAATTTTGTGAGTATACTCGAACCCGTTTTACTTGTACACACTTTTGGGTGCAACATGTATTCTATGTAAAAACACGAAAACACTTGAAACTATTTGAATCACACTCTATCCATATTGAAACATGTTAATCTCCCGCTAGACTATTGGGAGTGAAACTTTGAACAATTTGATGCTTGTTAATCTCGTATGCTACGTAAACTATTTGTGTTGATATATGCTCATTAACTTTGCTAGCCCACCTTAACAATTATAGCGCTATAGGAGTAATGCACCGCTCACGATTCTTGGGGTGTTGTTAAGTCAAACATGTTAACCTCCCTTTATTCTATCCGGGGATAGGCTATTTTAACGCATTGGATTCTTGGGTTTAAACATATTGTTACACAATCTCAGCGTACTAGTAACTTGCATATTGTTGTTCATGTTGGATACGAGCACGTTAAAAAAAATTATTCTATGTTATACTATGTATCAAACTTGTATACTTGCCTTTGCTTTTGCATTGAACTCTATTTTAATACATGTTGAAGGTTCGACAGACAAGATGATGCTAAGTTAAGGAACAAGACCTAGGTGGACTTAGAAACACATTTAGATAAATATATTCTGTCAATGTATCTTTGAAACAATGTTGTCTTATTTGATTTTTGTATGACATTTTTAGCAATTTTATGAAATTTGAATTTAATCTATATTGTCACATAGCGTTATGAAGTTTTGAGCAATTTGTTCGTCTCATCCCGATGTTTCCGCCATCGGTTGGGGTGTGACAGTAGTGGCCCAGAATATACGTGGGAAGTTGAATCCACGATGCGACAGAAATACCCTCATTTGTTCCAATAAATCTCGAGGTCGAGATTTCTTTTAAGGGGGTGAGGATGTATCACCTCGCAAAAACATGTCCAATATAGTGATGATACGTGTCATAAACACTAATCATGTAAAAAGTTAACTTTGAGGGACTAAAGTTAACAAGCAGTTTAAAGATGTATGTGGAAGGACTAAAAGCATCAACATGCCAAACTTGTGCCTCTGATTGACCTCACACGATTTTCGTATTCTTTAATGAATAAATTGTCGGACGCAAGAAGCCGTTTGTAATTAAAATCAAAAGTTTATAAAGCACAGGGGTTAAAACGTGTCAACATGTTAATTCTTAAGTCTGAGTGACCCTTAAACGATCCCGAGGCTTTGTAACATTATATTTTATTCTCACGAATGTCAGATATTGACTTCGTGAAGTTTCGATACAAAAAAATGATTAAAGTTGTAAATTCCAAGAAGAAGGGTTAAAAGCGTCAACGAGGAGAAATAGTACATTTTGGGTGATCTCGTAACTGATCGGAAGCCTAACGGTGTTTATATATACCCCAAGATACTTAAAAGTTAACTTTGGGGGTCAAATGTGCAATAAATGAAAGTTATTTCATGTTAAAAGGGACCAAGGACTGAAACTGCAAAGGTTGGAAAACTTTTTACCGGAATTAGGGATCGTCGCGGGGCGCGTAGCGGTCTGCGACAAAGTCACCAGTGAACAAAAAACTGGCAGATGCATGTTGCAGGCTGTCCACCGCCATTGCATGGCTTCTGAGCAATACCGGGGGCTTGTAAACGGTTTTTACTACCACATTAACACTTGGGATCATCTGGTAACTCCTAATAACTACTGGAATGATCCTAGGAGCTCTCTAATTTCTATATAAAGGAGCTTGTTTGATCATTTGTTACTTGCACCTTCAAACTTTCACTCACAACTCTTTCTCTGGAGCATCCTGGACCTAAAGGAAGCTCTCTCAAGTTAAATTTTCATGCTAAGGACCTTTGTAAGTGTTCTTAGCTTCTGTAGTTAAGTTTTTATTAGTATAAGGACCGAAAGTCAAAGATATCATAATTATGCTTTGACTTTTTGATTAATCATTAACGGTCCAGCCATGATTCGAATTGAAAGTGGCTATGTGTTGGTAATTAAGTAGGTGATAATCCCTCAAAAGGGCACCTCCTAATTATCACGTTTACTTAGTTAATTGTCGGGTCAAAGTAATTAAAATAAAAGTTAAACGGGTCAGTTTTTAAATAAAATTCATAACTGATAATGTGGAAGCTATAAAATCAGTTTTATCACTTTAATAACTTGGTAAATATTAAAAGAACATGTTTAGACATGTTCAACCCGATAATTCTGAGTTTAGGCTCGGTTCGCAACCGAAAGTCGCAAAAGTTGACTTTTGCTTTGACTTTCAGTTCTGACCCGAATTAGCTTAGTATCTTTATGCCTTAGGGTTCCTTTGTGACCATATTATATGTTATTATAACCCTCTGAGGTCATAATACATGGTCCCTTAGTAATCAGAGTTATTTGCTTATTTCCGTTAATATGCTTAAATTTGACTATTATGCCCTTTTAATGTAAAACCGAGATTTTTGGATATATGAGTATACAAATGTCTTTGTTACTGATATATAAGCTTGTCAAATAAATTTGACATCAGTTTCTGGTCTCAAACTTAAGTTATGCAAGATATCGTAAAATGAAACTTTTTATTAATTAAACTACGTTTTTAGAATAAATCATGTTTAAACCCAAATTTTGGCACCAAACTCATTACCTACTGTTTTGATATTATTTTTAGGGATTTTTGGAATATTAGGTCAGATTATAAACTGACCATATCATTGAGTTCTCGTATAATTCGATAAATGACGATAATACCCTTTTTGTTAATAAAATGATATTAACATACGATTGACATGCCAAACCTTTTCCTAATAATGTTATATGTTAAATAAAATATTTTAAACATTAAAGGCTGATCAAAATCTCAAGATTTCATAAACATCTCAAATATTGTCAATTACCGACTTTTACGATAATTAGGTGCATAGTATGGTTTAAAACCATTTTTAACACCCCAAGACTTGTTACCTACTGATTTTATAAATAAATTTTAGTACTTTAATAGTAAGTATAAGTCTTGAACTCAGACTTACAATTTTGGCCTTTAAAACATATGTGAAATGACCAAAGTGCCCCTATGGTGCATAGTTAGGCTATAAATGGTAAACCTCACATATGTATGATATCTTACTGATATAACATGATAAAATAAATATTTATACTGAATGTTTTAGACCAGAACCTCAATTTATGTTTAAAACCCTTTTATGAATCTTAAAATGACCAAAATGACCTTACGGGACTTAATTAAGTTTTAAAATATTTTTGGGCATAATTGTTGATATCATATCATATTTAAAGCATAATAACTTATGAAAGTTGTACATGACTCATCCGGTTACCCATTATGCATATACGCGTTCGGTACGGTTTATGTAACTAGTTTGCATAAATTAGCCGAAACGGGCCAAACCTTATCATTTTTACTTCAAAATCCAGAATGTATTTAGTTTACCCATTTAAACAAGTCTCCATACTTGTTGGGTCTAAATCACATTCCAATCCGGTCATCGCTTAATCTAGCGTTTCGTGCCGTAAACCTTTCTTTAAAACTAACCGGTCTAAGTTACAACTTAAATAAGACCCGTTAGGAATCTAATAGGTTATTAAAACCTTCGTTCCAGATTAGGAACCCAGTAAAAGCTACCTACACTTATTTGAGTAGAATATACGGCTGAGTATACAAAATTTGCATTTTTAAGCTCAGGTAAATACTTTTGACTTATTTTCCCTTATACGGGCTTGGGATACGGTAAATTATTACCGCTTGGTCGGGTGTGGAATATTTAATCGGTTAGTGGTTATTTCATTGACATAACCCGTTTTAATCTGTTTTGTTTGATATATAAACTTTTGGGAGTTAATATGACCGTGTCCTGGATATCCTCAGCTCATTTCTTTTGAAAATGGCCACGACTTAAGCACGGGGTATAGGCATACACCTGACAGTTGCGTATGTATAAAGCTATAACCACATGTGAGTGTAACTCCTTGTGGGACTATATTAGTGGTGTGTCTATTAATTTTGTCTTGGTTTCCATACCTGGCCCTGAACGTACGACAAACATGTAAATCTGTATACAAGATTGTTTTATATAATTGTCCCAAGTTAGAAAAGAGTATTTGTGCCTTGTGCATTTAAATCAATTTTCATAAATATTTTCAAAAGAGTCGGTTAATTGTATTTACCAGTGTAAACTGACGTATTTTTCAAAAAGACTAAGTGGCAGGTACTACTCGAAATTGGCTAGAAGCTCTGGGCGTTAGTTAAAGAATCTTGCAAGTTCTTAATGCTTAAAGTTTGTTGAACAATATTTTATATTTCTGTTTTAGATCCGCCTGTGGATCCTCTTACAACCGTTTGTATAATATTTATTTATACTTTGTATTTCGGTTTGTAATAATATTTTCTTCCAAGACTTCCGTTGTGCAAATAAACTGTGAATGATTGTCTATGATGATACCAACTACGTCACGATACTCCCCGCCAGGCCCACCGGTAATATGTGGAAATATCGGGGTGTGACACTTCTAACCCAAAACGTTTATTAGAAATTCAGTTTGGTTGTCTATAAGCTTTCGCTCAATGTAATGGACAAAATCATTAAGTAAAGATATTGTCCATTTCATTGAGTAAAATCTTATTGACTTATCCTCAACTTCCATTCAATTTATAACGCCAAAACATACAAAAACATTACTGAGGTTTGTTGTCAATAAAGTTTAGCTGTATGGGGTGGACAACATTGTCAGTTATCTTTCTTAACTGAGGATTAACAATGTTGTCCATCACCATACAGCAACACTTTATTGATTTTAGCATGATCAAATTTACAGTTTTAAGATGGCTTATTTAGTGGCGTTCTTTTTCTAGGTAAAATGTCAAAAAAGATAACATTTTGGCTGAAAGGGTGTAAACTCAATAACATTTTGCTGCATGAGATGGACAAAAATTATAGAAAAAGAGGCTGATTTCAGACTTTGTGCTTCCACATGGCGACAAAAAAAAACCACTTCAAAAAACAAAAATAAAAAAAAATCATACGAAAGTCGAAACAGCCAGTGAAGATGCTTCAAAAGAAGAAAGAGACTGGTGACAATGAAGATTAGGAAGATCAATATTTATTTTGTTTAATTCTCTTTTTCAGTTGATTGTTATATAATAACAACGTCATATCTAATAAAAATGCCAAAAAGCCAAATGCTTGTCAAAACGCCAACATGCCATAAAACGCCACAAAAATTACCAAACCATAATAAAATTACTTTGGACAAGTATTATAAAAAACCAAAATAATAAAATAAATAAAATAAATAAAAAACAAACTTGAAAATGTAACTAGAAACAGTAACTACAAATCAGTAATACTGAATATAGGTAAAATTTATTATATTAGAATCTAAAATGTCAAACTTGAAAGATGGGACGTGTTACAGACTTCAGATATAAAGCTTATCAAAAACAATAATTACAAACAGTAACTGAAAAGACGAATACTTTATTATAATAATGCACCGCCTAACTTAGGCGCCAAAAAAACATCCTATAAAATGATACGTCTCAGCAACTTCCATTTGATCAAACCAAAAAAACAAACACCAATACTACTAAATACCACTCACTGTAAAACGCCAAAAAATAAAAAAAAATCAAAGATGGCTAATATGCTTTCTTGGATATTCAGTATTGTTTTTCGTGAAGTTTCACTGAATAAATTGTTAGCAGAGGGTAGTAACTCAGTAAGATTTTGCTGCATGAGATGGACAAAAATTGAAGAAAAAGATACTGATGCCAGTCATATGGCATTTTGTATTTTTTGTTCTTGAAGAAGGCTTGGATGAGGAGAAGAGATCAATGACATTGAAGAGTGGGATGATTATAAAGATGAAGAAAAAGCGAAAAACCCACCCACACGTCATAGATCTATGTCCCCAAACATCCACACAAAAAAGCCACTTCAACAGACGAGCATGCAAAATAATCAAACCGATGGGTTTGTTAAGTTTTACATAAAACGTCATATATTTGGTGACAGTTCTTGTATTATTAAAGAAGAGAGAGACTGATGACAGTGAAGATTGTGAAGAGAGATCCGATTACGATTTTTAATTTATTTTCTTCGCTTGTATTTTTTTTCCTGTGGTTGAAATATAATCTAACAATTGTAAAACTCCAAGATACAACAAACGTCAAAATGTATATAAAAAATAATAGAACAACGGGCCATCTTGTTTAAAACGCCTTGAAAAACGCCATTCAGATAGATTTCCTGACCCCTGGGTTCCAATGGCATACGATTTGAATAAACGCCATTAATTATTGAATTTGGTTAACGCCAAAAATCTTAAACCCCAAAAATTAAAACAATATTGGGAAAAGCGGAACTGGAAAAGCAGAAGATGAAAGGACAAAAAAGCCCCTCCGCCCTTCTCTATGCCGCGTGACACGTGTTGGGCCAGGATGCGTTCGCACCGTTCTCAC
The DNA here is from genome assembly GCA_030545235.1 of Helianthus tuberosus. Classification (NCBI taxonomy): domain Eukaryota; kingdom Viridiplantae; phylum Streptophyta; class Magnoliopsida; order Asterales; family Asteraceae; genus Helianthus; species Helianthus tuberosus. Next base: position 128,045,719 of record CM060389.1, read on the forward strand.
ACTTTTGAGCGTTTTCTCCTGATCTCGTTTCTATATATATATATATATACACACACACACTAGGTTATTGCCTCGTGTAATACACGGGCTGAATCACAATTACAATATGAAATAAATATGTTAAATATATGTAACATAGAGTAATATGCAAACCAAATACGATACAAATTTTGTAGAATGTCAAAGGGTTGTATATACGGAAATTAAACATAAATAATTATTATACAGAAAATAAAACGACACATCATTCGTCTATCTACAAGTATATATTATGTATGATAATAATTATTATACAGAAATTACATATAATAATGAAAAATGAAAAGTAACAATTATGATTGACATACTTTCAAACACTTAGGCTGGTTCTAAAAAACATTTAATAGGTTAAATGGATACCAATTTTATAGGTTTTTTTTTAATAATTTCATATCAAAATTAAATTCGGAAATTATAGATTAGGATTTGATTTTTATTCAAGATAAAGTTCCAATATGATATATAAATCTTTTTTTAGTTATGAATTAATTTAAAATTTAAATTTTATCTATCGAATCTTCTATTTTTTTATAATTTCAAATCAAAGTTAAATCCGAAAATTATAGATTAGGATTTGAAATATTTAAATCTTTTCTTAGTTGTAAATTGATTTGAAATTTAAAATTTATCCATCAAATCCTCTATATTTTAATTAATTAATGTGTATCAGACGGGAAACGAAATTATTGATGCTCTCTATAATGACAAGTGTCCCATAATGGTTTCTTTTATTATATAGTATATATATATTATTGCTTGAGTAATTTGTATTTGTAATTTTATTATTTTTTTAATATTGAATGATATTTTGGTCATTTCATAAAAAAATAAGTGAGAAAATCTAAAAAAGTTAGCCAGTTAGACTCAAATTGTTGAATTGTTAATCAATTAAACTTAAATAGTTATAGATTTAAAAACCAAGTACTCAAATAGTTAAAAATTTTGATTTTGATCTCTAATAATTAAAACTAACTGTTGGTGCACTAATGTCTGTTAACTTCGTCTTTATCGAGTCTTATGTCTAGATAGGATAAACTAGCACTCAACAGGATCAGATTTAGGGTTTGTTTATGTGAAAGTAGGTAATTTCGTTTGAAAGTAACATTGACCAGTTCAAACGAAATTAACAATGTTAATTCCGTTTGAAATGGTCCATGCCACCTTCAAACGGAATCACTTACTCTATATATAGGGTTGAGGCTAGTTCATTTGAAACGGAATTAGACCATAGTTTCTGAGTCGAGGTGCTGTCCATTTGTCATTTGAATTTGTAAAAGCTCAGAATCGGTTAAAAAGAAGATAATTAGAGGAAAACAAGCTGTGTTACGTCAAATTCGCTGATTCCGCCTTTGTTTTTGATGTTGAACTCTTCATATTGACTCGTTAGGGTCACACGATGATCCAACAAGTGGTATCAGAGCTCAGGACGAGGAGTTCATACCGATTCAGCTTGATTTCATTGGATTCTCACACTTCTACTCCTTCTTTTCTGATTTGAACGAAATTTAACGGTCAAAATGGCTTAAAACTCACATATATCAAGCGAAACATAGTTTTAACTAATCCGTGAAAGATTTGGACCTTAATTCGAACAAATTTTGATAAAAACTGATAATTCCGCTTGAAAAACTGTTCGAACATACTGACATCATCATAATTCCGTTTGAAAGTATCATTGTAATTCCAAACAGAATTACATATTGGGTCTAATTTCGCTTGAAAAGTGCTGTATATTTCAAACGAGATCTAATTTCGTTTGAAACGTTCAAACGGAATTACTGATTCCGCTTCAAAGTAGCTAATTCCGCTTGAATTGGCTTAATTCCGCTTGAAATACCTAATTCCGTTTGAATAGGTATTTCGCGTGAACTGGTAATCTCGTTTGAAAGGTTAATTTCGTTTGAAAGGTTATCTCGTTTGAAAAGTTAATTCCGTTTGAGCTATTCCGCTTGAACTGATTTCGTTTGAAACTACTTTTCAAAAATTCAAAAATTTTTCTAAGTGTTTGTTGATTGTTTCAGGTACTTGAAAGATGGATGATTTCATGAATCCTTTCAGTGACATGTTTGCTTTCGCGGGAAACACCGGAGATGATACTTCAAACAACACAAATGAGAACACTCCGAGTGCGAAGAAAACTCTGTCCGATGCTTTAAGTGTGGAGAGTGCATATGGTACATATAACAAACCTCCAAAGTTGATGGCGATTGAAGAATACAATAGGTGGGCCAAAAGATTTGAAGAATGGCTAAAAGCGTTTGCATATCCAAGCTGGAAAAGTTTAAAGAATGGCTTTAATAATGGAAGACCAGATTGTGAAAATTTAACAGAAACTGAAGATATATAGAATTTTGTTGCTGAACAAAAGTGCATTGCATTGCTTCATCAGTCTGTGAGAGACGACATAATATCTTTGATTGAGTATACAAATGCTCAAGATCTTTGGGAAAAATTAAGAGTGAAATGTGTGGGTAGTACTGAGATAGTAAAAAACAAAAAGAAACTGTTAAGAAAAGAGTTTGATTTATTTGGCTGTTTGAAAAACGAATCTGTTTCCAAAATGATTGAAAGATTCGGGCATTTGAAGTTGGAGCTGGCAAGACACGGGGTTGTATATTCTCGAGAAGAATTAGTGGACAAATTGTTTGACTCGCTGCCGGATGAAATGGATTGGCAATACTTTGCTTTGATGTTGAAAAATACGATAAAATCGGAGGATCTGACGGTTGATCTGTTGATTGAAAGACTAGAGAGTCATGGGCTGGAGATAAAGAAATCAAATAAAGTCAATCATTCCTCATATCAGCAGAATGTGGATCTGTACTATCTAAAAAGTATGATTCCCAAGAATGTGTCTCCTAAGACAGCTTTCTCTGCTGAAAATTCTTACACATCAAGTAAAGAGAGTTCAAGTAGTGGTTTTCATAGTGGTTCTTCGTCAACTTCAAGCCAATCAGCTTCAAAGAACTTGTTTCAATGCAACATTGCTGTGGATTTAAAGAATGCTCAAAATTTCAGTGAAGAATTTGCAAAACAGCTGATGGTGTTCTTAGCTTCTGTGCTAGAGTCATATGAGAGTCTTGTGGCAGGCAAGATTGGAAACACTAACCTAACCAATGAGGACTACGATCAGATCGACCCGGAATAGATGGAATTGATCGACATCAGATGGTGTATGGCTAGTGCAGTCAGACGAGCACAACGATTCATGGAGATTACTGGTAGACATTCTATCGGAGGGCTGTCCACAAAACTTGGGTTTGACAAATCAAAAGTCACGTGCTTCAGGTGTAAACAAAAAGGACATTTCAAAAGAGAATGTCGTAACGCACCAGCTGATGATACTGCAAATCCATTTCGTGAAGATTACTACAAAAGAGCGATCTATCATCAGAACAAATCAGAACCGCCCAGAATGAAGCAGCTTGAGGATACCCCCAAAGAAAAATCCAGAGCTCTTGCTGTTATTTATGATGACGAAGGTTTTGACTGGAGCGAATTGTTACCAGAAGAGGATGCGGTAGGATATGCATTTGTGGCAAAGATTGTTCCTTTTAAAGACAACAGAACAGAAAAAGAAAAATTTGTCAACAGAAGGATGAAAGCCCAAACCAGGATGACTAGAATCTATAACACATACAAAGAAGCTAAAAGAGCAAAAAGATGGGATGCCGACAGAGAATGTTACCTTGATCCACAAGGAAACATTGCGGTTGATCCAGATTCCATTAGCATTGATGCTCTCATCCAGCAATTTGCTGAAGAAGAAGAAGAAGAAGAAGAAGCCAGATAGAGAGAATGGTGGGGGGCGGAGAAGAGAAAGTAGAAGAAAAAGAAAAGGAAAAGGAGAAAGAGTAGCAGACAAAGAAGATTGATGATGGGATCATTGATACATCACAAGAATTTACCGCTGAAAACTTGAAGAAGATGGCTGATAAAGTTCTTGCTGCAAAAGAACTAGAGGTAGTTTCTGGTTCTGGAACTGAGTCCAAAAACAAGGTCAGTCCAAATGATACACATGAGACAGGTAAGAAAGTTAAATCAGAGAATGACTGCAAAAATTGCATGAAAGAGTGCAAAGTTTGTAGTACAATTACTTACCTCAGTGGTAAGAAAGTTGAAGAACTGACTGGTAGAGTCAGAAGTTTTGAAGATCAGATCTTATAACCGTGATAAATTGTTGAAAGCTTCGAACGACAGATTAAAAGAATTAACTGACAAAATTGAAAATGATAAAAATGACATAGAAAGAATAAGGAAAGAAAACGAAAAGTTGATACTTGAAAATCGTCACATTTCAGAAAATTTTGAGAAGCTAAAACGAACGGTTAAAGATTCTGATGAAAGAATTGGTAAAACAACCAAAGAAAATCTTCAACTATCAGGAGTTCTTAGAGTTAATCAATCAGCAACTGGATGAAATTGCTAAGTTGAAGCATCAGTTTCAAGAAGATAAAATTGAAAATGAATGCATCCAGTTGAAACTGAACAGTTACAACTCTGCAAGCTTTGTTTTACAACACATTGTTCCCAAACCCATCGGGAAAAACAAAGCAGGCGAAGATGTATACTTTGATGGAACTGGGGTTGGGTTTCATCAGGTTCCACCACCAATTCTAAACAATTTTTCAAAGAAAAAATCAGGGTTGGTAAATGATGAAGAAGAAAAAGAAGTTAAACTTCCAGAGTCAATTGATGTTACATTCAATACATCATCCGATGAGGATAGTATTCAGTCAGAAATTGTTAAAAGCATGGCTGAAAATGTTTTAAAGTCTGAAAGTGATTCAGCTGAGGATGAAGAATGTTTCTTGAACAATTACATTCCGAAACCAAAATCCAAAAACAACTTAAATGAAGAACCTACTCTTGTCATGTACAAGATGTCGGGATCGGATAAGTTGTATTCGGATTCTGAGTTTCCACTAGAGAATGTTAATGTGAATAAATTGAGAAATGTGTTCAAATTGGTTGAAATTGATCTGTCTGAAGTATAAGGTTTAAATCAGACAAAGAGGCAAATGAATTTTGAAAAAGATAAAGCTTACTACAAGAAGCCTGTTATTCCACCACGTTTTTATAACAAAAACCAAAACAGATGGTCAGGTGGATATCAGGATGGTAAGAATTTTCAAAGAAGAAATGTTCAAAACAAGAAGTTTGTAGAAAAGAAAGTGTTTATGAAAAGTTCAAGTTCGAGTTCACTTTCTGATGAAGAATCTAATTTTTTTTCAAAATCAAACAAAGAGTTCTTTGAGAAGAAGGCCTCACAATCTCAGTCTGAAGGCACAAGTCGGGTTGTTGACACCCGAACATGCTTCAAATGCAATCAAGTTGGACATATTGCACGAAAGTGTACCAACTTGAAGCCTAAGACTGAAGTTGTTGAGATTCAGAAAAGGAAAGTTGATGTGAAAGGAAAAGCTCCATTGGTTGTTGAGCAAAAGAAAGTTTTGAAAAATGATAACACAAAAATCAAAACTGAACCTGTAAAGAATGTGGTAACTAAAACTGACAAATTTTATAAACGGGTTGCTTTGCCTCAACAAGCATGGAAACCAAAATCAGTTGACAAGAAATCAAGTTCTCCAAAACCAAAGGTTTCTGAGATGGAAAAACAATCATCTTCTACCACTTCGGTAAAGATGAATGTTCCTTTGGATTACTATGAGAAACTTGAAAAACAAGAGTGTGTTACTTCTGAGAAAAAGGTTGTTTCGAAAAAAGACCAACCATCTGGTCAACCTCAAAAAGATGAATTTTTCTTATATAAAGAGGTTGAGGTTGGGTCTGCAGAGAGCTTAAAGATGAATGATAAAAATTTTCCGCCACTTTATGTTGTAAAAACTCACCTCAATCTCAAGTTACCCGAGTCGAAAGAGGCTTGGGTGGCATCAAAATCTCACTAAATGTTTGTGATATGTGCAGGAGCTACCAAGGTCCGTTTCACGTTGGATTATGGATAGTGGAGCTTCTCGGCACATGACGGGGAAGAAAACCCTGTTGTACGATGTTCGTGGTTTTAATGGAGGTTATGTGGGATTTGCAGGTAATCAAGGTGGTCGAATAGTTGGTGAAGGAACTTTATCGAATGGTATTGTAACGTTTGAAAGAGTAAACTACATCGCCGAGCTTGAAAATAATCTTCTGAGCATATCTCAGATTTGTGATCGTATGTATACAACGCACTTTACAGACAAAGAATGTTTGATCTTGAAACCAGGATTTGTTGTTCCCGAAGAATGGGTTATCATGAGAGAGCCCAGAGTCAATGATCTGTACGTGTTGGACATGAGCGTAGCTACTACTACCACGGGTCAGGCTCATTGTTTTATGTCAAGAGCAACGGAAAAAGAATCACAGTTATGGCATCGAAAGATGGGTCATATTCACTTGCGAAAAATGAATCACCTGGTGCATAATGATTTAGTAATTGGTGTTCATGTGAAAGGTTTTCATCTTGAGGGGGAGTGCATTAGTTGTGTCAAAGGCAAGCAAAAGAAGAAATCTCACCCTGGAAAGAAAGAAAAATCAATTTCGAAACCTTTAGAGAGACTCCATATGGATATGTTTGGTCCAGAGAACGTCAAAAGCATAACTGGGGATTTCTATTGTCTTGTAGTCACAGACGATTATTCAAGATTTTTCTTGGGTATTGCTTATGAAGTCAAAAGATGAGACATTTGATCGTTTGATGACGCTTTTCAAGAAGATAGAAAACTTGTACCAAACCCGCATCAGAAGATTACGTAGTGACAATGGTACTGAGTTCAAAAATTTCAAAATGGAAGAATATTGTGATGAAAGAGGTATATTGCATGAATTTAGCGCGCCTTACACTACGCAGCAGAATGGATAGCTGAAAGAAAGAACAGGACACTAATTGAAACGACCAGGACGATGCTTACTGATTCCAAACTACCTGTTAATTTCTGGGCAGAAGCAGTGTCAGCCGCATGCTATACGCTCAATCGGGTTCTTACAGTGAAGTAATTCAACAAGACATGTTTCGAGCTGATCAATAACCGCAAACCAGACTTGAAGTATTTAGAACCGTTTGGGTCTCCCTGTACTGTTCTAGAGCCTTTTGGTAAATTTGGTGCAAAGAGCATTGAAGGAATTTTTGTGGGTTACTCAAGTCCTTTGAAAAGAGTCTTTGTTCCAAGCTTAAAGCAGATTATTGAAGTACACAATGTTGAATGCCACGGTTATTCTATGCCACCGCAAAATTTCGGCGATTCATGGCGTTTTCACTATGATACTTTGTGGAATTCGTTTGACATGGAAGAGGAAGAAGAAGAAGATTTCTTTGACGAGTTGGATATTCTGAGAGAGTATGAGTCATCGCAGGAAAGGTTCCCAGCTGAGTATTCTACACGTCAAAAAGCTTCCAATGACGAAAAAGTCGGTCCTAGTAATGCTGGAGAACATGATGATATCCAACAAAATGAAGTTGCTCATGATAATCAGACGACAGAGAATGATAATCAAGAATCTGATGATAGACCTGTATTGGATCGTGGTGATTCAGATTCTGAGGGGGAGCAGATCCAGATTTCAAGTCAAACTATTCCAGTCAGTGAACAAGGTGCAAATCAGAATGTTACAAATTTGGAAGGCGAGGTAGATGTTCCAGGCGAGGTGATGCCGAGAACTCTTTCGTACCATCCAGAAGAGTTGATTATTGGAGAATTACAATCAGGCGTTCGCACTAGACGTCAAATTGACCAAGGCCTTACATGTTTTTATTCTACAGTAGCTCCTTTACAAACTAAGTTTTCACTAAGTTGTTTTATTTCGCAGATCGAACCGCGAATATATAAGGAGGCGCTAACTGAAGATTCTTGGGTCAACGCGATGCAAGAGGAGCTGAGTCAGTTTGAAAAATTAGGAGTGTGGAAATTGGTAGATTTGCCTGATGGTCACAGGAAGATCAACACCAAGTGGGTGTTTAAGTGCAAAAGAGATGACCGAGGAGTTATTATTCGCAACAAAGCTCGACTCGTAGTCCAGGGCTTTAGTCAGCAGGAGGGTATAGATTTCACTGAAGTGTATGCACCGGTTGCTAGACTTGAAGCGATCAGAATCTTCCTAGCATTTGCATCTTGGAAAAGATTTAAAGTTTATCAGCTAGATGTAAAATCGGCGTTTCTCTATGGGAAGGTAAAAGAGGAGGTATATGTCGGACAGCCACCGGGCTTCACCGATCCAATCCACAAAGACAAGGTCTATTTACTGGATAAAGCGCTGTATGGTTTACACCAGGCCCCGAGAGCCTGGTACGAGACATTGTCTCAACATTTACTCGCCAACAGCTTCATCCGTGGAAAAGTGGATGCCACTCTCTTCACCAAAGAAGTCGATGGACATCTTCTGATTGTTCAGATATATGTGGACGACATCATATTTGGGTCAACAAATGAAACTCTGTGCAAAGATTTTGAAAGAGTTATGAAGCAAAAATTTGAAATGTCATCAATGGGTGAGATGAAATTCTTCTTGGGACTTCAGGTTGATCAACTACCCGAGGGAATATTCATACATCAGACGAAGTATGTTCATGATATCTTAGAGAAATTTGGGATGTCAGGTTCTACTCCAGCTTCCACCCCATTAGCGGTGAATCATGGGATAAATCCTGATCTCACCGGAGAGAAGGTAGATGAAACGTTGTATCGTTCCATGATCGGATCGATTATGTATCCAACCTGCCTCACAGCAAGATTTCAATCTAACCCGAGAGCTTCGCATATGGTGATTGTGAAACGGATATTACGCTACCTGAAAGGAACTCCATCACTGGGGTTGTGGTATCCAAGAGAAGGCGATTTCACGCTCGAAGGGTATTCCGATTCCGATTTCGGATGCTGCAAAGTTAACGCTAAATCAACAACAGCGGGGTGCCAGTTTTTCGGACCACGATTGGTCACCTGGCAATGCAAGAAGCAGACCTCTGTAGCTTTATCCACATGTGAAGCTGAGTATGTATCTGCTAGCAGTTGCTGCTCTCAGATCTTGTGGATCCAGCAACAGATGCGCGACTACGGTTTGCAATTTCTGAACACCCCTATCTTTGTTGATAATGAGGCAGTGATAAACATTACTAAATATCCTGTTCATCACGCTAAAACGAAACACACTGAAATTCGACATCACTTCATCCGAGATTGTTTCGAGAAGAAGTTGATACGAATTGAGAAAATCCACACTGACGAACAAAAAGCTGATTTACATACCAAAGCTTTTGATAAAACTCGTTTTCAACACTCGTTAAAGTTGAACGGTATGAAGATTTTATTGGTGTTGGAAGAGATTATTGGCGTTGATGAAGGTACCACTGTAGATGATGATGTTGAGAAGCAATCTGCAATGGTTTGTCGATATTTTACTTGTTTTGGTATTTAGGGGGAGTATAGGGTAATATTTTCAATTTTCAGAAAATACAAAAACAGTAAAAAATTTCAAAAATCCAAAAACATGAGATATTTTCAAAATACAAAAACAATAGAAAACCAGAGAAGAGCATGTGTAAAAAGGGAAAATGATAGTACATTGGCTTGACAGTTACGGTATGCTAAAGATATGTAAAGTTTAAAAGTCTTAAACAGTCTCGCTGATGATATGCCGATAGGTTTTTACACATTTAGTAGGTTTGTTTAGGATATAAACCTAAATCTTTACTTATTCCGTGGGGAACACTACTTGGATATATAGGTAACGCCTGAAATTTCGTTTGAAAGATCACTCTTTCTGAGATACTAGGTCTTTATACTCAGTGATATCTGGGGTATTATCCCGGGACTTCTGATTTTGCGGAAGCAATGGCCTAGTCCCCGTATAATACTTTATGCTTGCTTGAAATATAGCATCTCCCTCAGCATAAAAAATGATGAAACATTGAAAAATGCTAATCATGTGCTATTGAAGAAAAGATCCTCTAAAGGGGACACACCTTAAGTCGAAGTCGTCATCTCTCTGCAGAACGGAAGTTCTAACCTGAGCTCTCATAGTTCTCGCATTTAACCCCTTACAGATATCATCTGTGGTATACTCACCTGTAAGACTGAATATTGGGATCTGGATACGGGAGTATATTCAAGAGGTGGGACACATGAATGAGTTTAAGTTCTTAATTCATCTAAATCGTATCCTGAACAGATTGAAAATTGTGTGAGAATTTAAGTGGATCAGTATATCGACAATCTAAGTGAATTGTTTAATTCTGAGTATGAAATCAAAGCTTGACGGTACTTGTGACTTGTTGAAAAGCTGATATGATTCCCTAACACGCTCACAAAAATATGTTTGTAAATAGTGTACTTTACTGCATTTTAGGTCTGTATTTCATTTCTAGTTTAGAAACTTTATTAAAAATCCAAAAAGATTTTACATTTCTGCTTTATTTTCCGACAAACCAAAGTGGAAAGCTGATCTTCAGATTCGAAAGTTTAAAAGCAGATGCAGGAAGTTTCTGAGCTGGAAGATGAGTTGTGAAGTTAATCTTGTTAAACCTGGAAATTGAAAAGTCAAAACAAGTTCATTAATTTGAAACTTGTAAATTTCAGAAAATTGTTTGAACTAGTTGGTACAAAATGTCAGTGTAATTTGTCTCAGGTCAACCAAGGTCATTAAGTTGGACTTGGTAGACAAAATTGAGTAATCAGGGTCATTAATTTGGACCTGGATACTTAAGTGGATTTCTAAATTCTGACAAGACCAACAAATGAAGTAAAATGGTAAGTTTGAATTGAAACTGTTATAATCATAAATCTTATATTTAGGTAGAGATTGTGCAGGAAACAGGAGTCAAGTTCCTCATGGCAAAGAAAATGTCAAAGTTTGAATCAGAATTCGAGTCCCAGCATATTGAGAGGGGGAGTTTACATTCTGGATCAACATTTAAAGGGGAGATTGAAAGTTTGAGTTTGAAGATAAAAGATTTGAAGGAAGCTTTTACAGTGTCAGACATTTTGGATAGATCTAGAAGATAGACAAAGACTAAAGACTGAAGACTGGATGCTAAAGACTTCGTCAACATCCAAGGGGGAGTCTGTTGGTGCACTAATGTTTGTTAACTTCGTCTTTATCGAGTCTTATGTCTAGATAGGATAAACTAGCACTCAACAGGATCAGATTTAGGGTTTGTTTATGTGAAAGTAGGTAATTTCGTTTGAAAGTAACATTGACCAGTTCAAACGAAATTAACAATGTTAATTCCGTTTGAAATGGTCCATGCCACCTTCAAACGGAATCACTTACTCTATATATAGGGTTGAGGCTAGTTCATTTGAAACGGAATTAGACCATAGTTTCTGAGTCGAGGTGCTGTCCATTTGTCATTTGAATCTGTAAAAGCTTAGAATCGGTTGATAAGAAGATAATTAGAGGAAAACAAGATGTGTTACGTCAAATTCACTGATTTCGCCTTTGTTTTTGATGTTGAACTCTTCATATTGACTCGTTAGGGTCACACGACGATCCAACACTAACAAAACTCAGAGACTTAAAAAGGAATTAATATATGGTAATAGGGAAACTGAATGAACAGTGCCAAAGACCTGTTGGCACCTGTTCATTTGGCCACATATGAAGGGATGGGTGGTTCTATGGTGGCATTTTATGTGTGTGCCACGTTGCTTCTTACACACGTGTTAAGGGGGGCTTGCTTCCCCTAATTTTCAACCTCCTGATTGTTGAAATCAATCGCTGATAGAGAGAGACCTGAAAGGGAGAGAGGGGGTTCTGCTAGACAGAGAGAGATCAGAGAAGATATGCGACACAGTAGACAGAGAGGCAGGGTAGGGTGCTTCCACGTCTCCGGTGGCAGAGACGGTGGTTAAACCATTGGAATGGGTGAGAACCTGGTGTCGGGTTCTCTGGCGGTGAGAGACCTGGGATTTCTAGGGTTCCGACGAGGTCCGGTGAGAACCTGGTGACCTGAACCAGTTATGCATGTACCTTTATAGTCAGATCGGGTCATGGTTGTGGTTTACAACGGTGGTGATGGTAGCGACGTGGTGGAAACCGGTCACGGATATGGTAGAGAGACATGTCTGGAGAAGAGAGAAATAGAGTAGAGAGAGGCAACTGTTAGGGAAAGGGTTTCACCATTGAAGAAGTATGGCCATCTGACGGAGATCGCCAGTAGGAGCTGAAGTCGAAGGAGAAAGCAACGGTGAAGGTGCCGCTGTAGGTTTAAGAGATAAAACATCCGATGCCGGCGCAGAAGCCGGTGAAAACGATGGTGATGAAGTAGGAGATTTACCGAATCAGATCCGTACATCGGCGGCCTTAAACGCTTCAACCGGCGGTGCAAACACCGTGAATCCTTTCCCCGTTGCTATCTGGTAAACTTTAAACACTCATGTCTCTGTAATCAGCTTCACAAACATTGATTTTTTCATATCAAGATTTTTCATATCCAGGTAAGGTTTATGTTGTACTTCACACATTTAGTGTTGTATTTTAGGTTACGGTGATGGTAGCAACAGTTTCAGGAGGCTAGAGAGAGAGAGATGTGAGGGGATAAAGTGTTTCTTTTGGCTAACGATCTGGCCTTATTCGTGAGCGCCACTGCCGTCAGAGGTCTTTGATAGGTATGTTGACTAATTGGTTTTAGATTTGTCAAAGATTGGTAAGTTTTGTAAATTGTGGTAAAGACTTACAAAATTAGCTTAGTGTGTATTGATGTTGCTGCTATTCTTTTGAATCCATTTGAAGTATGCCTTTTAATGGATTATTTATCACCCTCTTATATTATACTTGCTTTGGGTTGTCTGGGATTTGATTCCTAATTCGTATTTGTTGTGTTGGTTATAATTTCATCTCAGATGAGTCAGGTTCGAGCAGATCTTGGCATTATTTCTAGAGTAGAAGGGTATGGTTTCAGTTTTTAACATTATTACATGTTTACACAAGATTAAACGATTTGCTAAATCTTAAAGGTGTCTTGGTTAATATTGGCTGTTGTTTCTTAATTTTTGATGACGGTGGGTCGACAATTTTTTAGATAGGGAACACCAAAGTCGGTGTCGGACTTTATGTTAACCTAGGGTAGGGGTCGGGTCAGTTTGGAATCGTACAGTTTGCGGGTCAGGTCGGCAAGGGACAGTGCGAGTCGGCTATGGTCTGGGTCGGTTCAGAACGATGGAGGTCAGCGACGGTTCGGTTCAAAACTTGGTGAATAAGGTTGTACAAATGCAAAATTTAACATTTTGACTAGGACCTTGGATGGAACTTAGTTTATTGGGCCATATGAATATAGCATTCGGTTTGGTAGTACGAATGTCTTGATGAAGCTTTCTTTGTTAAAGTGTTTCATAGTACTAGATGAATTTTATTGTGAATTGGGTTGCATTTTTTTCTGTTGAGCCGTCTGTAGTTTTATTTTCGTGTCAATTTTTAATACCTAGAACTGAAAGGTATCAATTTTTTTTCCTTTGGCTTTGCTTTTTCATTGTATTCATTGACATCTCTTAATGTATTCAATCTTCTTTATAGATCTAATATTTGCAGGTTTGGGATTTTGCAATCTTAAGTAATCTTAAACTTGCATATTCGTTGAGTGGATTATTGTTGTGAGGTGCATGAATAGGATATGATCAAAATATATGATCTAGGAGGACACACATGCCTTCCGGTGTTCGTACTATGGTCAGGTATTTGAGTTGTACCCGTGTCCTATTCATGTTTAAAAAAGTGATGTTTTGTTTTACGATATAGTGACTAATATCTGTTTTTGGCTAAACTAACATGTTTGGCTAAAAAACCATGCATTTGTTAGTTCTTATTTCTAATTACATGATTTATATACAGCTTAAGACTCTCTTCATTAGATCAACTATATTGATAAAAATTAAATTGGGTAAAATGAGGGCTGAGTTGGTTTTTGTAACCGGTCAAATTGAGTAATTTTAGGTGTATATTGAAATGGGTCGGGTGACCCACAAAATATAAGGTCAACATGATTTTAGGTTATTTTAATGACTCCATTTTTGTGTGAAATGATTCAGGAGGCTTTACGAATAGAAATTACACCCAGGTGACTTATCTATGATTTTTTATCTATGATTTTTTATGCAATTAGTAGAAATTAATTTAGCGAATACTTATAGTTATATATGATTTTGTCATTTAATTACTCGATGTTTTGATTAATAGTGTAAAATTGCGGGAATAACAAATATGGCACTGGGAGGAGAAAGGATTGATTAGTATTCTGTCAGTTCGAGATGAAGCAGAAACAACGCAAATGGATCCTATTGTCAATGTTTACTTTATCGTATATATTTGTTTCTTTGACGACTATGTTTTTATCTACGTCTTGGTATAATTTTGTCCTGAGATCGTGTTATGTCATCAAGCCGAGAACAATTCGGTTTATGCGCTGCAACGCGCGCAAGATCTAACATTAGTTTACTTTAAAAACTATTTTTGCGAAAAGTGACACACCCCGACCACGTAAAACAACAAAACGTGGCGGAAACGTCGGGGAGTGTTGTAACAGAATCATTGTTTCATAACACATGGAAATTGAAATATTGTTTTATTGAATAAAAGTGTTAGAATGTCTTGACAATCAAAGAAATATAACATAAATAACTAGTCTTGCATCTTTTATTGTCACTAAGGCCCAAGTCCGCCTAAGTGTATCTTGATAAATCCTATGCATCATATCCTGAAACACATGTGAAAATAGGTACGTCAGCATAAAAATGCCTGTGAGATACATAGGTTTTGTGAAAATAGAATTCATGACTTATGTTTAAGAAAATGTTTAGTCATGAACCTTGTAATTTGCTTTGTCTTGTAAATCATTTGAAATGCAATAAGATCAGATGATACGTATAAATAAGAGAATAATGTATGGTTAAATAAATAACCAAGTAAAATGAGTTTGTATAAGATAAGTTGTTTTGTAAAACAATGTCTTGTGAAAAGTATGTTATTTGTATAAAATGTTATATGTCTAAATTGAAATGATCCAAATAACGCTACGATATGTAATACCATACAAGCACTTATATATAGGAAGTACCAGCGGCGTATCCACCATGCTTGTATCATATTACACACGCCTCGTTACTTAAATCACTTACTCAAATCAAACCACCAAAGTAAAATGTTTATGTATAATCAAATGTCAAAATGTTTGTGTGAAAACCATGTCTAATGTCTATGTCTAATGTAAATCATGAATTGTGTATATTAATGTATAAATGTTTATGTCTAATGTAAATCATGTATTGTGTTCATCAATGTCAAAATGTTTACGTCTAATGTAAATCATGAATTGTGTATATCAATGTCAAAATGTTTATGTATGGTAAGTGAAATATATCAACTAAACCATATGTAAAATGCACAAAAACATGGTATTGAAGTAAAACATGGTTTAAATCAAAGTTATGTTTTGTGTAATAAATGTATGCTATACTGATATAAACATCTATGCGGTATTGTTATAATGCATACATCCAAGCCTTGTGACTGTGGCGATAAACCCCTAAACGAATTTAAAGGTCTATCTTGTTGTTATGTTTATCGAATTCGGTCATTCCTTCCACCCAAACAAACCTAGGGTTCAGGAATGGGAGTTGTCAAGTCCTATGGTACCATTACCTACTAACGAGCGGCGTAGCTAATGTTAATGAATATATTGTCCCATTTAAACAACCCAAATGTCATACCAAAATGTAAGCATGTGATGAATAACAAATGTACTAAGTATGCACACAATGGGCATACATAGCATAAAATGTAATGTAAAACAATGTACTAAGTATGCACACAATGGGCATACATAGCATAAAATGTAATGTAAAACGATGTACTAAGTATGCACACAATGGGCATACATTGCATAAAATGTAATGTAAAATGATGTACTAAGTATGCACACAATGGGCATACATAGCATAAAATGTAATGTAAAATGATGTACTAAGTATGCACACAATGGGCATACATAGCATAAAATGTAATGTAAAATGATGTACTAAGTATGCACACAATGGGCATACATAGCATAAAATGTAATGTAAAACGATGTACTAAATATGCACACAATGGGCATACATAGCATAAACACAATGAAATCATGTACTATAAGTGTACTATTGAACATAACAAGCATATGATATGAAAGCATGAAAGTAACAAGTAGGCACATGTGTTTCACCCCAAAACAGTTTGAAAAACAGTAAAAGAGGGGTCTATGTACTCACATAAACACCTTGAAAACATTTAAAAGAGGGGGTTCTATGTACTCACTTGAGATTGCTTAGTAGTCCTTGAGTAACAACCAAACAATGCTAGAGATCACAGATATCAAACGGCACCTAATATAGGTAACTATGTTAATATACCGGACCTAAATCGGAGGATTGGATAGAATGAGGGCTCGTAAACCAAATGAGTATGAAGACTCGTGTAATATGGTTTAACAAAGCCTACATACTAAAATGAAACATGACCTAAGTGCTTACGACCCATTACGACCCGTTTAGGTAGCTTATGCTACTTTAACGCGTCGTTCGCGTAAAACGCGTTCGGAATGCCTAACTAGTCCTATGATAAGTAAAATATGCCTTAACATGTCTAATATTGTTACCAAATCAGTTTAGATGTCAAAAGTTATGTTACATATGTTCAAAATGAATTTTGGCGTCAAAGGGGTATTTTGGTAATTTATCTAAGGCATATATACTACCTATCATACAACTACTCAAACGATGTGACCATAAGGTATAACCTTGGAAGGTTATTCCCTATACAACTATGGTCACCTAATGTGTTTGGTTGGATCCTAATGATCGACCAAACGGGTCGGGTTCGAAAGTATAAGCGATTGTTTAAATCGCTTACCTTACGACCCTATATAAGCACTAAACTAAAAGTGACGAGCTAAGCATGTTGAAACATGCTTAACTAAGTTTAGAAAACAGGTTTGGTATCAAAACAAACGGTTTTGATACCTAAGAGTAGTTTGGTTACAAAATACGCAATAACACGCATTTTGGCCTAAACTACGACTCGTCACTGAGCCTAAATAACGTGGTAATCAGTAGGTATAGTCACAAGAGACTATAACCATCGTGATTACGCTCACGTTATGAAGTTCAAACGAACTTCGCATTGACCATAAACTGGTCAATGCAGAAAGTCAAACATAGTTTGACTTTCGGACTAGAAAAGCCATAAAAGAACGAAGGAACACTTACAAAGGGTCCCCGCTAGTAAAACTAGATTGAATAGCTCAGGTATGAAGCAATGACTTCAACTTAGAGCTTTTAGATCAGATTTGTGGGTTTTGAGTTGTGAAAGGGTTGGGTATTTATAGGATTCTTGGAACCGTTAGGATCGTTTATCGAATAACGTGCTTTGATCTGGTCCATACACTTGTTGAAACCTTATGGTGACATCAAAATGGCCCCTCATGAGCATGAAAGGGAAAGTGTAAATTGGCCCCTCATTATCCTGAAGAGGCAAGTGCAAATTGGCCCCTTATTATCCTGAAGAGGCAAGTGCAAATTGGCCCCTCATTATCCTGAAGAGGCAAGTGCAAATTGGCCCCTCATTATCCTGAAGAGGCAACAGCTGTTTAAACTGATCTGCTGTTCTGGGGACCCCTTACGGACCGTAAGGGTCATGGCTTACGGTCCGTAAGCCATTAACTTTGGAAGAATTACAGTTTCAGTCCCTGCACCTTGTTTCGTTGCGTAACGGCACTTCTAACACCCGTCAAACCCAATTTCAAGCTCCACAATGATGTTAAGACATAGGGAACATGAAATATGCTTGAAAACATCTCGGATGTCGGTTCGTTTGGCCGTACGATCGCGATGTTCGGTTAATTACGACGGAATGCGCATAAGCGCGAAAAACGATCCAAATGGCGTAACGAATGGATTTTTCTAATGCCAAACACTAAAATAAAATATTTTAGTGCTTACATAAATTTTTGGATGTCCGGATGTATTCAGAACGTAAGTTATGCGCGAAAGTGCAAACTTGTGCATTTTTTGACGCTTTTAGTCCCTAAATGACCCAAAAGTTTATTTTAGCACACCGAACCCCTCAAAGCCTATTTCTAAGCTATGCAAAGGATATTTATGGTATGTTTAACTTATGGTCATGTTCCGGAATGTCTGTTATAGTTCAAATTGGCATACTTTCGCATTTTGTCAAATTTAGTTCCTGTAGGCGAATTAACTTGTTTTTGACATACCAAAGCCTTCAAAACTTATTTCTAAGTTATGTAAAGGTTATTTAAGGTATGTTAAGCCTTTTTCACTATTCCGGAGTGTCCGTTGCATTAAACTGGTTACATTTACGCATCAGTGCGCGTATAACCTTCCAGAAAGCGATTTAGAGCCCGAAATCAAACAAGAATTGATATGTGTAAATGATACACATATTTGTACAAATCCCAAGTATGAAATACAATATTTCATTGGTTTGGTATTTGTTTGATGGTCGCAGTGACCCAGGTGTCACAGTCTCCCCTACTTTAGGAAATTTCGTCCCGAAATTTATTCAGAGGAAACTTGTGAGAGCTTGAAACATGAAGTTGAAAAGATCAAACAACACTGGTTAGCGTCCTGAACTTCTAGTAACTTTACAATAACATCATGCTTGTAATGTGAGAGGGACACTTATATACAAGTATATAAAGCGTCATTGGTGCGTCCACCGTACCTCTGTTACATTGTTCACATTTCGTTATGGTTGTCACTATCGGTTCTTACACATAATAAGTCTTACTTTGGTTTCCGTGCACTGAACTTCGTAATTATGTATGCATCCATAATTACGTAATTCCTTGCATGGTCACGTAGTGCATCTTAAAATGTGTAGGGGAAGAAAACAATGAATGAGCATGTGATGATTGTGACTAGACCACCATAGGGTCCCTTTTTATTAAATCAATAAATGATTTTAATAGACAACCAAGGAGTCTTTTCAGCTTATACCATCACATGTCATTCTTAACCAGATTTTTGAATCAATCTTTTTTACTAGACCACTAAAAGGGTCTCTTATGAATCGTGGAGTGGTACTATACAATCCAAGGGTCTTAACTATCATGTAGAAGCCCAATAAGGATTTAAGGTAGTACCTTTTTGAATATCCTTCTACGAATCCCTCATATGAAGATACGAAAGGTTCTACGAGGATTTGGATAACGAATATCCAGAGTATGCAAAAACACAAAAAAAATGCATAAAAGAAAACACAAAATGCATAAACACATAGTCACATAACCACAAAATTGTTTAACTTGATTTGTTATCATTTTGTTAATTTGTTCTGCTAACTGTGCACATGTATTCGAAGCACACCAGGTATCCAATCAGTGGATTTTGATTGGTGCTTTAAATATTTCTAAGAACCTAACTATAAAGACAGAAAGATCTTAAAGAGAAAATTCGATTTCGATTCTAAGGAACCGAAATGTTCGAATTAAGGTACACAAGGAATCCAATTAAGGACTCTGATTTGTATGATAATCATCCACAAGGGTCTAATTGTGGAGATAAAAAGATCCCATATGGATTTTAGAAGTTGAAGATGTTTTGAAACCTTGCACTGGACGTGTTTAAGTCAAAACATGAAGTAAAATGCTTATGAGGTTGAGATGCTCAATATGCCAAGGCAACATATGAAGCGGAATTTGAAAGTTAAGTCAATGTATGAGGATAAATATTTTTGAAAACTATGCATGGGGTTCTTAAAAAAATGTGTTCAATGTTTTTGAAACCTTATGCATAATACTTTTGAAATCATAAAGTAGGTGTACTAGGTAAGTATATTTATAAAAATGTTTTAAAATCATGCGAAATGAATTTTGAAATTATGTATAAGGTTTTTGAAAACATGAATGATGCTTTTGAAATCGTGCACTTGATATATTACTTAAAATTGTTTTCAAACTATATGAAATATTTTGAAATCATAAGGGTTGTTTTTGAAAACATAGACAAAGCTTTGTGCATTTGTCATGTTAAGTAAATACACTATATTAAAAATGTTTTCGAACCATATATAGAATGTTTTGAAATCATGTAGATTGTTTTGAAAACTTATGTTATGCATGTTGAAGAAATCAGAACGTAATGGGTATGAGATTTGAAAATATCCTTGGTTATCTAACCAAGGATTCAAAGGCATAGAAGCACGATTACTCATAATGTCACTTTATTTCCTGTACTTTGTTTCTTAGAATAAGACGAGTACTTAGAATTTACCAAGGAAATCATGAGTAAACGCAAAAATGGGAAAAATTCACAAAAGTAGTTTGCAAGGAACATAGTTCCTTAATGTAGGCATCATAGGGGAATGCCATACATACATGTAACTATACTTGTATATCAGAATTGCGAACAACAACTTTTATTTATGAACGGGACAGATTGTTTCACATTACAAGTAAATAGAAGAAACAAAAGCATAAGATAACAGCATCTTCTAAAAAACCAACTGCTCATCCGTGGGTTGGATTTTCCTTAGCAAGCTTCGGGCATTTATTCATGAAATGACCCATCTTGCCACAGTTGTAGCACGATCCAGGCGGGAAGCGAGCTTGAGCAGGATTCGCTTGTGGTTGGGTAGCAGCAATGTTTATAGCAGCTTTGTTTTGGATAGCAAAGCGGCATATGTTAATCAGATGTCCCCACCGTCCACAGTAGGTACATTTAAAGCAGGGTAAGAGGTTTGAATGATGACGGTTGCATCGTTTGCACAAAGGAGCAGTTCCTTTGTATGGCTTCCTAGCAGGGGGTTGAGTTGGTTGGTTGGGGATGGCTTGACCATTGTGAGCGACCACGGCGAAGTTCTGAGAAGCCTTTCGCTTCTTTGACCTCTTAGGGGATCCAGTCTGTTCATCCATGGTCTTTGATTCCTTGATTGGTTTCTTGGCTGGTGGTGCAGGCTTGACTTCTGCTTCCTTTGGTGGCCTTTGAGTGGCTTCATTGTTGAGACGAGACATGGCAATGCCTAATTCGACAGTCTTCAGAATTACTTCGCCTATCCGCTGGGCAAATTTGGCAGTCTGCTCGGATATCTGCGCATCGTTGCGATGAAGAGACATTCTGGAGGAAATGAAGGATATAGGAGGAAACAAATGAAATGTTATCGGTAAATAAAACAAAATGACAACGCATAGAAATTGCGATCATTTGTTTGTTACCTAAGGCAAACAAATGAGACGGTGACTAATCAAAGTAAGCGGGTCATATTAATGTATCGCGAAGACATGCTTTAGCCTATAAGTGGACACTCACCCCAAGAGTTCCCAGGTAAGAGTGACTGGTCCGATTATGTGGATTTGTATGAACACTCTAGCCTTAGACAGAAAACTCAGAGTACAGGCATCCACTCTTCCAGATTGCACGTGTTCACACTATAAGACCCAAACTTTGACGAGGTTTTGAAAATTCAAAGGGGTTCAAAACCATATAACAGAGGGTTCAAAACCAAGTAATCAATCATCCTGGAACAGATGATTAGTTTTCAAAGCGGTTTTGAAATTTATGTTCTTGTTGCGGTTGTCACTTAAGGATAGGTGACGGTGTTGTTTTATGTCTAAACGCAAGTAAACTCGCGTTAGGGTCCTAGGAAGGTTATAGTCTAGGTCAAAGCATTACTAATAACCTAATTCCCTATAACCATGAGCTCTGATACCAACTTTTCTGTCACACCCCGACCACGTAAAACAACAAAACGTGGCGGAAACATCGGGGAGTGTTGTAACAGAATCATTGTTTCATAACACATGGAAATTGAAATATTGTTTTATTGAATAAAAGTGTTAGAATGTCTTGACAATCAAAGAAATATAACATAAATAACTAGTCTTGCATCTTTTATTGTCACTAAGGCCCAAGTCCGCCTAAGTGTATCTTGATAAATCCTATGCATCATATCCTGAAACACATGTGAAAATAGGTACGTCAGCATAAAAATGCCTGTGAGATACATAGGTTTTGTGAAAATAGAATTCATGACTTATGTTTAAGAAAATGTTTAGTCATGAACCTTGTAATTTGCTTTGTCTTGTAAATCATTTGAAAAGCAATAAGATTAGATGATATGTATAAATAAGAGAATAATGTTTGGTTAAATAAATAACCAAGTAAAATGAGTTTGTATAAGATAAGTTGTTTTGTAAAACAATGTCTTGTGAAAAGTATGTTATTTGTATAAAATGTTATATGTCTAAATTGAAATGATCCAAATAACGCTACGATATGTAATACCATACAAGCACTTATATATAGGAAGTACCAGCGGCGTATCCACCATGCTTGTATCATATTACACACGCCTCGTTACTTAAATCACTTACTCAAACCAAACCACCAAAGTAAAATGTTTATGTATAATCAAATGTCAAAATGTTTGTGTGAAAACCATGTCTAATGTCTATGTCTAATGTAAATCATGAATTGTGTATATTAATGTATAAATGTTTATGTCTAATGTAAATCATGTATTGTGTACATCAATGTCAAAATGTTTACGTCTAATGTAAATCATGAATTGTGTATATCAATGTCAAAATGTTTATGTATAGTAAGTGAAATATATCAACTAAACCATATGTAAAATGCACAAAAACAAGGTATTGAAGTAAAACATGGTTTAAATCAAAGTTATGTTTTGTGTAATAAATGCATGCTATACTGATATAAACATCTATGCGGTATTGTCATTCCTTCCACCCAAACAAACCTAGGGTTCAGGAATGGGAGTTGTCAAGTCCTATGGTACCATTACCTACTAACGAGCGGCATAGCTAATGTTAATGAATATATTGTCCCATTTAAACAACCCAAATGTCATACCAAAATGTAAGCATGTGATGAATAACAAATGTACTAAGTATGCACACAATGGGCATACATAGCATAAAATGTAATGTAAAACAATGTACTAAGTATGCACACAATGGGCATACATAGCATAAAATGTAATGTAAAACGATGTACTAAGTATGCACACAATGGGCATACATTGCATAAAATGTAATGTAAAATGATGTACTAAGTATGCACACAATGGGCATACATAGCATAAAATGTAATGTAAAATGATGTACTAAGTATGCACACAATGGGCATACATAGCATAAAATGTAATGTAAAACGATGTACTAAATATGCACACAATGGGCATACATAGCATAAACACAATGAAATCATGTACTATAAGTGTACTATTGAACATAACAAGCATATGATATGAAAGCATGAAAGTAACAAGTAGGCACATGTGTTTCACCCCAAAACAGTTTGAACAACAGTAAAAGAGGGGTCTATGTACTCACATAAACACCTTGAAAACATTTAAAAGAGGGGGTTCTATGTACTCACTTGAGATTGCTTAGTAGTCCTTGAGTAACAACCAAACAATGCTAGAGATCACGGATATCAAACGGCACCTAATATAGGTAACTATGTTAATATACCGGACCTAAATCGGAGGATTGGATAGAATGAGGGCTCGTAAACCAAATGAGTATGAAGAATCGTGTAATATGGTTTAACAAAGCCTACATACAAAAATGAAACCTGACCTAAGTGCTTACGACCCATTACGACCCGTTTAGGTAGCTTATGCTACTTTAACGCGTCGTTCGCGTAAAACGCGTTCGGAATGCCTAACTAGTCCTATGATAAGTAAAATATGCCTTAACATGTCTAATATTGTTACCAAATCAGTTTAGATGTCAAAAGTTATGTTACATATGTTCAAAATGAATTTTGGCGTCAAAGGGGTATTTTGGTAATTTACCTAAGGCATATATACTACCTATCATACAACTACCCAAACGATGTGACCATAAGGTATAACCTCGGAAGGTTATTCCCTATACAACTATGGTCACCTAATGTGTTTGGTCGAATCCTAATGATCGACCAAACGGGTCGGGTACGAAAGTATAAGCGATTGTTTAGATCGCTTACCTTACGACCCTATATAAGCACTAAACTAAAAGTGACGAGCTAAGCATGTTGAAACATGCTTAACTAAGTTTAGAAAACATGTTTGGTATCAAAACAAACGGTTTTGATACCTAAGAGTAGTTTGGTTACAAAATACGCAATAACACGCATTTTGGCCTAAACTACGACTCGTCACTGAGCCTAGATAACGTGGTAATCAGTAGGTATAGTCACAAGAGACTATAACCATCGTGATTACGCTCACGTTATGAAGTTCAAACGAACTTCGCATTGACCATAAACTGGTCATTGCAGAAAGTCAAACATAGTTTGACTTTCGGACTAGAAAAGCGATAAAAGAACGAAGGAACACTTACAAAGGGTCCCCGCTAGTAAAACTCGATCGAATAGCTCAGGTATGAAGCAATGACTTCAACTAAGAGCTTTTAGATCAGATTTGTGGGTTTTGAGTTGTGAAAGGGTTGGGTATTTATAGGATTCTTGGAACCGTTAGGATCGTTTATCGAATAACGTGCTTTGATCTGGTCCATACACTTGTTGAAACCTTATGGTGACATCAAAATGGCCCCTCATGAGCATGAAAGGGCAAGTGTAAATTGGCCACTCATTATCCTGAAGAGGCAAGTGCAAATTGGCCCCTCATTATCCTGAAGAGGCAAGTGCAAATTGGCCCCTCATTATCCTAAAGAGGAAACAGCTGTTTAAACTGATCTGCTGTTCTGGGGACCCCTTACGGACCATAAGGGTCATGGCTTACGGTCCGTAAGCCATTAACTTTGGCAGAATTACAGTTTCAGTCCCTGCACCTTGTTTCGTTGCGTAACGGCACTTCTAACACCCGTCAAACCCAATTTCAAGCTCCACAATGATGTTAAGACATAGGGAACATGAAATATGCTTGAAAACATCTCGGATGTCGGTTCGTTTGGCCGTACAATCGCGATGTTCGGTTAATTACGACGGAATGCGCATAAGCGCGAAAAACGATCCAAATGGCGTGTCGAATGGATTTTTCTTATGCCAAACACTAAAATAAAATATTTTAGTGCTTACATAAATTTTTGGATGTCCAGATGTATTCAAAACGTAAGTTATGCGCGAAAGTGCAAACTTGTGCACTTTTTGACGCTTTTAGTCCCTGAATGACCCAAAAGTTTATTTTAGCACACCGAACCCCTCAAAGCCTATTTCTAAGCTATGTAAAGGATATTTATGGTATGTTTAACTTATGGTCATGTTCCGGAATGTCTGTTACAGTTCAAATTGGCATACTTTCGCAGTTTGTCAAATTTAGTTCATGTAGGCGAATTAACTTGTTTTTGACATACCAAAGCCTTCAAAACTTATTTCTAAGTTATGTAAAGGTTATTTAAGGTATGTTAAGCCTTTTTCACTATTCTGGAGTGTCCGTTGCATTAAACTAGTTGTATTTACGCATCAGTGCGCGTATAACCTTCCAGAAAGCTATTTAGAGCCCGAAATCGAACAAGAATTCATATGTGCAAATGATACACATATTTGTACAAATCCGAAGTATGAAATACAATATTTCATTGGTTTGGTATTTGTTTGATGGTCGCAGTGACCCAGGTGTCACAAAAAGACCACTTGTTATTTTGTGTCAGTGTGCTTTGCACATGAGGGCATTTTTGTCAATTCAAAGGTAAGTTCAATGGCAGATTTACAGCTCAAAGCTTCTGCAACCTTTGAATTGACAAAAATGCCCTCATGTGCAAAGCATATGACCAAATTTAACTGAAAAACTAACTGGGTTAGGCCTAAAGGACAAAACGTGTATGATATGAAAACATAAAGGATAAAACTCGTCAATATATATCTCTAATAAAGCAAACCATTGGGGGACACATGTCACCCTATGGTTGATGCCAAATAAGCAGCCACATCAGCAGACAAGTGGCATATCTCAAATGAGAGGACATGTGGCATAGCTCTAAGGGGCTGATTGAGTTTGGCTTCTCATGTATATTTCAATTACTCTCCCTCTCTCTCTCTCTCTCTCTCTCTCAATCTCTCATACATCATTCCTCTTCTAAAACAAAATCCTAATTCAGTCTCTCTTTCTTCTCAATCTCTCAATCACCGACACGCCACCGCAACCTCCGTCCCCGCTACCTGCAATCGGAGACGTTGATTTATCATCTGTTGAGAATATTAACAATAATTCGACTTCACTTTCGTCCGATGTGGATTTCAATTTCTTCGAGGAGGAGTTTCAGATGCAACGTAAATCGATCTTCAAGACGCAATAATCATCCATTGACAGAAGTTTTTTGCGTTTTTTTTTATATATTGTTATTGCCCTTTACCTTAATTTTGTATTAATCTGGTAGTTTCATTTAGATTTGGTGTTAGTTAATGTTTGCCAATTTGTCTAGAGTATACAATTGAGGGATTCAAGCATAGCAACGCAAGAGATGAATATAAGTAAGTTTTTAGGGTTTTGATTAGTATACGATTCATGCTATCATTCTTGGTGTGGTTTTTTTACAGATCTGAAAACTGGGTCAGAATGCCCTCGCCGCCGCCTCGATGCAACGACGGCTAGGATTCCAAATAGTTAATCTGAAACCAATTCAGTTGACATGTCTCAAAACGTTTTTAGGTTTTTAAACATATTTGGGCTTTTTCCATGATTATAATTATCTATTTTCATGTGCAAAAGATTAGTATGAGATTGTAGGATGTCCAAGTGTTCATGTTGTAGAGGGTAGACCAAAACCACTAAAGCTTCTATTCAATCCATACAATCTTAATGATTTGTTTCAATTCATGTGAACTGGTAAATCTTGAGCCTTAAGTTGTTAGTAATGATTTATATGTGTTGCAGTTAAAGCTACAAACAATAATAACTTCCTCTTGGTTTTTTTCAGAAATGGATTGATCTATATTCAAGTAGGACGATATAAAAAAATTGTTCCTGGCACTAGCTGCATCAGGACTTGAACACATTATATCACGGTGTATAAATGTACCAATGGTGCCTATGTAAGTACTCTTCACTACTGCGATCATTTAATTATAGTAACAATACACCAACCAAAAACCGTACCTTATGTCGATATGCATTTTTACATTTTATAAAAAAATATGAATCTGATAGTTGCATTTACTGCAATAATTGAATTATAGTAACAATACACCAACCAAAAACCGTAACTCATGTTGATATGCATTTTTTACATTTTATTTAAAAATATGAATCTGATAGTTGCATTCCCAAACATTGATCTAACTCTGTATTCTATAAATATGTTTTCAAAGAGAAGTTCTTTAAAAGATGACGGTGAATCTTTTGATAAACCACATCTATGGTACTCAACATCAGGAGTTATATGTGCATTAAAACTCTTGTTGGTGCATACGTCTGTCGACTTCGTCTTGTATCGAGTCTTGTAATAAAATAGTTAGATCGAGTCACGTAGTTCAGGAAAATAGAGTTTTAGAGATCATTTCCCACGAAATGTCTATTCCCCACGAAATAGAGATGACACTTTCAAGGGGAATTAGAAACATGGCACTTTCATGGGGAATTAGAAACTCTATAAATAGGGAGTTTAGTCATTTCATTTGTAACTTCTCCCATTCCAGCAGCGAAGCTCTGCTGAAGTGTCTGCAGGTCTGTAAACGTGTCATATCAATAAACAAGATGGTTAAACTACTTTCTAGTGCAAATCAAGCTGAACCGACACCGAAACGTCTGATTCCGCCTCTCGTTTTGGTCTAGAACTCTTCTGAAAGACTCGTTTTGGTCGTTACTCGATCCTACAAGTGGTATAAGAGCTCAGGAGGAAGAGTTCTTACCGATTCAGCTTGATTTCATCCAAAAAATCTGATTTCTACTCATTCTTTCATGTTTTTAACTGATTTTTGTCAAATTGAACGGGTTTTTACGGTTCAAATTAGCTAATTTTTTTATATGTTGTGCGAAAACACCTGATCTATAACCCTACCAAGTTTCAGATCCTAATTCCCAGCCATTTCAGAGAAATCGAAGGTTTTTGGTCCGATATCGAGTGACATCAGGTTGATTTCGCTTGAAACAGCCTAATTTCGCTTGAAAACACTTAATTCCGCTTGAAACAGCCTAATTTCGCTTGAAAACACCTAATTCCGTTTGAAAAACATCTAATTTCGCTTGAAAACATCTTAATTCCGTTTAAAAAGGTAATTTCGTTTGAAGATTCCGCTTGAAAGTTGTAATTCCGTTTGAAAACATCTTATTCCGCTTGAAATTACATATTCCGTTTGAAAAGTGATTCCGTTTGAAAGGTATTATTTCGCATAAAAAGGGTATTTCGCTTCAATTGGTATTTCGTTTGAAGAATTGATTCAGTTTACATCAGATCAGTTTGAATAACCAACAGTCTTCACGTGCATCAAAATCATCGGCCCAATTGAATCTTGGATGTTTGCATGTGTTGTGTGTCAGGATCATGTGAATTGATTTTTGCCGGCACAATTTAGTCATTGAAATCAATATAAATTTCGAGATATAGGGAATTGGTTTGCATGTGATAAAGTTGAAGTAAAACTGAACTAAATTGAAAAAGAACAAGTTGTGGGATAATCAAATTGTGAGGTCCAATAGGATAAATTGAAAGTTAATGTTTGCATGTGATTGTTGTCGGGCATTTAAAAGACTTGCATGTTGAACAGTCTTAAATACACTTGAAATCTGAATTGAGCATTAAGTGTTGTCGGTATATAAAGTGTATGTGAAAGGACTTATAAAGTGTGACATTTACATGTGATAGTCATTGATTAAATAAAAGGAATTAAACATCATCGGCTTTATTAATAAACTCAAATTATAATCACGTAAATTCAAAAGGAAGGTCCAATCAAATTGTATTGAGTATTGAACTTGTCGGTTTAGTGGATTCGAAATTGCATGTGATATCTTTGAATATTGTTGTAGGCCAGTTATCATTTGATTTGTTCTATAAAGTTTGCATGTGAAAATTTTGTGCTGCTCAATAAAAGTGACGGTCTAATTAAAAATCATAGTTCAACTTGATGGCAGTTCATGAATGCATTTTATTTTGAGGATCATCGACCCATGTGCTAGTGTGTATCACTTATCAGATCAATATTAGAGTGTATCGGCCCAATCTTATTTGTTTGAAAATTGATTTTGCCGGCCCAGTTTTTCGAAATTGTTTCAGCCCAAGTTTTGAAGGTCCAAACAGGTTATTCACTTCACGCGTATTGTTCACGAGGTCGCATCAAATTTGTTACATGTCGCACGAAATGGTCGTTTAGTGTGGTCAGGTTGCGTGAAAAAGTCCAATTCATTTGAAAGATAATTCAGTTCGCTTGAAAATTCAGTTCGTTTCAAAGTCATCAATTCGCTTGAAAGTTAGTTCCAGTTCGTACGGTTTGGAGTCCCAAGTTGTCAAAAGTTCATCAGGTCATTTGAAAGTCCATCAGTTTGCATGTAATAGGGTCAGGTCATTTGAATTGGATCCAGGTCATAGCAGTCTGCACGGTTTGACAATTTAAACCTCAGTTCACACAGAATAATCACCAGTTCGAGTATCAGTCTTATTCTGTTAATTGATAAGTCTTTAAACTGATTGTGTTTTGTTTGTTTGTTTGTCTACAGGTGATACAGGTGTTTTACGAGGTGAACCACTTCGTTTGAAAGCTTGTTTGAGAAATTCTTCGATACCGAAACATGGATTCTGAATTCTACAATGCATTTGCTACAACCCCAACTACTCCGGCTGACATTGCTAAGAATATGAACATGGAAAATGAAACTAGAACAATGCAAAAACCCCCGAAACTTATGGGAATTGAAGAGTACCATGGCTGGAAAAATCGTTTTGAGAATTGGGTTCAAGCAAATCATCTAAGAGCTTGGGAAAGCATTGAAACAAAATATGTTAGACCACAGACCGCTTTGAATGTAGATAAAATTATCTCAGAATTTTCAGACAAAGAGAGAGATAGTTATAAAGGAGAGAAAATGATGATTAGTCTTTTACAACAAGCTGTCAAAGAGGACATTTTTGTTTTGCTTCAGCATGATGGTAGTGCTTTCTCAATATGGGAGGCACTTGAGAAGAAATTTGAAGGAAGTACGGAAATGATCAATAGCAAAAAATCATTATTGAAGAAAGAATTTGAGTTGTTTACAAGTATGCCAGGTGAATCTACAAAGACTCTTATTGAGAGATATTGTCATCTTGTGCGTACCATGTCTCAGTTAAAAATTACTAAAACTCCAGCAGAATGGGTTGAAAAGTTAGCTGATGCTTTACCTCAGAAAGAATGGGGTACATATCTCATGATTTTAAAAAAATACAAGAGAGTTTAGTAGATTGTCAATTGGACAGTTTATTGAAAAGCTTGAGGGACAGGATCTTGAACAACAAAAGATTGCCAGAATGAACAGCTCGAGCAATCAACAAGACATCAAATTGTACTATAAAGGAAATGTTCAAACTGTTGAAGCAAGTCCAAAGATCCAAACTGCTTTTAGTGCAGGAAATTCATCCGGATCAGTCAGTCAAAGTTCAATCAACACTAGTTGATTTTCAAATGTTAATCCTCCAAGTGTTCAAAGTGCAAATGTTGGTAATGGACATATGATTCAGTGCAATGTTGCATTACATCTTCAAAATGGTCAGAATTTTTCTGAAGAAGTTGTTAAAAGTCATATGGCATTATTGGTTACTGCTTTGGAATCTTATGAAGGATTGATTGCTGGAAAAATTGGTAATCCTATGTTAACCAAGGAAGATTATGACCAAATTGATGTAGAGGAATTGGAGCTTATGGATATAAAGTGGTGCTTAGCAAGTGTTCTGAGGAGAGCTGAGAAATTCAAAATGATTACAGGAAGAAATGATTTCTTGGATGCACATGTTTCTGCTTTGGGTTTTGATAAATCTAAAGTTACTTGTTTTCGATGCAGGGAGAAAGGTCATTTTAAAAGAGAATGCAAAAATCAAGAAGCAAATGGAGCAAAGAATCCGTTTGGTGGTCATGATTACTATTGGAAAGCTATATATCAACAAATCACTCATCAACCGCATCAACAAAAAGATTCACAAACTGCTCATGGGAAAATGATTGAAGATGCAAATAAGAAAGCTTATTATGGTATCATTGATCAAGATGATGAGAAAATGGCTCCAGGATTTAGCTGGGATAAGTTTGTGGATGAGAATAGAGAGTTTAAAGCTTTCATTGCTCAAATTGTTCAAAAGCCAGAATTGATGAAAGAATGGATAGCAGTGTTATCTGTTGAAGAAGAAAGTCAAGATGAAGAATTTGTTTCTTCTGAAAATAGTTCAACAGATACTAGTGATAATGATGAAGAAGTTGAACAAATAAACATTGGAAAAACTCATTTATCTTCTGACAGTTTTGAATTTTATTTTGCAGATAAATTGAAGAAACTTAAAGAGAGAAAAGCTGCAAAAGAAATGAAAGAAGTTAAGGTTGTTGAGAAAATAGTTGAAGTGGAAAAAGTTGTTGAAGTCGAGAAGATTGTTGAAGTCACAAAACCTTGTCTTACATGTTTGGAATCTTGCAAACAATGTGAAGATAAAGATGAAAGGTTTAGGGAGCTTGAAAAGTTGAAAGGGAAGTTGTTGTTTGATGTTAAGAATGTGAAAGAATCGTACGATGTATTGAACAAAATTGTGAATAGTTTGCAGAAGACAAACTCTGAAAGAGAAGATGCTTTGACAATGATGAATGCAACAATGATGTCAAAACAAAAGGACATCAATTACTATATTGAAGAGTGTGCTAAATTGAAGCAGGAGTTGGAAATTGAAAAGGTTTAAAATGAAAGAATCAGACGATTACTGAAAAGTTATTCAAGTTCTAATTACTTAATTGACAGAATTTATCCAACTGTTGCAGGTTTTGAAGCGTTTGACGACAAGAAGCCGAAGAAAAAGGATACTGGTAAGAAACAGAGTGTTAGTTATAACAAGTGTCCGCCTCCAATTTGGGAAGGGTATTCGTCTAGAAAACCGAATGACGAACAAGTAAAAAAGGCAGTCAATATAAAGTTGAAGTCCGAGATAACCGATGTACTACCAGACAATATTGACATCACATTCACAGCGTCCGACATAGATCATGAGTCTGAGTTAATAAAAAGGATGGTCGATCAGGTGTTAGATAAGGATGAGGAGTCTGAGTCAATGTCTGAGTCCAGGAGTTCGAGTTCGTCTGTCAGGAGTTCAAAGTCGTCGGGAAAACGGGTGTATAGTAAAGAATTTTTGTTGTCAAAATCTAATTTGAATGACGAAACATTTGAAGTTGCATATACTTTGAATGATTCTGACAAATTATATTTTGATAAAGAATTTCCAATAAGAAGTGTTCAAATTGAAAAGATTAAAAAGGTTTTCAAATTAACAGAAATTAATATTTCTGAAATAAAAGATTTAAATCTTTCTGAAAAACCTAAAAAGTACACTTCAAGAGTTCAACAAAGATTGAACAAGAAAAAAGGTTACAGTTCTGGTTCTGGTTTTCAAAAGAAGCCAAACCATAACGGTAATTTCAAAAGAAAAGGATTAGGATTTATTCCACCTGAAAATCATAAAAATGAGAAAATTTCTAAAACAAATACAAAATTTGTTTCGGGGACAAATTGTGAAGAAGAAGCAAAGAGCACATTCTGGAAACAGTCAAACCAGGAGTTTCTTGCTGAAAAGATGAGGAATGGAGTTTTTCAAAGAAAGGAGACTAGAACCTGTTACAGATGCAATGAAGTTGGTCATATTGCATGGAACTGTCCTCAAGCAACAAAAACAAAACAGGGAGTCTCAGAAAAACTTAAAGAAATAGTTGTTGACAAAACTGAACCACCAACTGAAAAATTTAAAATTTTCAAAAACTCAACATATGAAGTTGGTGAATGTTCAAAGAAGTTCTACAGGAGAAGTGTGAATCTTGACAATCAAAAATGGGTTGTTAAGAAATCGGATGTGAAATCTGGCGATGAATCTGATTCCACAAAGTCAGAGGAGCCACAAGTTGATGTTAAAGAAGAAAGCTCAGTGCCTCCAATGGATGATGTGAATTTTCCACCATTGAGGACTGAAAATTTTAGAAAAATTGGAAATGTTGAGATCTCGAATCAATTTTATTCTGAAAAGAATGAATTTGATGTTGAGAAAGCTTTTAATTGAAATGTGAAAAAGATTTTTGGAAAAATGGTTGAGGGTAAAGTGAAAGGGGTAAAAGATTTTTATAAAACAAAGAAAGCAACTTTTTATCCAAGAGAAGATGGGGTGGAAACATCCAAGTTTGTTGAAGCTTGGATGTCAGTTTTTCACAAGTAAAAAGTATGACTTGCCGGAGCTCCCAGGTTGGTAAGTGTGAAGCAGGAATCGGCATCTTTCTTGAGAAATTCACTTTTGTGATATTTCGTCTTTCAAAGTGGTAAATCAGGGACATTAAGTTGTACTTGATTTTCTACAAGTGATATTGTTGTTAAAAATTCAAAATTGTTATATTTGTCAAATGGTTGAGAAAAACAATGTGAGGAACCCCTAACCTACAAGTGGTAAAATTAGCAAAACTTATTTTCCGAAAAAAATCATTTTGGTTAAAACAAACTTAAGTGTTTTGAAATCATAATGAGAAAATAGTTTGTTGAAAGGGGGAGTTCTGATTGTTTATGCCAAGTGGATGGCAAATTGAAGTGATTCGATATCAGTTGTCACGTTACTTGTACAGTTTGTTTTCAAATTTCCTTAAATGATTTTGAATTTTAGGGGGAGTAAGAATTTTTCAGAAAATCCAAAAACATTTGAAAATTTGAAAAAGGCAAAAACATGATAAAATACAAAAATGAGTTTGTTGTGAAAAAGAAGAAATGATAGTACATCAGTAGACAGTTACAGTATACTAAAGAAATGTAATGTTTAAATAGCGTTAAATGGTCTCACTGATGATATGCCGATAGGTTTTTACACATTTAGTAAGCTTTTTCGGGATATAAACTTAAATTCAAATTCAAACTTGCTTATTTTGTGGGGAACACTACTTGGATATATAGGTAACCCCTGAAATTTCATTTGAAAGATCCCTCTTTCTGAGATACTAGGTCTTTATACTCAGTGATATCTGGGGTATTATCCCGGGACTTCTGATTTTGCGGAAGCAATGGCCTAGTCCCCAGAGAATACTTTACACTTGCTTGAAATAAAAGCCTGCCCTCAGTATAAAAAAAATGTTGAAACATTGAAAAATGCTAATCATGTGTTGTTGTAAAAAAGATCCTCTAAAGGGGACCCACCAAAAGTCGAAGCCGTCATCTCTCTGCTGAACGGAAGTTCTGACCTGAGCTCTCACGGTTCTTCGCATTTAACCCCTTACAGATATCATCTGTGGTATACTCACCTGTAAGACTGAATATTGGGATCTGGATACGGGAGTATATTCAAGAGGTGGGACACATGAATGAGTTTAAGTCCTTAATACACCTAATTCATATCCTGAATCAGTTGAAATTTGTGTGAGAATTTAAGTGGATCAGTATATTGGAAATCTAAGTGAATTGTTTAATCCTTATTGTGTAATTAAGCTTAACGGTACTTGTGACTTGTCAAAAACTGATATGATCCTCTTACACAAACTCGCAAAAAAAATCCTAAATCAACCTTTTTATACATAAATTTTTATCTAATTGTATGCATAAATACAACCTTCGTTAAATCCACCTTGAGATGTATTTTGACCAATTATACTACATCGAGATAGTTCTTCTGCATAGTTGGCTTACTGAGTTAAATTTACCACCATTACTAATGTGTTTTATTGCAACAAATTAACATAATAATCTAACATTATGAGTTTCAAGTTGAGCAGCAAGATAGGGAGAGAGGTTAAGGCTTGATAAGGAGGAGATAGAAAAGCAAAGACAAAAAGGTATTTTTAGAGTTGTGTTTATTCGAAATTTATTTTTTTGTGGGCTATTATCACATCTTTTGAACTGGTTTGGTGTTTGGGATGTGGATCTTGAGATGATGCTTTCTCATATAAAAGAAGCTCTAAATCCATCAACACATGAATTTTACTTTCTAGGATTAAATAAATTTGTAATGTATTAAGAAAGTTACGATAGATACATAATATTCCCAATTAAAATATATAACATAAAAGTAGTATGTTGTTAGTTTTATTATATGACCTGTATTAGTTTTGAATTTGAATAAGATAACCTTAACCTCTAACTATTGTCGAACATAAATTTATCATAATTTGAAATCAAATTTTATTTGGCTCTAAAGATGAATTATAGTTGAAATACGGTTAAGGGTGAACTGTTAAATTAGATTTGGAATGGGTGGTGATGAATTTCTTTTTAATAGGTTACTTGCTTTTTTTGTTAAGTAATTGGTTTTTCTGTTTTTTAGGTTATGGGGTGCGCAAACGCAACGATCTTTGCATAATTCTGAAATCGGTGGTGAGCGTGAAACAATGCCTGAACCGATCATTCGCTATTTGTTAAGTTTCGTTTTACATTAGTTACTAGATTATTTGGTAAATGAGATTACATGCGTTATAGGTAAACATGGAATCGGTGGTTGTTTCATGATGAATATTGTAATTACATTTATTCAAAAGTGTTCAAAATGTTTTTACATACTCTATCTATTTATAGGCTGATGTTGAAGGTG
Organism: Helianthus tuberosus; assembly: GCA_030545235.1. Lineage (NCBI taxonomy): Eukaryota > Viridiplantae > Streptophyta > Magnoliopsida > Asterales > Asteraceae > Helianthus > Helianthus tuberosus. The sequence continues at coordinate 128,081,408 of CM060389.1, forward strand.
TGCATTCCTTACCTGAAGTTGGAACGTCTAATGTTGATGTTCCTGTGGTCGCACCACCCAAGAATCATATTTATGAGTTTGTTAGGGTTGTTGATCGGCGTTCATCACTTTTGTTAACGATGTGATATAAATATGTCTGATGATGGGTTTGTGTTGAAAAGATGTGGTAAAGCATGGGGTCTCATGAAGAAAATAATGATGCGAGTATACCTTGATGGCGAACTGACCTACATTAGTTTGAGAATGAATACAAACATGTGTACTTTTGACCTGTTTGCTTAGGCCATAAAGCCCCTTGTGAGGCGTTATGCTACAAGTGGCGGATTGTGTAAGATAGGGACTTTATATAACTTGAGTGTGTAGCGAGGTTATATATGTATGGGCTTTATATAGATGTATGTATGTATATGTGTGTGAGTGGGGAATGATTGATCACGCCGTGAAATGCATTGCGGGAGGGAAAAGAATTACCCTATAGCGCCCGCCGTAGTGGTGTTGGCGGCGCTATGCCCTATTTTTCCTTGTGATGGTACCCCACTGGGATTTGCATAATGTTGTTTTTTTTTTCCAATATAATCATATCTTTGTAAGATATGTATCTTTGTACCTTCAAATATAATCATATCTTTGTAAGATATGTATGAAATATATATATGATCAATTTAGAAACAAAATTCTATCTTTATACCTTCAAATATAATCATATCTTTGTAAGATATGTATGAAATATATATATGATGCTGAGATGGAAATGATTTTCTCTTCGCAGAGCAAATGTCTTTCACTTATAATAAATTTAATTATTGCATAAAATCATATAAGAAGTTGTACGCATTAGTTATATAATTCGAACGACATTCAACCCGTTCAGCCAGTTTGACCCCTTAGAGTTTAGTTTCTTATTTCTTTGACCCATTTTAGATTCAAAAAAAATCCTAAATCAACCTTTTTATACAGAAATTTTTATCTAATTGTATGCATAAATACAACCTTCGTTAAATCCACCTTGAGATGTATTTTGACCAATTATACTACATCGAGATAGTTCTTCTGCATAGTTGGCTTACTGAGTTAAATTTACCACCATTACTAATGTGTTTTATTGCAACAAATTAACATAATAATCTAACATTATGAGTTTCAAGTTGAGCAGCAAGATAGGGAGAGAGGTTAAGGCTTGATAAGGAGGAGATAAAAAAGCAAAGACAAAAAGGTATTTTTAGAGTTGTGTTTATTCGAAATTTATTTTTTTGTGTGGCTATTATCACATCTTTTGAACTGGTTTGGTGTTTGGGATGTGGATCTTGAGATGATGCTTTCTCATATAAAAGAAGCTCTAAATCCATCAACACATGAATTTTACTTTCTAGAATTAAATAAATTTGTAATGTATTAAGAAAGTTACGATAGATACATAATATTCCCAATTAAAATATATAACATAAAAGTAGTATGTTGTTAGTTTTATTATAGGACCTGTATTAGTTTTGAATTTGAATAAGATAACCTTAACCTCTAACTATTGTCGAACATAAATTTATCATAATTTGAAATCAAATTTTATTTGGCTCTAAAGATGAATTATAGTTGAAATACGGTTAAGGGTGAACTGTTAAATTAGATTTGGAATGGGTGGTGATGAATTTCTTTTTAATAGGTTACTTGCTTTTTTTGTTAAGTAATTGGTTTTTCTGTTTTTTAGGTTATGGGGTGCGCAAACGCAACGATCTTTGCATAATTCTGAAATCGGTGGTGAGCGTGAAACAATGCCTGAACCGATCATTCTCTATTTGTTAAGTTTCGTTTTACATTAGTTACTAGATTATTTGGTAAATGAGATTACATGCGTTATAGGTAAACATGGAATCGGTGGTTGTTTCATGATGAATATTGTAATTACATTTATTCAAAAGTGTTCAAAATGTTTTTACATACTCTATCTATTTATAGGCTGATGTTGAAGGTGTGCATTCCTTACCTGAAGTTGGAACGTCTAATGTTGATGTTCCTGTGGTCGCACCACCCAAGAATCATATTTATGAGTTTGTTAGGGTTGTTGATCGGCGTTCATCACTTTTGTTAACGATGTGATATAAATATGTCTGATGATGGGTTTGTGTCGAAAAGATGTGGTAAAGCATGGGGTCTCATGAAGAAAATAATGATGCGAGTATACCTTGATGGCGAACTGACCTACATTAGTTTGAGAATGAATACAAACATGTGTACTTTTGACCTGTTTGCTTAGGCCATAAAGCCCCTTGTGAGGCGTTATGCTACAAGTGGCGGATTGTGTAAGATAGGGACTTTATATAACTTGAGTGTGTAGCGAGGTTATATATGTATGGGCTTTATATAGATGTATGTATATGTGTGTGAGTGGGGAATGATTGATCACGCCGTGAAATGCATTGCGGGAGGGAAAAGAATTACCCTATAGCGCCCGCCGTAGTGGTGTTGGCAGCGCTATGCCCTATTTTTCCTGTTAAAAAACATATGTGAAATCATTAAATATTGAAATTAAAGTCATCCATAATGGTATCATTAGTGGTGTGAAGACCGTTAAAAAAAGGGTATTGTTAAATATACCCATAAGTCAATTTTTTTAATAAAAATGTCTAAAAAGTCAAAGAGCATAATTGAACCTTGTTTGACATTACTCCAACCACTACTCTCGTGAACAGTGCGTGCATCACACTCCCCATCGCTAAAGATATTGTCAAAGACTAAAATTTAAAATTTATAAATAAATATTTAAAGATGTATTTTTTTGAACGGTCACAGATTAAAATTTAAAATTTATATATAAATACTTAAAGATGTATTTTCTTAATGGCAAGTAACAACATGTCAACCACCATGACACCGGGCGCTGTCGCCAAGATCGACTACTCGTGTATTACACGGGTTGAATAAATATAATTTATTTTACTTTTCCACATGACACCCTTAACTACTTTAGTTTAATAAAATAAATAAATCCATCATGAAGTACGTTATTTATTTTACTTTTCTATTATTTAGTTATTATATATAATTACACCATATGTGAATCAAATTGTGTTGAGTACCGATTAGTTTTGTAAGTATTATTTTATATTTTAACTTTAAAGACACACATTTAGTTGATTAGTTAGCCAATTAGGTTATTCTTTAATATAAGTTTTTATCATAATTAGCATGTCTGCGGCTGGATGGGAGACCATGTATAGGTGGCGTCTAGAATTATATACCCAACTTTATCGTCGTGAAAGTGATTTTGTCGATCTAGGTGATTAATTATTTTAATGTTTGCACGTTTACAGTTTTATTAGAGACTCATTATTTATTTATGATTGACTTTTTCACTTTCGTATTTATAATAATGTGTCTTGATTATTTATTTATTAATATTGATATTAATACTAATAATAGTATAACAAAATATAAAAAAGTAACAAAAGTATTACAAAATAAAATAAGACAAAAAAACATAATTATTACTTTTGACTTTATAATAAAACATAATTATTACTTTTAACTTTATAATAAAATAATATAATAAAGTAGTTAATCATTACTAAATCATTACTAAATTTGACTTTTGGGTATATTAATCTTCATTTTGGGTATATTTATCACACCCAAAAAAAAATTAGTGGTGTGAAGATTTCAAATTTTGTGTTCGCCGTATTGAATATTCGAAACCTGAAAGTCAACTATAGCAATCCCTTTCGAGCTGGTTTCAAGAATCAAGATTTTTGAAATATTTGTAGTAGGTTCTAGCTTTTTCGTGTTCGAAATAATATATTTTCCCCATGATCTCACGTGTGATGTCACATGCTCGAAATAATATATTTGTATTGAATATTCGAAACCTGAAAGTCAACTATAGCAATCCCTTTCGAGCTGGTTTCAAGAATCAAGATTTTTGAAATATTTGTAGTAGGTTCTAGCTTTTTCGTGTTCGAAATAATATATTTTCCCCATGATCTCACGTGTGATGTCACATGCTCGAAATAATATATTTGTATTGAATATTCGAAACCTGAAAGTCAACTATAGCAATCCCTTTCGAGCTGGTTTCAAGAATCAAGATTTTTGAAATATTTGTAGTAGGTTCTAGCTTTTTCGTGTTCGAAATAATATATTTTCCCCATGATCTCACGTGTGATGTCACATGCTTGATATCCTACCACTCGCTAGTTTTGTTCTAGTAACAGGTTGCGTCCCTTGCAAAAAGGTCTACAAAATTTGTTATCGCATGATAAGATTGTAATAAAAACATGAGTAAACCATTAAAATGGACCCCGATGTTTCACCACATATGTTACTATAGGCATAAAAGTAATGATGTTTGATAACATATGCCACTATAGACATAAAAAAATTTTAATCTCTGGGACACTTGCGCTTTTTTGTTGTCATTTCAGCTCACTTTGCTAAGAGGTCTACTAACTCGAGGACAAATATGTCATTTCAGACCTCAAGGGCCATTTTGGCAATTTAAAGATTAAATAAGATATTTTTATTTATTTTATATAAAATCTATTCCACCCCACACACACACTCTCTCTATCTCCAATCCCCACCACAAACCACCTTTAACAACCTCCGGTGAATTATATCAGACCAAAACCATAACTACCATTAAGCACCCCGATCACCACCAAACAACACCATCGGACCACCACACCCTTACCTTTGTAACATCAACCACCTCCCCCATCATTCAGCACCTTCAATCATCACCAAAAAACAAAAACCACCAATACACCCACGGTCAGCACAACATTGTCACCATCCACCACCTGAACCTAAACTCACCACTACGCACAACCACCTTCTAACCTTACCAAAACCCACAACCGTAACCACCTGCACTTGTCATCATCTTCGACCCATCACCTTCGCACAACCATTAACACCACCATCCAAGCCACCAGTGATCACAGGACCACCACAACTATAATCAACGTACCTCCACCCACCGTTCACCTCCATTTACGCCGCAATCCACCATCACCTTAACCCTAGAAACCCCGTCGATTTCCATTAGAACCACCTAAACCTATAACCCTAGCAACCACCACTCGAACCACCCATCTCCCACCATAGCAGCACACGATCTCCGTGCAGTTCCAACTTCGAATCTACACCCCCAAAACCCCAGGGTACCACCACAACCTTATCTTTTTCTTGGTAAGTCAGAGATATATATAGGGTGGAGGATCATTTGAGAAGAAAAAATTAATAAAGGTACAATAGTAAAATATTAAATATTTTTTCTCTCATCTCATTTATTGTTATATTTGACTAATTAATTAGTCATAAAGACTAGGATAAATTACATGTTTTGTCCTTTATCTTAACACCATTTTACAGGCGGAGTCCTTTTTAACGAATGTTGACAAGTTTTGCCATTTACAAGGAATTTTGTTGCACGTTACGTCCTTTGGCCCTAACCTAGTTAGATTTTCTTGTTAAATAGGTCACGTGCAAGTCACATGATGGTATTTTAGTCTTTTTACCCGTTTATTTAATATTATTTAAAAAATAAAACAAAACATTTTTAAGAATTATTATTATTGTTATTATTATTATTATATACAACTCTCTTTCTCTCTCTATACCTCTCTCTCTCTGCCACTCTCTCTCTCTCTCACACAGATCTCATCTCCATCTCCACCTCTCAACACCATCAACCGACCATCACCACCATTAACCCACCTGCCACCGCCACCACCATCAACCCGCCACCGCCACCGCCACCACTATCAACCCGCCACCACAAACACCCTACCTGCCATCAACACACCTACCACCATTACAATCTCAATCTCTGGGGGTTTATGAAGATGAGAACTCACCGGAGCCATTGAGGCTTTTGTTCCAAACAAAACTCAAAACTCTCAATCAGAAACTAACACCAGAAGAAAGAAATGACATCGGCGATTGTGAGATCTACGCTTCGAACGACACTCCGAGGTGGCCCCCGCGTCAATTCGGCTTCGATGAGATCGTTCTCCGCCGGTGCATCGGCGGAAGAAGAAGCTCGTATGCTACCTTTTCCTTTTAGGGCATCGGTTGGGATAATTGCTAAGAGCAGGGAATTCACTTGTAGAATTCACTTATGTCTGGAGGCCGATTTGGGGGTTTTTGTTGAGGATTTCTCTCAACAATTGATGGTTTCATGAATGAAATTAGGAGGATATGGCTGAAAAGAAGAAACGTCTGTGGAGAGAAATTTTAGAGAGAGAAAGAAAATGAACAAATGAAAATCCATTGGATGATAGATTTGGTGAGGTGATTTTATGAGTATTTACAAAAATTGTCCTTTATATGTATAAAGACTAAAATACCCTCATGTGACTTGCACGTGACCAGATTTAACAAGAAAATCTAACTAGGTTAGGGCCAAAGGACGTAACGTGCAACAAAATTCCTTATAAAGGGCAAAACCTGTCAACATTCGTTAAAAAGGACACCGTCTACAAAATGGTGTTAAGATAAAGGACAAAACATAAAATTTATCCTAAAGACTATTATTCTGCACACTAATTTTTTTTTTTTTTTTTTGCCTACAACATCAAAACTTATCCTATACATATTGAAATTTATCTTACACAACTCGTAATTTACCTTACACACCTCGTAAATTTTTATTTTAAGTTTATGTAATTTTTTTTAACTTTATGTTATTTTCATTTGGAATAATGGATTTTAATAATCCCAACTATTAGCCGTTAACCGTCAATGGTCCCAACTTAAAAAATAACCAGTGGTGGTCCCACATTTTCACATATTGTAAACCAATGAGTCTTTACTAACAGAACTTTAATTTCTTTTTGTCCTCTTTTTTTGTTAATAAAAGTTCATTGATTTATAATATGTGAAAATGTGGGACCACCACTGTTTATTTTTTAAGTTGGGTCATTACCATCCAACAGCTAATACTTGCGATTATTAAAATATATTATTTCTTTTCTGTTATAAATATATTTTATGATATGCTTATCCACATACCTAACTCTCATTGGTATTTAATTTGTATTAAATGATAGCCCTATAAATAGTGGCTTTTGTATTGCATAAAAACATGAATAAGAATGAGTTCTTCTATTCTCTTTCTCTCTTACTTTCTATAATCCTTGTTCTTTATGTTTATAGTTATACGTTAGTTGCTAATAGGTCGTTATTTCACAACACGTTATCAGCACGAAACATTTGGGCTAGAAACAAGTTAATCTGATTATATTTCATAAACATTTGGGGTAGAAACTATATCTTATTAGTTTACTAATCGATTGGATAAATCACTGGTAGAAATATCATGCAAATTAATACCATACTATTTCATTATTGTTATATCTCGCATTTTATAATTAAAAAAAATCATATTTTGGTTATCATGAACAAATTGGTTATCACTTATCATGTTGCTACATTTCATTATAATTTCTCTCTATATATTATACATATAAATAGTTTACTTATCAAGCAACGTTTATTATTGTATAAACTAATTTGTTCATGAGATAATGTGTTGAACAATGGAGAATGTTTTAAGATCTTCTCTTAACTATATATAATTATATTAACTATATAATTATTCTTTTTCTACAATTAGTGAAGTATGTGATAACTTTTTAATAATTTATGATAAAGTATTAAGTCTTGCCTGTATTTAATTTACTTTTAGGATTTGCGAAGATTGTTTTAAGCATGGCTTTCAAACTGAATTATATAAACATTGTTTGTCGATACCTTCTTGTAGATGACAAATTACAATATATAAGCTTATAAAAGCATGTGTGTGTTCGATAAAACATATAAGTTTTAAGTCTTGCTTGTATTTAATTTACGTATTTGCATGCTTAAGAAAATATATACTAGATAAACTTTCCTTAAGATCATCAATATAATCCATTGTGTCTGTTTGATATAGTTATATATTGACATTACCTTAAATCTTTTTTCAAAGCATGGATTGCTGAGACTACAAATGACACATTTTGTTAGTTTTTTTTGTGATTAATCGAAACAATTCCTTTTATTTAAATGGAAAACGTGGAAAATGTAGTGTTCAACTTCACCACAGGAAAAACAAGATAAAGTTTTTCATTGGTCACACCTAAGATATACTCTTAAAGTAGCAATATCAAATGAAAAGTTTGAAATTATTTCATATAATGAAAAGCTATGAAGCATTTTTTTGGCTTTCCTTCATTCTTCAAAGTGAATGTAATTATATATTGATTATTGTGATCATAGACATAACTAAAAAATTGGTATGATGATCAAATTAATAATGAAATTGATTATAAAAAAGTGTAATGATGGTCATGTTAATAACGAGATAGACCACCTAAAGAGGCAAATAAAGAGAGTGATCATATGAGAATAAAGTGTTCAAAGTTTGAGTTGCTAATACGATGTTGTCTCGTATTTTATATGTTTAGTATATAAACAATGTGCATATAAAACATAGTGCAAGTAATACATATATGATCATATGCTCATAAAGTAGCAATATTATTAAAGAATATTCAAGGTTATTTGGAGCTATCCATTCTCTAAAGTGAATGTAATGATATAACGATCAATGAAAGGTCACAATCATGTAATAACTAAATTGTAATGATGTTACCATGAATGTTGTATGATTATTCCTTGAATAAAATGTGATGATATAATAATTAGTGCAAAGATCGTGATCATGGTAATTCAGGAATGATGCTCATGTAATGAGATCAACCATGTTTATATTGCGATGACTATAAAACGATTGTTATAAACGTCATGATCATGATAAATGAGGAAACTGAAATGATCCTCAACCATGTTTATATTGAAATCGACCACAAGAAGTGGCAATATAAGGTAGTGATTATACGAGAATAAAATATGGAAAACATGTTATAATATGAATGATTGAAATAATTATTATTCTCTTGTATTTTCTATTTGTGTATTGAACAAACACGAGTGCAACTAAAAGCATATATGATAATCACAAACCCAAAGTTTATAGTTCATAATCATTTAATGATTGGCATGACTGGTTAGACCATACCGAGTCTAGATGATGTGAAAAATATCAAAGAACTAGAAGATTCTTCATAGTACTTACACATGCAATATTTGCTCTCAAGGGAAGTTATTGATATACCAACTAAAGTATGGTTTAGATCCCTAAATATATTGGAAATAATAAGGGAATATGTGTATCCCGACATGATACCATTTAGTATTTTGAAATCGATGCATTGTCTAAATGGTTATCAAATCCACAACTTGAAGCTTGTGTGATTGTGGCTTAGCTAATGTGATAGCAAGCATATTAATCCAGATTACTATTGGTTACAGAGCCAACGATCATGAGAGGAGCAAAAGTTCGTTTAAGCACATGTAATTTTATACATAGTACCATCAATTCACATCAAGCCAATAAGATATAATTCTCCCCATACAGTTGGTTTTTGGTCAGGAACCAAAGATGTCTCATCAAAGGTTTTGGTTGTGCGACATATATTAAAACTCATCCACCAAATCGCACAAAGATGGGACTTCTAAAAAGTTTGAGAATATGTTGGGTATAAATAATCATCTATCATTGAATACTTAAAGCCATTAGTGGGAAATTTGTTTATGGTTCATTGGTTTTCACTTTAGTGAATGAATGTTCCCAACATTAGGGGGAGATAACAAACAGTTGGAAAGTGAAAAGTGAAATGAATTATCATGTCACCTTGATCCTCAGACTATAAACTATGAACTAGAAGTTTAAAGTATAATTCATTTATCAATATTAAAGAACAAATTACCAGACAAGTTCACTGACCTAAATAGAGTGACTAAGTAAGTTACATAATCAACTGCTTATGCTCCAGTTATATTTGTGTCCCAAGAGGACAACCAGATATTTTGTAATGAGTCTATTGCACGCCTGAAGCGTGGTAGACTAGTCGATTCCAATAATAAAATTCCTCGAAAGTTGGAGCAAGTAATTAAGATGGTCAAGTCGAGGTTATAGTAATATGATCTCCTGCAGAGACATTAGACATGATGGTTCAAGAAGAACCTCAGGTACATGAAAATAAAGAGATCTCGCTAAGTTATATCATGTCTAAGATATGTATGGAATCGAATAAAAAAAATCGACGTCGTTATACTTTTGTATATAATGTAGCGCTTAAAATGATTAAATGATGAGGATTAAGATTTAAGATCTGCCTATGAATGAATATTAAGAAATGATTGGCCAAAATGGAAAGATGCAAATAAGGCAAAGCTGAATTCTCTAATGACATGGAAAGTATCTGGACCAATAGTACATACAACTGAAGTTGTAAAATATGTTGGACATAAACGGGTCTTTTATGCGAATTATATGAAAATCAAATTGAGTGATATAAAGAGAAATTGGTGGCACAAGAATTTTTGCAAAGACCTATGATTGATTATGAGAAAACGTATTCTCCAGTGGTGGATGCATTGACTTTCCAATATCTTATTAGTCTGGTAATATATAAAAGAGAATTGACATGCGTCTTATGAAAGTTATGTATCACTTGATACTAAGTCATATAAAATAAGTTCTCGAGAATATTATGATTATTATATAAGTTCAGATCTGAATACATATACATGTTGTATATGTTATTGAATTGAATATAATTGGAACTCCCCATGAGTATCCTAAAGCATTTGAGTGCTTAAGAGGTTAATTGAAACACCTTATGGATGTAATTATTGTGCACCAATACTCCAATAAACATACATAGAAAATGTGTACCTGGTTATTATGGCATCTCAATGTACACATTGTACAAACATGGTACAATATGGGTTTTGGAGATAAAAGCAAGTGTTCATGGCATTTTTGCATATGATATAGATATCAATGTGTTAAATTGGCAAATTTATGTAGCAAAACTTCTAAAGAGTGAAAGCACATGCATATTTGGATAAGATGGAAAGAATTCCCTCATGGATTGATAATGCTAGAAGCATTAATGATGTCAAAACCTCAAGAATGTACTATATCAAGTTCATAGAATATGTATGGACTAAAATAGTTAGATCGAGTGTTATACAACTCGAGATATTTGCATAAAGAGGGATATAAGTTTGATTAAATTAGCCTTGTCTAGGCATCATCGAGAGAAATTGTCGAGCTTTTAGAGGGAGAATTTTTGAATGACCTTTGCGCAGTCTAATTATTACTCGATGTCGAGCTTTTAGATGGAGAATTTTTAAATGACCTTGGCACGGTCTAATTATTACTCGAACTGCAGTTCGAGTATATATGTAATTATATTTTACCAATCCCCCAAGTACATCTAGAAGATGATGTTTGTATATTTTAGTATGGGCATAGTTGAACCTTAATGTATGTTAAAGGTTGTTAAGTCATTTGTTATAAGAAATGTCTATTATCATCTCATATCAAAGTAGAGATTCTCATTCTAGAAGTACCATCGTTAAATGCATAAGTGCATTAATATGTTTTGTTAGCTATGTATGGTTATAATATCTTTCACTTGAGATTATTGTCATGATATAACCTTTGTCAAGCGAAGAGACGTTGGAATGAGTTCAAAGAAATATTTCAAGTATAAACAATATTTGATTATATTTTACTAATCCATCAAAACAAGTATGGTTAGCCTTGTAGATGCAGGAATGTAACAAAACACAACACTACTCAACATAAAGGATTGCACATTTAGGGATCAAGTGACAAATCATTGGCTACAAACGCTTTGTTCGATTTTCAAGGAAGATGGACACACGTCACTCAAAGGATACATGTTAAAATGAGGGGGAGACCTATTCAAGTTGCACTCTTTTACCCTTGACTAAGTTTTATCCCATTGGGTTTTTCTTAGTAAGGTTTTTAATGAGGCAAAATACCTGATCCAATAGTATCAGGGGGAGAAAATACGGGCTGCACTCTTTTTCCCTTAGCTGAGGTTTTGTCCCACTGGGTTTTCCCAGCAAGGTTTTTAACGAGGCAGCACTACCAAGCGTATAATACATTGTATTCTTTTATCATGTGGATAGTCAAGGGGGAGTGTTATAAATATATTTTATGATATGCCTATCTACATACCTAACTCGCATTGGCATTTAAGTTGTATTGAATGATAGCCTTTTAAATAGTGGCTTTTGTATTGCATACAAACATGAATAAGAATGAGTTCTTCTATTCTCTTTCTCTCTTACTTTCTATAACCTTGTTCTTTATGTTTATAGTTATACGTTGGTTGCTAGTAGGTCGTTGTTTCACAACATTTTCTTAGTTTATGATAATTTTTTATTAATATTATTTCTCTAATTAATAATAATGTTTCTTTTTAATTTAATAGATTTGCGTTGTTTTCTAAATATAAAATAAATACAAAAGGCGTATGCACATATTACACCACGTCACCCTTCTACGACCCGTCATACCCCGTGCTTTTTGGTACCACACCATCATTCTGATCGGTACTAACGTAGCTACCACATGACACTTCATGCTCTTTCTTCGTTCACATCCACACCGTATAGTCTTAGAGAAAAATACATAACATGAAGATAATGCACTAAACATAAGAGTAACTGAACAAATTTCATCAGCAATTTTAACCACTTTCATCAATACTTTTTTCATCTGTTACCCGTATTATTTTAATTAGAACTAGTTTTTAGTACCCGCGTGTTGCGCGGGACTGTGAAACCAAACAAAAAATAGACGTAAAAACGTTCAACCAGACACGTGCATTGCAAAATATTAACTCGTCAAATTTAGACTAAAACGTAAAACATTATCATAGTAAAGAAATATAAGTGAAACCATTAACAAAACTCACCTAAAAGGAGGTTGTGGAATGAATGAAAGGGAAATTTAGATAAATAAGTGTAGGTTATGCAATGAGTGAAAGACAATAAGCATACAAATTTATACAAAATTGAATAGTGAAAGTAACTCATACAACTATTTTACAAATTAATATAGGGGAAATAAAGATAATTGAGTAAACTGCTATTTTGGTCCCTGAGGTTTGGCCAGTTTTGCCACTTTAGTCCAAAACTTTCATTTTGGTCCCTGTGGTTTTAGTTTTGTGCCATTTTGGTCCAAAAACAAAATCAACTTAGATTTTTCAAAAAAAGCCTTCTATTTTGTCCTTTTCCTCATGGACAAAATGGTCATTTGCCACCTTCTCTATAAACTCTGCACACTCTCCCCCCTTCTCACCACCGCCACATCCTCCCCCTCCATTAACACCACTACTGCACCACCACCATCCCCACCGCACCACCACCACTATCCCCATCGCACCACCACTACACCACCACCCCTGTCTCTCTCTCTCTCTCCCTCTATCCTCTCTTCAGAGCACAACCACCCCCGTTCTTTCCCCCCTCTTTCTCTCTCTAAAACCTAAAACCCTAGCTTTTACCCTCTTTTTCTCTCTCTAAACTCGTTCTAGGGTTTGTGAAAGAAGGTAGGCGGTGTGGCGGTCATCTGTAGATGAGAGAGAGATGAACTATGTGTTTAGGTTTCTTTTAGCCATCCTTGTTTGATTTGGGGAATTTGTGAAGATGGGGGTGGTGGTGGTCATCTGCAGATGAGAGAGAGGGGGGTTGGGGCTGACAGTGCCGGAACCTCAGGGTGTAATGGACTCGTTGGTCGAAGACGGAGATGGAGACGATGGTGACAATGGTGGCTACTTAACGAATCCATACGACTGTACTATCGGTGAACTTGCTTCTTTGTTCCATACACGCCGATGTTACCGGCGACGCTTAGGAGTAGCCAAGGGAACCTCCACTTATAGACACCTCGGGTGCGATCAAACTGGATAGCCATGGGAACCTGGCTTTTGTTAATGGCAGCGGCAAAATCATTTTGTCATCCAACTCCTTGACATCTGGTACAAATATCAATCATGTAGCACAACTTTTGGATACAGACAATCTGGTAATTAAAATCGCAAAAAAAACCAACAATGATACAGTTATTTGGCAAAGTTTTGATTACCTTGGAGATACCAGCTTACCAGGAATGAAGCCGGGAAAGAACTTCACTGTCTCCTTAGTTGGTGAGGCAGGTGGTTTAATTTGGATTTGGGGAAAGAAGATATCTCTCTGGTCATTGATGAATTTTATTTTATTATTTTAATTAGAAATTTGTTATAATAAAACTTGTAATGACCAAAATGCCCTTCACTAAACTAAGGAAAAAGACAAAAAAACCAGGTTCATTTTTTGAAAAATCTGAGTTGACTTTGCTTTTGGACTAAAATGGCAACAAATTGAAACCACAAGGACCCAGATGCAAAAGGTTTGAGTTTTGAACTAAAGTGGCAAAAGTGATCAAACCTCAGGGACCAAAATGGCAGTTTACTCAAGATAATTACTTAAGCCCATCTAGAAGTCACTTAGTTATTTAATTAATGGTAATATATAATACGTAATATTTAAAAGATACTAATTGTAAAATCTTGCGGTCCCCTAGTTTTTTTTACAACTGACTTTTGGAATAACCCGCAAAAAAATCCTTCGTTACAGTTTGAAAATTTCAAAACTAACGGTTAACACAAAACTCCAACCGCGAAGCCAAATCGATAATCAGTTTGGGCAGTTTCACAGTTTTAAATCGTACCGTGAACACCCTAAGATATAACAAGCCAATCCCCTACCACAGTTGTTAAGAAAGTGACACTAGGATGATATGAGACAACAATAGCACCAATAGCAACACTGAAGTAACTTCATCTAAGACGACAGCATAAATCTTACAAATATACTACAGCCAGAGTTTTGTCGACTCCGACATCGTCGGTACAACGTTCAGATTTGTCCAGCTTCCAAGTCGGTCTTCACAAATGGCGGTTGGTTAAGCATCTTGATGAGCAATATTGGGGGACTTGAAAAGATTGATAAAGGTGGTCACGCTATTGCATGTAAGAGGGTGGCTAGTCATTTCATGATGTATAAACGGAGAACATCAAGTGATAAATGAAGGTTTAAACCCGAATGGAAAAATTGATGAGATGTCACAAGATAGACAAATGAGACAGTGCGACTGTGACGATGGTTGGACGGAGTCGGAGGTGGGGGCTAGTGGTGATGTAGAGATAATGGTAGAAGATGATGTTGTGGTGTGGTGATGAGAAGGAGCTGAAGGTTGTGGTAATGTGGTGGCAGTGGCTAGGGGCTAGGCATGCTTTGGTCGTGGCGAGTAGGTGGTTTGTTGTACAGTAGTCGTCGTAGTTTAGTGGTGGTGTGGTGTTGTTGTTCTGTTATGTTGGTGATTGTGTTAGAGCATTTACCTTGGATTCTTTATCCATATTCATATAATTACACTACAAATTACTATCTTTTCTCTATTATTTTCAATTAAATAATATTTTGTATACCTTTATTATTAATTTTCCATTTCCTTCACTCATAACCACTTTTAAATGTATTAAAAAACATTTAAGAGGTGAACGGTGTTTTCATATATTTACAGATGAATAGTAGCATTCTCCTATATTTTCTCTCTCCTTCACTCACAACCACTAAAAAACAACTCACAGCCATCCTTATAATATAACTAAGTCACTCACATAAATATAAGAGATTCATTGTAAATGCTTTTAGTGAAGAGGAAAAGAGATGATAAGAGAAAGAGAGAGAGAAAGAGAGGGTATGAACTAGAGAGACAAAGAAGTAAGGCTATACGTTATGGCATCAGGGTGGCATCTGGGAGATAGACCACATCAGATTTGGATCATAATATACATCTAAACAATGGTTTTTGTGGATGAGATGAGCAGGAGCTTTGACTTTTATAATGTGCTTAAACAATTGTTCATTACAATGTGTTTTGAAAACTTAAGAGTTAAATACCAAGTTGGTCCCTATGGTTTGCAAATATTGCAGACTTGGTCCCAATGCTTCACTGTAACAACTCCCAAAAGACCATATGAAAAACCGTAATCGAAACCCCAGACCTGCACGACAAAACCCAGCACGAAAAACGAAGAATCCAAAACCTGGCATCCCAGGCGCCACGCGGGGGAGTCCCCTGATCCTCCCACGACGCATGGGGGAGTACCAGGCCACGTGGCACCGTTTTGCGACAAATGGCAAGCCTAGAGGGTAGCAGCGGCGCTACGTGGGGCTGATCCTTTGATCTCCAGCGACGCGCGGGGGAAACCAATGTGGGCTATATAAAGGCAGCCGTGGGACGAGCTTCAGTGCACCTTTTCGATTTATAAATCGATACTCTTTCTCTTTTGAAATTCTGTTCTAATACCCGAAGCCCCTAAACTCTGCTCCGTAATCAACGTGCTAACCCTAATCATTGGTACAATACCCTATCTGTCACACCCCAACCGATGGCGGAAACATCAGAGTGGACGAAATAGATTGCAAGAGACGTCATAACACTATTGTTTATGACAAGTATTTAAATGATAAATTTCATTCCGTTTCTAAAGAGTCAATTACAAGGATTTGAAACAAATACAACAACATGAATAATGAAATACAATACAATAAGATTACAAAATTTTAAAGTGTGTATCTAGGCATCCTACTAGATTCCATGCATCGCCAACATCATCGCTAAACCTGCAACTTGTTTTAAAAGTGTAGTTCAATACAAAAGTGTTGGCGAGTATACAGGTTTGGTGCGTAGTATATAAGTAATAAAACAATAAGGAATAATCCACATGGCAAACCTAGTTATCAAGATTAACATATAAACTGGCATGCGATTTACAAGTCAACCCTCTGTTTACGCAAGTATGAATAAAATTTAACATGACCACTAGTCTACGGGCGGTGCGTTACAGTCACGGCCCCCGTCCCGGTTTTACCCGGTCCAGGAGCCGCGGGACAGAAACCCGTGGTAATCATTAATTGAGTTGACAGCGGAAGATTTTACAGGATCTTTTAAAACTTGAAATGCCCGATTATTTTATTTCATAATTCGGGATAAACCCCGTAATTTACAATAGAGGAATTTCACAAGTAAATTCCCTGATTTACAAAACATGTTTATTTATTTTAACTGAGCCACCTCTTCAAGCTTGTTAGTGCTCTGTAGCACGTTTTCCTTGATTCACAGCAGGTCACCTGAAACATGTTTTAAAAATATTTTATCAGCGGGGAAATACTGGCGAGTCATTCAAATTTGATAAAACGACACGTAGTTATAAATTACAGCATAAGAGCGATTACAATGGCTTCTATCTTATTTTTATATGGCGCCGTGTCACCTCCTGGTGACGATGGTCATACCACTATTGGGTCTATTTCCCCAAGTAGTGATGATTATCACTGTTAGGATTTATTAGCCTAACCGTGAGAAATTAGTAATGTGCATAATACCCTACTAGCCAGTGATTCAAGATAACCACGACTTAATCCCTGTAATTATAACCTTTTGAAAATAATTGGAGTATCGTAAAACATTGTTGATAAAAAGAGAATGACTCACATTGCAGATTTAAACGGGCAGAGTTTAGCCTGCTGATTAGCCTTGTAACCTAATTTAATTAACAATGCACACGAACTAGGTCTGTAACTAATACAGCATTTACGATAACTCACGAGATAAAAACCCTCACAACAAATGACAAAGTGCAATACTTAAACATCCATCGAATACACAACGAATGACAAAGTATGGCCCTAATGTGGGCAGCACTTAAACATCCATCGGATAGTTTCAATCGATCGGACATTGAATCGTAGCAGCGATCGAGTTAATACCCTGTATCGTAGCAGCGCCTTGCTATCTTAATTTTCGATGTTGAGCAGTGAAACTTCGTTTTTGCGAAAAGTTTTCGACACCAGTGAACTGCTCGTAGCCTGCCCTATTTATAGCTGATTTTTGGGGGTTTACGCGGCCCGCGTAAACCCTAGCTTGACCCTTACGCGGCCCGCGTGGCCACCTAGTCTACGTGTAGGGTTGCTGGGTTATCAGTAGATCTGCCACTTGGATGCCACGTGGACTGTAACGCTTATCTGGTCAACTTAAGGTTGACGCGACCCACGTAAGGCCATGCTTAACCTTTACGTGGCCCGCCTGAAGACCAGATTTCTTGTTTTCTCAGTTTTTTATGCACGTTAGGGTTTCAGGGGTCCGGGTTTTCGCTTATGGGTCGCGTTGGGAAATATTTGAAGGTCCTTACATCCTCCCCACCTTATTTAAAATCTTGTCCTCCAGATTTATTGACATAAGTGAGGATACTTTCGCTTCATTTCCGATTCCAGTTCCCAAGTGTATTCGGGTCCTCTCTTTGAATCCCACTTGACTTTGACCAGCACTAGTCGCTTGTGCTTGAGAAACTTGATCTTTTTGTCTTCTATTTGTAGTGGCTTCTCAACAAACTTTAGCTTTTCATTTACCTCTACATCTTGAAGAGGTACTACCAAGGATTCATCAGATAGACATTTCTTGAGATTGGATACATGAAATACGTCATGTACTCCAGCTAGCTCCTCTGGTAGTTGTAAGCGATAAGTAACTGGTCCTATTCGCTGTATTACTGGGAATGGTCCTACATATCTTGGACTTAGCTTTCCTTTCTTACCGAACCAAACTACTCCTTTCCAAGGAGAAACTTTTAAGAGTACTTTGTCTCCAACTTGAAACTCTAGTGGCTTGCGTCGATTATCGGCATAGCTCTTCTGACGATCTCGAGCCGTCTTTAATCTTTCCTTGATTTGAGTGATCTTGTCGGTAGTTTCTTGCACTGTTTCAGGACCTGATAATTGATTTTCTCCTATTTCTGCCCAACAGACTGGAGTTCTACACTTTCGTCCATACAGTGCTTCAAATGGGGCAGCTTCGATGCTTGAATGATAACTATTATTATAGGAGAATTCAATTAAGGGTAGGTGGTCATCCCAATTTCCACCAAAATCTATTACACATGCCCTAAGCATGTCCTCCAGGGTTTGAATCGTCCTTTCACTTTGTCCGTCTGTCTGAGGGTGGTATACAGTGCTTAGATTTAGTCGGGTTCCCATTGTTTCCTGGAAACTTGTACAGAAATGGGAAGTGAAACGACTATCCCTATCCGATACAATGGAGAGTGGAACTCCATGTAAGGATACTACCTCATCTACATACAACTTTGCTAACCTTTCCATGCTAAAGGTTTCTTTCATGGGTAAAAAGTGAGCTGACTTGGTTAATCGATCCACAAATACCCAAATCGCATCATTACCCTTTCTGGTTTTGGGCAACTTAGTAACAAAGTCCATAGTTATAAGTTCCCATTTCCATACAGGTATTTCTAATTGTTGTAGTAGCCCTGAGGGTTTCTGGTGTTATACCTTAACTTGTGAACAAGTTAGACACTTAGATACATATCTAGCTATATCCTTTTTCATTCCTATCCACCAGAAGTTATTTCTTAAATCTTGGTACATCTTATTGTTACCAGGATGCATGGTATATCTAGATTTATGGGCTTCTTCTAAAATCTTATTTCGTAATTCTCCCTGCTTAGGTACCCAAATTCTTTTCTTGTGGAATTTCCAAATTCCATCAGCTCTTTGTTCTAATTCCTTTATTCTTCCTTTCATTCCTTCAGCATCATCCTTGATTGCTGTTTCTTGAATGCTTTTCAGTTGTTCCATTAAATCTAACTGTAGATTTAATCTAAGAGCACGAACTCGCTTTTGCTTTTCATGATACTTACGACTTAAGGTATCTGCAACTACATTTTCCTTTCCTTCGTGATATTGAATATCACAGTCGTAGTCACTTAGGATCTCCATCCATTTTCTTTGCCTCATGTTTAATTCTTTTTGCCCAAATATATATCTTAAACTCTTATGATCTGTATAGACAGTAAACTTACTTCCATACAGATAGTGTCTCCAAATTTTAAGGGCAAAAATTATGGCTCCTAACTCTAAGTCATGAGTCGTATAATTTTCCTCGTGCTTTTTCAATTGTCTTGAGGCATACACAATTACCCTTTTGCGTTGCATTAGCACACATCCTAATCCTAGCTTAGAAGCATCACAGTAAACTTCGAAATCTTCTGTTCCTTCTCGCAAAGCTAGAATTGGGGCGTTTGTTAACCTTTGTTTCAAAATTCTAAAGGCCTCTTCTTGCCTAGGTCCCCATTCAAACTTAGCTGCTTTACATGTTAACTTAGTTAATGGTACAGCTATTTTGGAAAAATTCTTAATAAATCGTCTATAGTAACCAGCTAACCCTAGAAAACTTCTAATTTCCATAGCTGATTGCGGGACCTTCCATTTGGTGATTGCTTCTATCTTGGAGGGATCTACGTGAATTCCTTCATGATTCACCATGTGTCCTAAAAATTGTACCTCCTGCAGCCAAAATTCACACTTCGAGAATTTGGCGTAAAGCTTCTCTTTTCTTAACAAAGTTAAGAGTGCATGCAGGTGCTGACAGTGCTCGTCTTGATTTTTGGAATAAATGAGTATATCGTTGATGAAGACAATTACAAATTTATCCAAATACGGTTTACAGATTCTATTCATCATGTCCATAAATGCTGCTGGAGCATTCGTTAGTCCGAAGGGCATGACTGTAAACTCGTAATGACCATACCTAGTTCTGAAAGCAGTTTAAGGTATGTCTTCTTCCTGTACTTTCAACTGATGGTATCCTGAGCGTAAATCTATCTTAGAAAAGTATCTAGCTCCTTGCAATTGATCAAAAAGATCATCAATCCTAGGTAAGGGATATCGATTCTTAATGGTAACCTTATTTAATTCCCTATAATCGATACACATTCTCATTGATCCATCTTTCTTTTTCACAAACAACACTGGAGCTCCCCACGGGGATGAACTAGGTTGTATGAATCATTTACTTAGTAATTCATCTAATTGCTTTTTCAATTCTAGCATTTCAGTGGGTGCTAACCAATAAGGTGTCTTAGCTATAGGTGTAGTTCCAGGAATTAGATGAATTATAAATTCGACTTCCCTATTGGGTGGTAATCCTGGTAGTCCTTCTGGGAATACATCTGGGTATTCTGCAACTACAGGAATTTCTTTAAGTTTCTTATCTTTCGTGTTAATGATTACTGAAATCATATACACCACTTCTTGTTTTCTTGAATAATTGGCCAACTTTATTACTGAAATGAATTTCAGTGGCTTATCTCCTGTAATCACCACTAATTCTCCTGTGGGTGTATGAATTTCTATGGAATTCTTATCACAAAGAATGCGAGCATGGTTGGCTACTAACCAATCCATTCCTAATACAACATCGAATCCGGCTAAATCCATAGGTAATAGGTTTGCAGAAAATTTATGGCCTAAAAGTTCTATTTTTCCTTCTCTCAAAACCGTATCTATGTTAACCGAATTCCCATCTGCCGTTTCAACTGTAAAAATTTGTCTAAGGTTGGTTAAGGGTAGGTTAAGAGCTTGGCAGAATGAAGTATTTATAAAACTTTGGTTTGCACCAGAGTCAAATAATACTTTTGCATAAACGTTGTGAACTAGGAAGGTACCAGCTATCACGTCAGGAATTAGTTCTGCTTCCTGAGTAGTCAACTGGAAGGCTCTTGCGTTCTTCTTGGTAGCTCCTTCTGCAGGTTTGGCTTTGTTATCAGCTGGTTTGGACAATTTAGGGCAGTCTGGCCTAAAATGTCCAGCTTCTCCGCAGTTATAGTAGATTGTTGCTTTCTTCTTCCTGCAATCTTCTTCTTGGTGCCCCGGGATTTTGCAGAAATTGCAATACCCCTTGCATCTTCCAAAATGCTTTCTTTTACAGGCATTGCAAAATGGAACAGTGGAAGATTGCCCAGTTCCCTTTTTCTTGAAATTGCTACGGTTACCCATACGGAATCCCTGGGTAATCTTTTGGGCCACTTCCTTCTTTCTATTTTCCTCTCTTGTGCGTATCAGCCCGTCAGTTAGAGTGTTAGCTAATTCCACTGCATCTTCAATTGTGCGAGGTCTCGCAGCTTTAACGATATCACGGATTTCGCCAATCAATCCCCAAATATAGCGGGAAATAAGCACCGGCTCTGGTGAAGCCAGGGTTGGTACCACTCTCGCATACTCGAAGAATGTCGAAGTATACCCTCGACAATCTACATCCACCATCCGGTGGTTCAGAAATTTATTCGCCATTTGTTCTTTCTCATATTCAGGGCAAAATTTTCTTTCCACCAGTCGCTTAAATTCTTCCCAACTCATGGCATAGGCCGCATCGCTTCCCTTGGCTTGAAGTACCGTATTCCACCATTCTAGCGCCCCTTCTTTAAAAAGATGCGACGCATACATGACTTTGTCTTCCTCAGCACATTTACTTATTTTAATTACTGCCTCGGTTTTCTCTAACCAACGCAGTGCAGCAGTCGCCCCTTCGTTGCCTGCAAATTCAACCGGTTTACAGGCAAGAAACTCCTTATAAGTGCAACCAGGTGTTGCAGCTTTCATTTTCTTAAGGAGTGGAGCTTGCATCCCATCGTTGTCGTTATTAGTATGGTTGCCGCCTCCGTTTACACTATTACTGAAATTGTCACCGTGTGTGCGTTTGCTAGGAATAATTTGTTGAGGTTCAACTGGATTTCGGGCAGCAGCAAGTATTGCTGGAATAGCATTGGCTATTCCCTGAGCAACAATATTCTCGATATCTTGCCTATTCAGAAACTGGTCTTCATGGTTTTGTTCAGATTGGTTACCCTCGTTAACTTGTTCATTACCAGCGTATTCCATCTGGTAATTAATATATATAAGTGATTAGCATAAAATAATTAACAATCAAATAAAACATTCGCACATAATTACAACGCATGTATAGCCAAAATTATCGATTTCTCGACTTCCATTTTTATATATTATATTATGCGTCCGTACACACTTGTTATCTTACAAAAGTTTTATTTTTAGATTATTTTACAGGATTATATTTTACTACTATTATTATTATACAACCACAACCATGCCGTCACACCATTCTCGTCAGCTGGCATCTTCAGAAGCGACGTTCCCTCTCGTCGTACTTCTAGGAGATCTGTTCTCCCACCTCCCGGATTCTATTCCCTGCATCCACCAGCTCCTCACCAAAATGGCAGAGTTCAGCCAAATTCTCATTGCTCATTTGTGGGTTTGGTGCAGGCTCTGGGTCGAACTGAGAGAAAAATGTATAAGGGTTATTGAGGAGGTTCTGAAACTGCCAGTCGTTGGTCCACCATTCTTCCATTTCTCCTAGAGGTCAGGTGTTGACAAGGGGATCTGGGATGGCTGGTTCCAAGTTTACTGGAAGCTGGGTTTCGGCAGGATAAGTGAAAAGGTTTTCATTAACAGGCTTTAAGGATATCACAACTTGCTAGTATGCAATCTAGCTCTTCCTGCAATGGTATTTCCTTGGCTCGCCTGGAACTTTCTCCAATCTATATTCCTTTCCCTTTATCTATTGGGTCCTCCGTCTTGGAATTTTTCCAAGTTACTGGTTTCCTTCTGCGCACACGCCTCCAGCCCACAATTCTTCTCCTTTTCTTTGGCTTGGGTTTCTCCGGAGGCTGGGCTTGAAATTCCATAGGTTCTTTAATGTCAGCACAATAACCAGTAAAGTCTTTGGAAACTTCCACATTAACAGAATAGAGGTTGAGATTCTGAAGAGCTTCAGACAACTCATTCATGCTGTTTAGCAGATATGAAGAAACACACAAAATTCTAGGTTAAAATTTTGTAACTTGAACTTTCACATAATCACGGATTAGCAATCAGAAAATTAAGTATTAATAAAAATATGAAATATTGCGATTTTATATATTACAAATTACAACTGAAAATTAAAAATATGCTAGGGATTGTGCATTAATAATTTATTTTAGTCTATCTTATCTTACTAAGGTGTTTATTTAATGGGCAAAGTTTCTGGCTTATAGATGATATGGGTACTGGTATTGGTTTGACGGTTCAACTACAAGTTAGCATTTACTGCTATAGTGGCTAACATGTAGAGATTTGCCCATTGTTCATCTAACTCATCTTCCCATGGTGGGTTAATGCCTATTTTCTGAGTTTCCTTATTAATCATCATTCCTTTTGGTTGTGACTTCATTATTTTCTCTTGACTTTTTCTAATAATCCAACTTCTTTTATTAGAGGTAAGTGGTTTCTCAAACTGTGCCTTACGAACAAATATTCCTTCCCCAGTTTCTGCTGAGTATCTTGAGGAATTTGATTGGGATGAGGTTCCCTTATCTTTTGGTACACTATCTAGTTGACGATAGATGTCCGAAATTCTTTGCTTACCCATACTGTAACTAACAAATAGTCAGTTAAATACACATAATCATAAGAAAGTAATCAGGAAAATTAAGTATTTCTAAATACTTAATTGGTTTAATTCAGTGGCTCTGATACCACCTTTTTCTGTCACGGCCCCCGTCCCGGTTTTACCCGGTCCAGGAGCCGCGGGACAGAAACCCGTTGTAATCATTAATTGAGTTGACAGCGGAAGATTTTACAGGATCTTTTAAAACTTGAAATGCCCGATTATTTTATTTCATAATTCGGGATAAACCCCGTAATTTACAATAGAGGAATTTCACAAGTAAATTCCCTTATTTACAAAACATGTTTATTTATTTTAACTGAGCCACCTCTTCAAGCTTGTTAGTGCTCTGTAGCACGTTTTCCTTGATTCACAGCAGGTCGCCTGAAACATGTTTTAAAAATATTTTATCAGCGGGGAAATACTGGCGAGTCATTCAAATTTGATAAAACGACACGTAGTTATAAATTACAGCATAAGAGCGATTACAATGGCTTCTATCTTATTTTTATCTGGCGCCGTGTCACCTCCTGGTGACGATGGTCATACAACTATTGGGTCTATTTCCCCAAGTAGTGATGATTATCACTGTTAGGATTTATTAGCCTAACCGTGAGAAATTAGTAATGTGCACCATACCCCACTAGCCAGTGATTCAAGATAACCACGACTTAATCCCTGTAATTATAACCTTTTGAAAATAATTGGAGTATTGTAAAACATTGTTGATAAAAAGAGAATGACTCACATTGCAGATTTAAACGGGCAGAGTTTAGCCTGCTGATTAGCCTTGTAACCTAATTTAATTAACAATGCACACGAACTAGGTCCGTAACTAATACAGCATTTACGATAACTCACGAGATAAAAACCCTCACAACGAATGACAAAGTGCAATACTTAAACATCCATCGAATACATGACGAATGACAAAGTATGACCCTAATGTGGGCAGCACTTAAACATCCATCGGATAGTTTCAATCGATCGGACATTGAATCATAGCAGCGATCGAGTTAATACCCTGTATCGTAGCAGCGCCTTGCTATCTTAATTTTCGATTTTGAGCAGTGAAACTTCGTTTTTGTGAAAAGTTTTCGACACCAGTGAACTGCTCGTAGCCTGCCCTATTTATAGCTGATTTTTGGGGTTTACGGGGCTTGACCCTTACGCGGCCCGCGTGGCCACCTAGTCTACGTGTAGGGTTGCTGGGTCATCAGTAGATCTGCCACTTGGATGCCACGTGGACTGTAACGCTTATCTGGTCAACTTAAGGTTGACGCGGCCCGCGTAAGGCCATGCTTAACCTTTACGCGGCCCGCCTGAAGACCAGATTTCTTGCTTTCTCAGTTTTTTATGCACCTTAGGGTTTCAGGGGTCCGGGTTTTCGCTTATGGGTCGCGTTGGGACATATTTGAAGGTCCTTACAGTTACTCCTATAGCGCTATACATGTTAAATGGAGGCTCGTACGAAGCTAATGACAAGTTCATCACATAAGTATGGTCCAGAAAACACGAATCAAGCATAACAAATAGTAAGCATGTATTGGATTGTTTGTTTATACATTTGCATAAGAGTATGTATAGTAAGTGTGTTTTGTATATAATAACATGTTACACCCAAAAGTGTGAAAACGGTAAAATGGGTCAAGTATACTCACAAAATTGCATATGCTTTCCGATTATCCGTGAGTGACGAGTTGTTAGAGAATATGGATTTATTGGCAAGGTTTCTTGATATTTAGGAAGTGGTGAGATTCGGGATTTAGAAATTAAAGTATCAAAAGTATGTATACGAAAATAATATCTAGTTCTAAGAGCTCGTTTATGACACCATATTAAGTGGTTTCATGGGTCCCAAATTGCCATTGGAATCATAACAAATAACTTAGAATCCTAGATATGTTAGCCTAGGTTTATGACGAATAATCACAACTTGATTACCATCACAAATTCAGCCATGTTTTATATAATTATATGTATATTTATAAGGTAATAATATGACCTAAACTATGTCCAATCAAAGAATGTCATGTAGTATCATGTATTGTCAAGCATGGAGGTTGAAACCTCATTATATGATTCACCACTACACACACCGTCATGAAGATGGTGGGAGGGTCATGAATAAAAAGAAAGTAAATCTAATCTAACAAGTTACAAAATGTTCAAATGAAGGAGTGGAACTTAGTTTGGAAAGCCAAAGCTTCCATTTGTTCACACTTCACAAGTCACAAGTTCATCATATAAAAGATGATGTCTTGTGCTTGTTTTCATCATTGATTTGTTATGTATAAACAGAAATAAAAGGGGTGTTTGAACCCAAAACTTTGATGGAAATCCCTTAAACACAAACCCACAACCATAGACTAAGTTGTGAGCTTGGTGGGAACAAGATTCCACCAAGTTTTCTATCAAAATATGAGCATAAAAAGAAATAAAAATGAGTATAATTTTATATACACTTTGGACCTCAAAAATGGTGAGGTTTCACCTTAGTTTGCCCAAGCAAACTTGTGAAAACCTTCCTAGAGGTTATCCAAGTGTTTTAGAAAAAGAAACAAGAAAAAAAGAGTCGAAGAAGTGAGCTAGAACTCACTTTGAATGACTTAAACTTTCTGCTCAAAGCTGGGAATTTTTGAGTGATTTAGAGTGTATTTGAGAGTGTTTTGGTGTTGCAAAAGTGGTAAGGAGGCTGAATATAAGTTGTATTTATAGGAGGAAGGATTAGGGTTAAGGTGGTTGGCATTAATGGTAATTAGTTGAGGGTTAAATGAATTAAAAAAAAACACTTAGACCACCCGTAGTGGGGCGTGGTTTTTAAAAATTTTTCAAAAAAAACGCCGGATAACGCCCCTGCCACCATTACACACGGCGTTTCCGGGCGTTTTTTTTCGAAAAAAAATCACTTCGGTGTTTTAATTAAAACGCTTAAATTGCATTGGGGTTCGAGATTGGACCGTTGCCAAACGGTCAAATGTAATATCAACCCACTTTCTCCTATTTTTTATAAAAACCTCTTACTTTCTCTCCTACTTTCTCCTCTTTTTTATAAAAAAACCCACTTTCTTTTATATTTTATACAATCATGCATCCATACCGACCTCCTTTTGGTGTCCCCGCAAGACCCACGAACCCGAACACAACCCAACCGCAACACCCGTATAACCTTCAAGACATGGACCCGAGCTTTTTAACATACGCGGCTTACTTGAGTGGCGCCACTCCGTTTGTGCCTCCCACCTTCGGCTATGGTCAAGCCGGCGGGTCGCAACCGTCACAACAACAAGCCGAATCCGAACCCAATGTCGATGTCGTGCCGGAGACGCAACCCGAACCGATGCAAGAGAAATCGAAACGCGGCAGAAGGTCGCATAAGAAGAAGGAAAAGGACGAACCTCGACGTACAAAAACTGCCATTAAATGGACGAAGGACGAGGAATTCACGTGACTCGGGCGTGGCTCGACATTTCGGAGGACGAAGAAACCGGTAACTCTTATATTTTTTTTTTTTTACTTATTTTTTAACTTTTATTTTTAACATATAACTTATATTTTTACTTTTTTTAATTTGTAGCAAACTTTCAAACGGACCCCGTTTTTTGGGATAGGGTTCGTGCACTCTTTTTTAGCACGTGGGGTCAAGGCGAACATCGGGACAAAGATTCCATTTTTAGCAAATGGACCGACATCAACAACAAGTCTCACGCGTTCCAAGAAGTTTACCAACGTAACTACGATACTCGCCCGAGCGGTGAAAGTGACGTCTGGGTTTTAACGAGGACTTTGGAGGAGTTCGAGAGGACGAAATGCCCTTTCCCGTACTATAAGTGTTGGGATCTACTACGAAAAAGTCCAAAGTGGGAGCTAGTTAATCCAATGACGTCTAGTAGTAGACGTCGAGCTAAAAGGTCAAAAACATCATCCTCCGTTGACCCTTCAACTCCAACATCGGATGCCCGCAATGTCGATTTAAATGAAGTGGTAGACGTTGACGAGGAAATTCAAGAAGAGTTGACCCGACCGCCCGGTAGAAGAAAGGATAAGCGAACCGGGAAAAAAACGGTCGAGTCGTCTTCCGATCTCGAGTTAAAGGAAGATTTCGAGGAGATGAACCGTCATCTCCAAGACATTCGCGACCTCGGCCACCAACGTTATGAGATTATGAAAGAACGAGTGGCCGAAACCAAAAAGTTTAACGAGATGCAAGAGGCGAGGCAAATGGAAAAGGACATTGAGTTTTTGTCTAAACCTATCGACCACCTCCAAGGCGATGCGTTGATCCTTGCGCAAATGTGTCGCCAAAAAATTCGAGAAAAATATGGACTCTAGATCATCTTCTTTTTTTTTAACTTTATTTTTTTTTTCGGTTTTTTTATTTTCTGTTTTTTTTTTTTCATTTTTTTTTTTATTATTTCAAGTAGTGTAATTTTTATTTTAAATTAATGAAGTTTTTTATGTTATGTTTTAAATAAAAAATAATAATTGGGAAATGATTGCATGGGTGTTATTGGAATAATGCCCCACTACACCACTTTATGCTATAATGTCCTATGCTGATTGGGATGACACGTGTCGAATAATGCCCCATGGTGGGGGCATTATTTTGATTTACCACTAGACATCGTCTTAGGAACAATCTCCAATCTGCGATCGAAAGGCTGTCCATCCATTAACTTTCCCCCCTTTTTTTTTTGTATTGTGACACTCTAGGTTAGATATTATACATTTTATTAAGTTAGGTTAGTTAACACACGTAACTAACTTAATAATACATCAAGTGGTAGGTGATTAACAATAGAAAAAAAAGGTAATTGATGCATGATTGGTAGCTTTCGAATGCTGCTGACTTTCAACCTCTTATCTTTTTTTTATAATTTTTTTAACATATTAATATATTATATAAGGTTTACTATGTAATATATATATATATATATATATATATATGTTTTAATTTATATAAAACATGAAATTAAGTGAGTTTGTAAAAAAAAAAATAATAAAGTATAGGTTGTGTATTGTGATCGTATAATCAAGTGTTTGCACGTATAGGATACCTAGAATCACGTATTGACTGTAAGTTACGCATGTGTTTACAAGGGTACGAGTATGTATCAAATGTTTATATGGATTAAATGTTTAAGCAAATAAGCGAAGTATAATTCGTATGAAATAGTAAATTTTATTGCGATCGAAGACTCGGTTTACAAAGTTTCAAAACGAAATACGATTACAAAAGAAGTAGGGTTTCAAAAAAATAGAATTATAAGACAAGCTTTCTAACTGAGGAAAGTTATGAAAAGCGAGGCGTTACAGTCTCCCCTGCTTTAGGAAATTTCGTCCCGAAATTTGTTCAAGAGGAAGACTTTGAAAAAAAAACGTTTTGGCTAAAGGAATGATTGTCTAAAATCAAGGCTTAGAAGTTTTGAAAATGTTTTGAAAAGTATGAAATTTGAGGAACGAAAAGCAGGTTTGTAAAAAGAGTTCGTTTGACTAAAACGATTTGAGGTATTAAGCATAAATAAGATGTGTATGTGCGCGTATAGGCAAAGTGAGTTTAAATGAGTTTGAATAATCTTGAAATGGAGGTATTTTAAAATATGTTATCTAAGAAGTAAAACTTTCGTATAATACGGTAAGCATTTCAATGAAAAGTGTGGCCGCACTGTAAGTTGTAAGAAAAGTTTCATGGGTTTCAAAGAGCATTGATAAATCTCTGGTTTTGGTAGAAAAATTGATCATTGGTGAGAAGCGAGAAAGTTAGGTATTTTAAATAAAATGGTTTTGGAGGTAATGGATAATTAAGTATTTTTGCGCATAAATAAAGGATGGGAAATAGTTTTAAAACAGGTATTTATGGGTTGGATGTTTAAACCGGTTGTTTGTAGACGAGGTTTGTATATAAGACAAGGTATAACGGAGAATAATGGAGGCATAAGAGTGGACGAGCGATCTAATAAACGAAAACGAGTATAAGAATGACATGCGTATTGGACAAACAAAAACGTTGTGTTAAGGATGAGGTCTTGTCGTGGATAATCGGATATTGCGTGTTCCGCAATGCGTTTGTGGGTTGTTAAAGTTTGCATATTAGGTCTAAATATGGTCTGCAAAACACCGAATTTCTCATGGCACGTTTTACGAAAGTTTGGTAACATGGTGAAAACACTTATTTATAGGAATTACCAGCGGCGTATCCACCATGTTTTGACCATGTTACGTCTGTTTCGTTATTCGGTGTCATGTTACGTTCCGTGTCTTACCATACACAGTAGTACACCCTATGATTCTCATGCGCCTATCACTATA
The DNA here is from genome assembly GCA_030545235.1 of Helianthus tuberosus. Classification (NCBI taxonomy): domain Eukaryota; kingdom Viridiplantae; phylum Streptophyta; class Magnoliopsida; order Asterales; family Asteraceae; genus Helianthus; species Helianthus tuberosus. The sequence continues at coordinate 128,111,982 of CM060389.1, forward strand.
ATCCCGTGTGCACCCGCGATTATACTGATCATCGCATGATCCACATAGCTTGTACTAGTTGCGTATGAATTAGGGTATACATAAATTTTGAAAATAAGAATGTGTACGTATAAGAATGTAGTATATAAGCATGTTCAAGTGTAAGTATGTATGTGACCCACGTAAACGAATTCCTCAGGTTACGCCCACGTTTAGGTACAAATGTATGAGTACAAGTATGAGTATGCATATGAGTATAAGCGTGAAAAATAAAACGTATGAGTACAACTATGAATATAAGTAGGTATAAATGACGATGATTTCGTGTATGACATGTATTGAATACGACGAACTTAGGCATATAAAATGATTGAGAAGTTTGAGTACGAAAAACGAATGATATAAGAAATCGTTGTGAGATATTGAATAAAACATGTTTGATGATATGCACGTATAGTTATTTGAGCAAAACGTTGAGTGTATCAAATCAAAATAGATTGAGTTTGACTTGTAATGTAGAATCTAGTTTGTGGATGTCAAAAGTATGTAAAGCATCTATTGATTATGTGAGATGTACTTTGTAAAAGAACGGAAATGCTACTCTTGTTTTAAAAGAATTTACATAAGTTGAAGATTGTCGGTCCCCATGAAGTCTTCTTGCCCACGTGCTTTGAAATTTGAATGACGAATTGAGCGGTGTAGAAAAAAGGTTTTCGAAAATAATAAGTTCACTTTGTTTGAATTAAACAAGAAATTTTGAACTTTGGAGGTTATTGTGAAAACGTTCATCCTTAGAAAAGAATTTAGCAAAAGGTCTTAGCGATCGTTAAAAAATAGTTTTAACAATTTATTTGTTGATGTTGAAAAGAATCTTTGGTAAAACGATCGTATAACATCCATAAGATTTTATAAGTATATGAGAAAGGTTGGTTTGATCTTGATTGAGAGTGGAAGTCTTTAGTATGATGATATAAAGTGAGTGTGTTTTAGTGATTAAGTCGAATACGAAGTTCATGGGCAAGAGATTCATTGAACCGGTTGTTAGGTAGCATTTCGTAAGGTTTTGAAATTCGGGTAATAAAACGTTTTAAGACATGATTAAGAATCTCGTGTATATGAGTCGAGTGAAAATTGATTGTAGGATAAGAGGTACGTTTGATAAAACAATGTATTTTTGAAATTGATATAAGTAGGTAGTTTGATAAATGATAAATGATCTAGGTATAAAACATGATCGGGTTTGCATAATAAAATATTTTGAGGGAAAGTTTTGGTAACGATCACCTAGGTAAGGGAATCAACCCTAACCCATTGGCGAGGTCGTTTTTTTTTTAAAGAAAGGAAGGAATGGAGTTAATTGTCAAGGTAAGGAAATCACTCATATCTCAATGATATGTCTCCATTTTGGCGTTATAAAGAATGTAAATAAAATTGAGTGACGTTTTGAAATCATGCATGTGTATGAATGTGTGAAAGAGATTCAATACGTTGTGTGTGTGAGAGGAAAATATCGAAAGTAAATTTGAAAGATTGCATCGTATAAAATAAATAATAGAAACACATGTTTGATTAAAATTTAGATGGTTCCAAAACGGAACTTTGACTAACCAAAGTGGTCGAAAAGTCTTTTGAATTTGAGGAGCATGCTTTGGCCTAATAGGTAAAATACTCTCGCCGACAAGTCGGTTAACGGTATTTACCCTTCCGGTTACTACATGTCCCAAATCAATTTGAAATTTCGAGACATGGCGGGATTTATAAAAAAAACAAGGAGTGGAACTAGTCGACAAGGTGCGGGTTTCACCCCTAACTTGGCGATTTCGTATCCTAAGTGTGATTGGTACTCGTCGGGTCAAAATTTAATTTCAATACTTTGACGAGGGTCCACTAGAATTTTGAAATTTGAATTTCTCCATCAAGGTGAGGATTTCACTCCTAACTTGATGGTGAATTTCATGTAAAAAGGAAAAGTAGATGGATTGAGAGTCGTTCACCAAATTGTGGGTTTCACGCCTATTTTGGTGACGTCGTCTCGTTTAGGAAATACGAGTGTTTGCGAGTTTAGTATGAACGAGTAAAAGATGCATGTTCGAAATAACAACAACAAGTATGAGCACATAAAACATTCCCAGATAATAACACGTAAGAGACATTTCAAAAAAATTGCACGTAAAGATGTTTCGTAAAAGTAGCATATGAAGCAAGTATGGTCGAATTTGGTGCTTAACTATAGACTAGGTCAAAAGCGTGGCAATTTTCCTAATTCTCTATAGTTATGGCTCTGATACCAATCTGTCACACCCCAACCGATGGCGGAAACACCAGAGTGAGACGAAATAGATTGCAAGAGACGTCATAACACTATTGTTTGTGACAAGTATTTAAATGATATATTTCATTCCGTTTCTAAAGAGTCAATTACAAGGATTTAAAACAAATACAACAACATGAATAATGAAATACAATACAATAAGATTACAAAAATTTAAAGTGTGTATCTAGGCATCCTACTAAATTCCATGCATCGCCAACATCATCGCTAAACCTGCAACATGTTTTAAAAGTGTAGTTCAATACAAAAGTATTGGCGAGTATACAGGTTTGGTGCGTAGTATATAAGTAATAAAATAATAAGGAACAATCCACATGGCAAACCTAGTTATCAAGATTAACATATAAACTGGCATGCGATTTACAAGTCAACCCTCTGTTTACGCAAGTATGAATGAAATTTAACATGACCACTAGTCTACGGGCGGTGTGTTACTCCTATAGCGCTATACATGTTAAATGAAGGCTCGTACGAAGCTAATGACAAGTTCATCACATAAGTATGGTCCAGAAAACACGAATCAAGCATAACAAATAGTAAGCATGTATTGGATTGTTTGTTTGTACATTTGCATAAGAGTATGTATAGTAAGTGTGTTTTGTATATAATAACATGTTACACCCAAAAGTGTGAAAACGGTAAAATGGGTCAAGTATACTCACAAAATTGCATATTCTTTCCGATTATCCGTGAGTGACGAGTTGTTAGAGAATAAGGATTTATTGGCAAGGTTTCTTGATATTTAGGAAGTGGTGAGATTCGGGATTTAGAAATTAAAGTATCAAAAGTATGTATACGAAAATAATATCTAGTTCTAAGAGCTCGTTTATGACACCATATTAAGTGGTTTCATGGGTCCCAAATTGCCCATTGGAATCATAACAAATAACTTAGAATCTTAGATATGTTAGCCTAGGTTTATGACGAATGATCACAACTTGATTACCATCACAAATTCAGCCATGTTTTATATAATTATATGTATATTTATAAGGTAATAATATGACCTAAACTATGTCCAATCAAAGAATGTCATGTAGTATCATGTATTGTCAAGCATGGAGGTAGAAACCTCATTATATGATTCACCACTACACACACCGTCATGGAGGTGGTGGGAGGGTCATGAATAAAAAGAAAGTAAATCTAATCTAACAAGTTACAAAATGTTTAAATAAAGGAGTGGAACTTAGTTTGGAAAGCCAAAGCTTCCATTTGTTCACACTTCACAAGTCACAAGTTCATCATATAAAAGATGATGTCTTGTGCTTGTTTTCATCATTGATTTGTTATGTATAAACAGAAATAAAAGGGGTGTTTGAACCCAAAACTTTGATGGAAATCCCCTAAACACAAACCCACAACCATAAACTAAGTTGTGAGCTTGGTGGGAACAAGATTCCACCAAGTTTTCTATCAAAATATGAGCATAAAAAGAAATAAAAATGAGCATAATTTTATATGCACTTTGGACCTAAAAAATGGTGACGTTTCACCTTAGTTTGCCCAAGCAAACTTGTGAAAACCTTCCTAGAGGTTATCCAAGTGTTTTAGAAGAAGAAACAAGAAGAAAAGAGTTGAAGAAGTGAGCTAGAACTCACTTTGAATGACTTAAACTTTCTGCTCAAAGCTGGGAATTTTTGAGTGATTTAGAGTGTATTTGACAGTGTTTGGGTGTTGCAAAAGTAGTAAGGAGGATGAATATAAGTTGTATTTATAGGAGGAAGGATTAGGATTAAGGTGGTTGGCATTAATGGTAATTAGTTGAGGGTTAAATGAATTAAAAAAAAACACTTAGGACCAACCTCCAATCTGCGATCGAAAGGCTGTCCATCCATTAACTTTCCCCCCCTTTTTTTTTGTATTGTGACACTCTAGGTTTGATATTATACATTTTATTAAGTTAGGTTAGTTAACACACATAACTAACTTAATAATACATCAAGTGGTAGGTGATTAGCAATAGAAAAAAAGGTAATTGATGTATGATTGGTAGCTTTCGAATGCTGCTGACTTTCAATCTCTTATCTTTTTTTTATTATTTTTTTAACATAGTAATATATTATATAAGGTTTACTATGTAATATATATATATATATATATATAAATGTTTTAATTTATATAAAACATGAAATTAAGTGAGTTTGTAAAAAAAAAATAATGAGTAAAATGCACGGATAGTCCCTGTGGTTTTGTAAAATAACACCTATAGTCCCCAACTTTTGAAAATTACACCGTTGCTCCCTGTGGTTTGACAGTTTGTTACTCGGATGGTCCCTGGAGTGGATGAGGGTTAGTTTTCTCAGTTAAGTCTATCGGAAATTAGTTATTTACCCCTCTCTTCAAAAAAAATAAAAAAAAACAAATAACTTAATACCCATCATCGTCATCTTTAATACCCAGTCACCATTGTCAAGAACTTCATAACTATACCCACATCATCATCATCTTTAATACTCATCATCATCATTACTCACCCCAAACTCAATAAACACTTCGTATCTTTCTATCTAAAACAAAACAAAACAAACCCTAATTCATAAACTTCAACCGCCAACACCTGCAAATCTAAACCCTAATTCATGTGCTTACTGATGCAAATAGATTCATGGCGTCAATATTGAAGTCCGATTTCGCATAAAAAATTGTAGAAACATAAGGATTTAGATTTTATGTATACTTTGTAGAATGAAATTGGTTGTAAATTTTGTGATCATAAAAAATAAAGAAAGGGCCGACGGTTACAAATTGTCGGAGATGAAGAGGCAGTGGTGGCGACTCGCCGGAGACGAAGAGATGGAGATATAACTTGCCGGAGACGAAGAGGCAACAATTATGAAGCGCAGAAAGGGTTTTTGTTTTTCCCGCAACCTACAATCCCCATTAATCCGAAATCACAAACCTGCAAACTACAGTCAACAAATATCTCCAGCCAACAATTTGCAGATCCCGTCTGAAATCTCCGGTCAACAAACAACCTGCAATTCGCGTGTGACATCGCCGGAGAGGGTTCTTGTGGTGGTGGCTCGGAGTGAACGGTGGGGTGGTTCGGGGTGAACGGTGGTGATGGTTCGGTGTGTGTTTGAGATGAGAGAAAGAGGGATATGATGTATGGGTTATGCACAGAGTATGTGTGGGTTTTGTGTGTATTTTTTATATTTTTATAAAAGCAAGGGGTAAATAAGTAATTTCAGATGGACTTAACTGAGAAAACTAACCCTCATCTACTCCAGGGACCATCCGAGTAACAAATTGTCAAACCACAGGGAGCACCGGTGTAATTTCCAAAAGTTGGGGACTATAGGTGTTATTTTACAAAACCACAGGGACTATCCGTGCATTTTACTCAAAAATAATAATAAAGTATAGGTTGTGTATTGTGATCGTATAATCAAGTGTTTGCACGTATAGGATACCTAGAATCACGCATTGACTGTAAGTTACGCATGTGTTTACAAGGGTACGAGTATGTATCAAATGTCTATATGGATTAAATGTTTAAGCAAATAAGCGAAGTATAATTCGTATGAAATAGTAAATTTTATTACGATCGAAGGCTCGGTTTACAAAGTTTCAAAACGAAATACGATTACAAAAGAAGTAGGGTTTCAAAAAATAGAATTATAAGACAAGCTTTCTAACTGAGGAAAGTAATGAAAAGCGAGGCGTTACACTGTCCGATCGATCTGAAACCAAACCAATGGATGTTAAAGTGCTGCCTGAATAAGGCTATACTTTGTCATCTACGTTGAGGTTTTGATCTCGTGATTATCGTTAAAGTTTGAATTGGGTTAATACACTAATACGTGTTGAATTGTGTGTTTAATTAGGAACCTATGACTTAGACCAGGAGGCATTTACTGAAAACCCTTAATCTGCAAAGTGAGTCATTCTATTTTATCAAATGTTTTCAAATTGTTAGTTATATTAAAGTGATTAAGTCTTTGTATTCTTACATGGAAATTACTATCAGTATGTGGTGTTTTGTATACACTACTTGATAAGCTTCACTAGTTGGGAGAATGACCAACAGTGATATGACCACAGTCACAGGAATTGTCGAGTGACAAATATCTTTTGGTAATAGTAAGATATAAACAAATGTAAAAACTCTTAATGTTGTAATTATAAGAAGGTGTCTTTTTATAAATTTGAATGAACTCACCAGTGTTTTTCGCTGATCAAATGTTTTTAAAACGCGTTTCAGGTGATTTACTATGAAGAGAAGGAAAAGTGCTATGAGGCACTCAAAGCTTAAATAAGTGGCTATGTAACCTGAATAAAAAAAGGACGAGTTTTGTAATTTACTCTTAATTGAAACCCCATAATGAAATTATCTTCGTATTCATGATCAAATTAACCGATCTATCCGTATCAAATGTCATCATTAAACTCATCTTCAATGTCATCAAATTAATCGATCAACTATGTTTACCTCTTTTCCGATCATTGGCCATCGCAAATCTGACCGGTTACACACCAATAAATATCTCACACGATGATAAGAACATAGCAAGATCCATTGTGTTAATAATAGATCAACACACCAGTAAATAAACAACTACCCCCCGTGAGTTGGTCAACACAACGGTTCAATATTTCGGTGACGGCGAGGAATCTACGGCCATGGTAGCGGAATTTAAGGCTGAAGTAGCAGCATAAAGTGGAGTATTGGATGATGGCTTCGTTGTTATGTGCGAATTATGGTGATGAAACGGTTAGGATCCGCAAGCAGCGGATGCTTTTTTTGTTTTATATCGATAGGCAGTTGCAGGTAAAATTTGGAGGTGACGATGAATTGTGGATTAATAGTACTGTGGGTTTTACAAGAAGGGGGAAGAAAATGACAAATATGGCCTCACATGCTAGCATGTGAGGGGATTAAACTGAAAAAATTAACCTGGTTAGTCATAAAGGATTGAACATGCAACAAAAATAAACGTAAAGGTTGTTTTCAGCAAGTTTTAAACATAAAGGCTGAACCCTGCAAGTTTAAGCAAACATAAAAGACATTTTGTGCAATTTACTCTTACAAATAGATTTAATGTGTGAAGTATGTGAATAACTATAGTAATTATGTTTCTTAAAACTTAACTAGTGCAATAATTATTACACTATAGTTTTAAAGTAGTATAATAAGTATTACTTGATAGAATTTTAAAGCAATTAACTTTTAGAAGATGTCAATACGTACAAGCAATTTATGTGAAGAAAACAAGTAAGTCCATGCTGTGTACGTTGATGAATTACTTGTAATCGACTCGAAGCTTGGAAAAATCGGCAAGTTCAAGAAGCAGATGAAAGACAAATTTGAGAGAGTGACTTGGGAAAGTTAAAATATTACCTGGGCATCGAAGTCAAACAAGAAGGGAAAGGAATTTCAATAAATCAAGCGGACTATGCTGTGAAAATTCTGAAAGATGCTGGTATGAGTGAGGCCAATCCGTCTTAATGTCCTTTGGAACCTGTAGTGAAACTCGGTCTAGATAAGGTAGGGAAACCAGTTGATGCTACTTTATATAGGTGACGGGTGGGTTGTCTACGTTATCTACTTCATTCGCCTCCGGACTTATCTTACTCTATGGGTCTTGTAAGTCGTTATATGTAAGAACCCATGGAGCCTCACATGTTAGACGTAAAGCATATATTAAGATATGGGTTGAGTTATAATACAAAAGATTTAAAAATAAGAAGGGTAAGAAGGCACCAGAGAGTGACAAGTGTCCTATGAGTAATTAAATGGAAAGGGTAATTTTGTCTACAAGAGGAAATAGAATATGCACATGCAAGTCACATGCTATTTCCCCCCTAACTTTTAAACGTCCGTAACTTTTTTATACATCATTTGTTTTAAAAAAAAATTATACAATAAAATCGAGCGTTTTTTTATCTTTAATATGAGTACCATATTGTTATATTTTTCAAAAAAAAATTCAAAAACCCAGTTGCATATTACACAATGGACGTGATGTAAAACACAATGTAAATTAGATTAAAAGCACAATCAATGACAACAGATAAAGACACAATGGACAACATACTAAAACACAATGAACATAACGTATAACACAATGACGATAACATATAACACAATAAGAATCAGACTAAATAAAAACACAATTGATGACAACAGATAAAAGACACAATTAATGACAGCAAATAAAAGACACAATGGAGAGCAGATGAAGACACAATGAAAAACAAACTAAAAACACAATACTTAACAAACTAAAACACAATGAACAAGATAATAAAAAAATTAAACAAATTATTAAACCACAATGGACAACATATTAAAACACAATGAATAACATATTACACAATGGACATGATGTAAAACACAATGTAAATTAGATTAAAAACACAATCAATGACAACAGATAAAGACACAATGGACAACATACTAAAACACAATGAACATAACGTATAACACAATAAGAATCAGACTAAATAAAAACACAATTGATGACAACAGATAAAAGATACAATTAATGACAGCAAATAAAAGACACAATGGAGAGCAGATGAAGACACAATGAAAAACAAACTAAAAACACAATACATAACAAACTAAAACACAATGAACAAGATAATAAAAAAATTGAACAAATTATTAAACCACAATGGACAACATATTAAAACACAATGAATAACATTTTACACAATGGACATGATGTAAAACACAATGTAAATTAGAATAAAAACACAATCAATGACAACAGATAAAGACACAATGGACAACATACTAAAACACAATGACCATAACGTATAACACAATGGCGATAACATATAACACAATAAGAATCAGACTAAATAAAAACACAATTGATGACAACAGATAAAAGACACAATTAATGACAGCAGATAAAAGACACAATGGAGAGCAGATGAAGACACAATGAAAAACAAACTAAAAACACAATACATAACAAACTAAAACACAATGAACAAGATAATAAAAAAATTGAACAAATTATTAAAACACAATGAACAATATATTAAAACACAATGAATAACATATTAAACACAATGACCTGAACTAATAACACAATTTATAGAAAACCCAGATATAACAAAATCTTCATTGTGTCATATATTGTGTTATATGTTTTTATAAAAACGCAATGGATAGAACTCAAATTAACATTGTGTTATAGGTTTTGATAATAACACAATGTGTAGAAACTCTACTGACCAAAACCCAGTTAAAAGACACAATGACCTGAACCTTTAACACAATGCCAAAAAACCCAGTAAAAATGAAAATTTTTATTTTATTTTTATATGATAATATGGTACTCATATTAAAGATAAAAAAACGCTCGTTATTATGGTGAATTTTTTTTTTGAAAAAAAATGTCGTATGAAAAAGTTATGGACGTTTTAAATCGATGGGGAAATTGGCATGTGCCTTGCATGTGGAGAGAGAAAATCCATAAATATAGGATTCCTTTTATGCCCTTCTATTACCTTCTTTTCCCTACAACCAATCTCAACCCTTCAAATCTAAGATCAATGGACTAGAATCGTTCTTACACTTCTTATTTATTTTATCCTTTGTATTTGATCCTAACCCATTAAGATATATTTGTGGTACTTTGAAGTTTGGGGTTCGATATGTCCAAGGAGGCTTGAAACAACTGGTTTATTTTTGTGATGGTAGCTATAATGTCGACCAAGATGATGGTTGAAGCACTACCAGGTATGTGTGTTTTATTTACGAGAACCACCAATCACTTGGTATTCACAAAAGCAAAACACTATGGCATTGTCATCTTGTGAAGCCGAGTTCATGGCTGCAAGCGCAGCCGCATATCAAGGGATATGGTTACGTGGTTTGTTGAGTGAACTAACTGGAACATAGGAGCATGTGGTGAAAAATCCAGTTTTAATGGAAGGAGTAAGCACATTAGTACCCACTATCATTTTATCTGAGAATGTGTTGAGAAAGGCCAAGTTTTAATCCAGTTTCCAACTTTATAAAAGACTTTCTTTATTTAGGTGAGGTGAGGTCAGGCGAGGTGAGGTGAGGTGAAATATGATGATGACATGTGTCCAACTTTGTATTGATTTATTATGTGGAAAGAAAAGAAAAGAGATAGGACAGAGAAAGAGAAGAGATATGGATAAAAATAGAGAATATATAAATATTTAATAAATCACTTGATGACTCTAAATAAATTAAGTTATACATTTAAAAGATACTAGAAATAAAATACAAAAATGCGAAAAAACTTAGTATTATTTTATTAGCATAAATATTTGAAGAAACAAAAACTATTTATTTAATATTTATATTGTTTAAATATATCACTGTTTGCAATTACAATAATATAATTAATATTAACTGTTATTATTTGGAATACTTTATTAGAAGTTAGATTAGATATATATTATCATGCGTATCTTTTATTTTTGTAAGGTTTTTTTTTTACATTTATTAGCATACGATGCTAACAGAATATAGAAAATATTTGTATTACGACCCTTCTTATAAATACGAAAATATTTGCATTACAACCCTCCTTAGGGGACTGGGGTGGTACGTGATGGTAATCCATCACTCGTTGTGCCCAATTGCACACCTCCGCCACTCCCATCCATAACGCGTTAAAGAAACAACGCGTGGAAAGAATCACGTGTTGAAAATGGAACATGATCATTTGGAATTGACCGTTTGGGGGAAAATGTAACACCCCGTGTTACGAAAGTTAAAGTCAAAGTCAAGATTGAAGTCAAAGGAATAAAAGATTGCTAATTGCGATCTGTCACTCCTTGCTTAATTACTGATTTGACTTCTTTGACTTGTAATCGAACCTCTTATTTATTTGCTTTAGTTGTATTATGTGGAGTATCTGTGAATAATCGAGGTTTAATCAATATTTATCGCATGTTTTATCGCTTTATCATTAATCGCATCGCAATCGCATTCGCAACATGAACTATGCGTTCTGCATATTGTTTTTACGTGTGTGTGCTATATATGTGTTACTTGTGCATGTTTACCTCATGCTTGTTGTGATTACTCGAAACGCAATCGCAACTCTATCACAATCGCAGTTAATCGCAAACGCTAAACGCAAGTTATCTATGATGATTGTATGTTAGATATAGTATTTGGGAGGTTATTATTATTCTATTGCATCGCTCGCTCGAAACGCATCGCAACGCTTCACGCGCGAATCGAAACGACAAAACTCAACACGCCGGACACTTGGATAGAGTGGCCATCCGATCGGATTGCCATCCGATTGACGCGCCATCTGATCGGTGACCAATCCGACCCTTGTGCACTTTCCTCTTTTGGAAACCCTATAAATACCCTCCTGTCACATCATTTGTGATGTGACAGCTCCTCCACTCGACCAGCTCGCTCAAGCACTCATTTCACTCGATTTCTCGCGATTCTTGTAAGTTTTCAACTCAACTCTTGTACTTCTATGATCTACACACACTTCTTCATCTTTTTCACCTTTAAATCTTAACTTTTAACCGTGAAATCAGTGGATTTGAGGTGTTCTAGGATGATGTCATCATGGAGTTCTTATGAACTTCAAAGTTTGGCCTCATTCCACCAAGAACAACTCAGATCTGAGAGATTTCCACATGATTAAACAATGTTTTCGCATAGATCTACACATGTTCATGATTAAAAGGATTAAAAGATGGTTTTCTAACTTTCTTTCAACTCTTTTACACTAAATGCACTCCAAACCGATAGAATCGGAGCTTGTACATACCTTATACTCTTTCTTAGTGATGTGTTGGTTCAAGATCTGGTTTCTATCAAAGAGACAACCGACTTCGGGTTAGACATGAACAACCGTCACGAACCAGTAAACTGGTCGGATTTGGGTGATTCCTGTTTGATCGGATAACTTGGGTCTTGATGGGGTTTCTGTTGTCTAGCACGTTGTCGCGCCATCTCGATCAAACCGCAAAACCTTCAAAACTTAACAACTTTTCAAGTTGTAAGAAGATCAGATCGCGGGACGGATTGTCGTCCGATCGGATTGCCATCCGATCGACCCGCAATCCGATTGGATTGCACCTGGTTCCAACACTTAAACTTTTATTTAACTTTTCAAAGATCTGAACGTCGAACGGATTGCCGTCCGATCGGATAGCCATCCGATCGAACGACCATCCGATCATGTGACATTTGGAACTTCGATACTTAATCATTTTCAATTTTCAAAGATCAACAGTAACTAACGGATTGCCATCCAATCGGATTGCTATCCGATCGAGTGACAATCCTGCTGTGAACTTGTTCTCACTAAGTGTCCTGCCAATCGGATCATTATCCGATCGAACGACCGTTCGATCGATGATCTGAAGGGTAGAGATACTAATTTGTTTTCAAAATGCTACAACGAAAACTTCAAAGCCATCATACACAAACACATCCTTACCAAACGAATGTCAATCCGATCGGATGACCATCCGAACGGATTGACATCAGATCGACTGGCCATCCGATCGGATTACCATTCGACACTTAGTCACATTGCACCGTTTTACGCACCGTTCTTCGCTTATGCTATCGTTAACTGTTCAGGCTAATCTCTCTCAGCGCTCCCTTTAATCCAAGAGAGTGTTTAATTACTTAAACACAATCTGTGAGTATACTCGATCCCTTTTTGCTCTACGCACTTTTGGGTGTTACATACGTTATCTATATTCAAATCACATCAATCACACAACGCAAACACTATTTATGTGCTAACCGTTATTGCATGCTACGTGTTATTCGATGAATGCTTGTATGTTATGTTAACATAGTGATTGTTGCCTGACACCTTAGCAACGATAGTACTATAGTTTGGACTCAGCACCTGTCATGGACAGGGGTTGTTAAGGGCTTTACTTCATATGTCCCAGTGGGGATATGTGTTGCGCATTCTACAACTCGCAGTCACGTCTGTGCATATTTCTCTGTCGATGACCTACTAGCCTTCACTTTGTTACATGCTGGTTATGCGTAAACGATTTCGAACTCTATTATACTACAAACTTGTATGCTCACATTTACACTACGTGTATTGACTTTATTTTAACGTATGTGGCAGGTGTTTGAGATGCTAGGATGTTGCTTTTGCTTTCATGGAAATCAAGTAGGAGGGTCTAGAAACAAAGACAATTTATTTTATTGGAAATCTGAGTTGTCGGAACATGTTATTCGTCTTTGAGATACCGCTGTCTGTAATAATTTACTTGCTTAATAGGTTATGGTATGAGACATAATATTAACTATTCAGTAAAGTAGTTGTTATGGAATTTCTCTTGGACAATCTGTTTCGCTCAGTGCCATGCCCCGATGTTTCCGCCATCGGTTGGGGTGTGACAGAAAATATGAACGTTGGGGTTTTTTTTTTTGAAGGTTTTTTATATAAATATCCATCAAACATTCCCCCCACTCACTCCAAAAAAAAAAAAATTCTCCATTTCATTTCAAAAATTCTCCAACTCAATCTAAATAATGACGTTCAAGAAGTTGTCCCGTCATCCGTTTGGAAAAATTGGACGAGCGAGGAGGAGGTCGCCTTGGTGAAGGCGTACTTGCACATCTCCGAAAACAAGAAACATGCCAACGAGCAAAGAAAGGATATGTTTTGGAGAACGGTCATTAATCATTTTAGCCAACTTCCCGGTTCAACCGAACGAAACATGGACCAAATGACGTCGAAATGGACGGATTTGAACGGGAAAATTAGGAAGTTCAACAGTTGTTTCATTCAAAAGGTCCGTTTTTTTTAAAGTTTAAAACTGTTTTTTTTTTATTTTAAAAACAGAATTCTTTTTTTTTTAAATTCAGAAAACTGTTATTTTTTTAAAAAAGCAGAAACTGTTTAAAAAAACAGAAAATTGTTATTTAAAAAAAAGCAGAAACTGTTTTTAAAAATAAATACAGAAAACTGTTATTTAAAAAAAACAGAAACTGTTTTCAAAAAAAATACAGAAAACAGTTATTTAAAAAAAACAGAAACTGTTTAAAAAAAAACAGAAAACTGTTATTTAAAAAAAACTGTTACTTATTTTTTAAATAACTTTCAACCAATTACGCAGTATGACAGTCATTCAGCGTTTCAAACTTGTATGAAGATGCACTAACTACTAAAACGCAAAAAAACCTAGAATAAGAAACTTCATAAACTGAACTGAAACCTATGTTCCAAGGAGTCTAAGGTTCCAAATAACCAACGATCATCATTTTCAATCAGACATCTTCACATACATAGCACGTGGCCTAAACCGGTTAAAACCGTAAAATCTCACCAAAACACAAAACTATGGAACTAATTAGATGCAAATGTGTCCTTACAGTAATTCGGTTGTTCAAATGTTCAATACTTGAACCAATTGCACAGTATCACACTTATTTAAACAGTTCAAACTCCTAATAAGATGCACTACCTACTAACATCTAATTGCACATAACGAATCAAAAATCGGTCCAATAAATAGCTTCAAAAGGTATTTTGGCATCAGATCAGAGTAGATATGCATAGATTCAGTGAAGTTAGGTTAGATGCGATACCTTGTACTGTGAATTGAGATGCGATACCATGTACTGTTGACTTGTTGACCCGCTGCGAAACCCGAACCACGTCTGACTCGAGTAGAACCTGAACCAAACCAAATCGAGTTGAACCGTGTCGCCTGAATCTAAGCCGGACTTGACTGAACCGAACGTATCTGAGATGGAGTGGCCTGTTAGCACAGCTACCACCACTGCCCTGTCGACATTGTCGCCGGCGACTCTCCGCCGTCACCGGACTCTACCCAGTCATCGGCGACCACCACAATTAGCAAAAACCCCAAAAATCAGTTTTATGTAAAACAAACAAAACTTCCCGAGGCTTAAATAGAAACGACACTTACCGTATACATCACGGCTTCCGGAGTTCCGATGCACCACCGTCGCCGTCAACCATAACCAGCGTCAACATCATCATCTTCGATCATGTTCATAGCGAAACATGATCTTCAGCCGTCATCATCAGAGAAGCAAGGAGGGTGTCGGAGAGTGGTTGTGGTCGTCGAAAATGATGGCGGAGCTGGCCGGAACCTCGATCTCCGGTCGTCGGAGCGGCGTGAGAGAGTGAGAAAAGGGTGTGGGTGTATGGGTGAGTGATTCGCCGAAGAAAACCGTGGCGCCAGAGCTCTGATCTCCGGTCGCCGGTCAAGACACGAGAGAGAGAGAGAGGGGGTCTGCTTGTTGTGTGCGTGAATATTGTTTAGGGTTTTCAAAGTGTGGATTGATGGTGTTAAAACCCTAAAATGCCTATAAGTGCAAAAATAAAAGAAAGGAAACTTGAGTGGTGAAAAAGCCAAAAGTGACAAAGACACTAGCGTAAAGTAGTGTTGTAAATTGATATATATAATAATTATGGGTTTTATATAAAAATGTGGAACGGTAAAAAAACGTTCAAAGATTTAAACCAACGGTCAAAAAAATTAAACCCCTTTCTCATCAATCACTTCGGTGATTACACACCGTTTTTGGTCACCTCTCACCCACTCACCAAAACACTTCAATATCAGGGTATGGTCACCGTTCGGTGACTCCCCCTCCCCGCAAACCATACCCCCCACCCTTACAAGTTGTTTATTTTTTACAACTCAGGTTAAGTCTGCACCAATCACAAGTAAAGTCTAATAATCCACATCTTGTTTATTTATTTATTATTATTATTATTATTTTGTAAGATTTTCCGTTAAAAGACAACTATATTACTCACTCCAACAACCTGTGACTTTCATATTTACTAACTTCAAAACACATCTAACCGAACCATGTTTTCCGACCACCTATTCATCCTCCTGCTACTTGCACCGCTCTTGGCTCTCATAATCACTGTCCGTACACTAACAAAGGCGGTGAGTCAACGGGGTCAAAACCATCCACCGGGTCCATATTCATGGCCAGCGTTGGGCAACCTAGCGCACATGCTCAAAGGCCCTCATGTCTACTTCACCGAGTTAGCCCGTTCATATGGTCCACTGTGTTCTATCATCTATGAAACTTGGGACCCATTTGTTTGTTATCGGCTCATCTCCCATGGCTGCAACGGAGATCATGAAAGCCCATGAAAAACTACCTACGTACAGATGGGTGCCCAAAGCTGGTCAAGATGGGTTGCAAGATTACTCACTTATTTGGGCGACTGAGTGTACGGATCATTGGAAGCTTTTAAGGTTTGTTAACCTAGCTTATCATTTATCTTTAACATTGCTTGTTTGTTTAGTCACTATTTTATCTATATAAGTTTGAATATAAACTAGTGGGATTCTTCGCACGATCACGATGCAAAGATAATTTGGTTTGAGTTTGTATTGGTGTTGTTTGTTATGGTGTCGATACTAGGTATAGCAACTGAAACAACAGAGAAAAAAATAAAGTTGTAACAGTAACACGTGCTTATGATACATGAATGGCAGTACTGTTTCCTGTATTACCTGATACCAGTATTGATGTTTGTATCAGTTTGATTCGTCATGGTACGGACAATTATGATATGTTACAATACACAAAAAATAGTCTACTTTGAATACAAATCAATTTTCAACAAAATTCATAACGATACGTCGAGAAAATAGAATAAACAAATGTGCCTTTTACTTTCTTTAAAAATTAACTAACTCAATTTAGTATTAGATAATCAAATAAAATAAAACTAAATAAGTTAGAAGACGTAATCGATTTAAAGTATAAAGAGTGAAAGTGAAACTTAAGAAAAAATAATTATAATGTTATATATTAGATTCAACCTTCATTATCAATCCAAATTAACAATGTATACTAATATAGTTATTTATGTTTGATCGTAATTATTAACTAGTTTTTTTATATCGCGCGTTGCAAGCAAATGATAATGTAAAACAAACGTAATTTGAAAATAAAGCATGGTGTTTAGAAAGTCAAACCATTAGAACGATTTAGTTTATAATCGTACCGTTTTATGATACCAAATAAATACTTTATTTTGAGTATAACCTCGTTTTAACAAAACTTATAACGGAATGCCAGGGAAAAAATCAAGCACAACTACGTACTTAAGTTTTTAGAAAAAAGTTATAAACGTAACTTATTAAACAAGTATCAAATTAATCGATAAATTAATATATGTTAAAAGAAGAAAAAAAATTATTAAAAGAGGTAAAGGAAATAGATATGTTAAAAAAAATATATGTTATTAAAAGTAAATATAATAATAAATTATTATAATATATTAAATAATAAAATAATAAAAAAACTATATATTATTATAAAAATAAAGTTAATATTTATCGTTCCTCAAAATCAATATATATAATAATAATAATATGAACTTGGATTATTGGTGAAATCTTAATAAATAGATATTCGCCAATTAAATACAAAATTAGACAATTAAATAAACACGTAATTAAGTACCTTTAAACTATTATAATATATTAAATAATAAAATAATAAAAATTATATATTATTATAAAAATAAAGTTACTATTTATCGTCCCTCGAAATCAATATATATAATTAGATGGTTAGGTTCCGGTAGTTTGTTAGCTTATCATTCTCCTTTTTTTATTGTAATCGCTTTGTGTGAAGAGGTCTAATTTTCAGTTATTCTATACAAAGAGAGAACATTATTCGCTAACATTGTTTTGATCTCTCTTTGTATTCTTTCAAGGTCTTTGTGCCGGACGGAGTTGTTCTCGGCTAAAGGGCTAGACTCGCAATCTGTTTTAAGGGAGAAAAACGTTGACAAAATGGTGGAGTTTTTAAACAACAAACAAGGAAAAGTTGTGAACATTAATTCGAGAGGTTGCGTTTGCTACGACAGTGAACATACTTGGTAACATATGTTTCTCCGAAGATTTCGTTGGTTTGGAGGGTGATAAGAAGGAAAGTAGAGGTTTAAAACGGGCTCTTTATAGGTTGATGAGGTTGGGGACTACACCAAATGTTGCAGATTTTTACCCTATATTTGAAGGGTTGGATCCTCAGGGTTTAAAGAAGAAAACATCAGAGGCTATGAATGAGGCATTTAGCGTATGGGAACATGTGATTAAGGAAAGAAGAGTTAAAAGAGAATCTCGGAAAGGAAGTGATTTAGATGAACGTGATTTCTTGGATATTATGCTCAAATGTGGCTTTTCAGATCTGCAGATTAACCAGTTGACTGTTGTAAGTGGCTTGTTTTTAATTGTCTTGTTTTTATTATTGCTCCTGTCTAATTTTATAATAAAATATTTAAAAAATACAAATTTAAATTACTTTTAAATTATTATACCTCCAGTCAAACTCACATTAGATTTATATTTTTAGTACACTACAATATTTTTAATTTAATAATAAAATATTTAAAAAGTATAGCTCCCGTCAATCCATAACATGTTTTAATGAGTTCACGAAGACTCGATCACTTAACTTAAACCAAACCCGAGCTTAGGACCATGTATCTCGTCCAGGAGTAAGATACATCTCCTAAACCCTACGACCTCGGATGACATCTTTTATTTATAACGCAGCTTGAAGACACATGCATACACCTGCCAGATCTATTAGTTCCCTGAAATACATGTAGTTTAAAAACATCAACAAAAGTTGAGCGAGTTCATGTGTTCGTGAGTATGTATAAAACCTTTGTAAACAGTATGAATGTCCTGGTATGATAGCAAACAAGGAAAAGATCACCAATGGTTTGCAATGCCACTGATATGTGTGACTAGGGCTGTGCAAAAAAACGAATTAACCGAACCATAACCGAATTAACCGACAAAACAGAAAAAACCGAACCAAATAAAAAACCGGTGGGTCGATTAATGGTTTTTTTGAAAACCGAATGTAGCGGGTCGGTTATGGTTATCATTTTTTCCATACCCACTATAACCGAACCGAACCGACATGTAATAAATCTTTGTAGGATTTAGGACTTTTCACCATATTTTTAATATTTGATGTTTTTTTACTGAATATTTTTAGTACTTATTGGTTTTTCATATCATTTTGTGGTTTTAGTTGAATGTTTATTTGAATTTATGGAATGTATCATATCATTTTATTTGAATATTCGGGGTACTAATATTATAGATTATATGTATTTTTTTAATACTACGTAATATACTAATATATACAAATATGCAATAACAATTTATTCTATGTTAAAAAAATTAAGCAATTTTTAGCTAAGCTAAATACACGGTTAACCACCCATAACCGACCCGCTATAACCATCAAAACCGAATAACCATAACCACCATAACCGATCGGTTATGGTTATTCAAAAACCGACATCGCGGTTATGGTTATGGTTTTTAGTCAAAACCGACCCAAACCGACCCATGCACACCCCTATGTGTGACGGTGTAGGAAGACTCAAACCTAGCAAAGTTGTACCGGGCTTCCGGCTGGAAGACATAGTCACCCTATGGGCCACCCTGGTCCTCATGGGTGTGGGCTCGCTACACCCAAATAGATCTATCACTCATGCCCATCGGTCCTTATACGAGGATTAATGGTCCCAAGTATCCGCCTACCCAATCACATGATCTATGGTTCTTTCCTAGGCTAGTCATACCAATAGTATCTGTATGTAATCCTTTTGTAACATGTATTTCACCCCCGAAGTAAATAAACAAAACAGTTTAAAGAAAAGGGGGACATGAACTCACTGTATTGCGTCTTCCGAACTAGTAACTCCGATCTCGTCAGCAAACACGACTACCTACAGTGTACTAACGTCTATTAGACGAACGGGCCGTGCCTTGCTGTCGCAACCCCGGATCCCTTATCTGTCCCGGGAACGGGCGGACGCGAACTCAGAGTTTGGTGGTATCAGTTGTTTAATCTCGCAGCGGAATTTACATCAGGACCGTAGTTAGGAAATGTTTATCAGAGTAAAACCACCTTATTTAATATTAATAATCACATGGGTAAAACCCAAGTTTCTTATTACAATACATTTATAGGGACAAACCCTATTTTATTGAATTTAAAACATCGTGTTTTAGATAACTTTTATAGCCACTTATTTTCCAAGCCGTCAGTGCTCTCGAGCTGGCTTTTTCCCAGTTGGCTTTCACATTGTGTTACCTGAAACATGTTTTAAAATATTTTGTCAGCGGGAAATACTGGTGAGTGAATCCCAGTTTAATCAAGAAACATTTTGTCAATTAACACAGTATTGAGAGCGATCACATTGTTTATTTCTACACAATTACTCATTCAGTACTATCAATCCTTGACTTGTGGGTCATATTACACATTGGCTAACTCGTTGTCCAATGGTAACGTACTGTCATTCCGACTTACTACTCGCAAGTAATAAATTTTGTATACAAAACCCCAAATACCGGCAGTAATTGAAGAACTACAAAGACACAATCACCGCTTAATCACATTGTAAAACAATTAAGGTTTTGTAAAACATTCCAAAAATGCTAACAAAAAGAGGATAAACTCACATTGCTGTCTTAGGCTTTTCGTAAGGGTTTCCTGGATATAATCTATAATTTATACAAATGTACATTGGTTAGTACCATAACCCTTTGAAAATATTAATAATACCCTCCCCGAGACGACATTCCAACAACTACGTCGGGCAGAACCACGACAGTTGTTACGGAACCCTAAATCAATCGGGCAGCGTAACTATTACGAAACTGGGGTTATAATACTTACAACGGAGCAGAACCTCGCTAATTAGGGGTATAATACCCGTGTATTATAACTTCTCTACAGAATTGAGATTTAGAATTGAGATTGTGAGCGACGAAAAACGTAAACTGATGCGTTCTATATATAGTGCTGGATTCTGACTTCCAGGCGGCCCGCATAAGGTAAGGCGAAGCCTTACGCGGCCCGCGTCAACCACCTGGTCAACATATAGCTTGTCCCGGTCATCCTCTAGACCGCCACGATGTCGACACGTGTCAGCACCGGATGTCTCCGCGTTTAACGATCTCTCGCGGCCCGCGTCAACTGTCTAGAACTCTCACGCGGCCCGCTTTAACTAATGAAATCAGCGGAGTCAACTTCAGTCTTAATACCGCCCGCGTGAGATGTTGGGGTGGGTCTACGCGGCCCGCCTCAACTCCATTTTTCTTATTTTTATTTTATTTTATATGTTAAAACATAATTCGGGCTCGGTTTTCACATACGGGGTGTAATATAAAACATATTGAGACATTTTATAATATATTAGAGGGTCGGAAATATTATGAGGGTGTTGGTTTTACCGAGGGTTGTTACATTCTCCCCACCTTGTTTTAGAGCTCGTCCTCGAGATCTACTGAAACAAGTGCGGATATTTTCTTTTCATTTCTGCTTCAAGCTCCCATGTGTACTCAGGTCCTCTTTTGGAGTCCCACTTTACTTTAACCAGAACTAGTCTCTTATGCTTGAGATTCTTGACTTTCCTGTCTTCAATTTGTAGAGGCCTTTCTACAAACTTGAGTTGTTCATTTACCTCTATATCCTTAAGAGGTACTATTAGTGATTCATCCGCTAAACACTTTTTGAGATTTGATACTTGAAACACGTCATGTATTCCTGCCATTTCCTCTGGCAGTTGTAGCTGATAGGCTACAGGTCCTATTCTTCTAATTATCTTAAAAGGTCCAACATACCTGGGACTTAACTTTCCCCGTTTGATGAATCTTACCACTCCTTTCCAAGGAGAGACTTTCAACAATACTCTATCTCCTACTTGAAATTCCAAGGGTTTTCGCCTGTTATTTGCATAACTTTTCTATCTATCACGTGCTGCTTTTAGTCGTTCCTTAACTTGAATAATTTTGTCGGTTGTTTCTTGCACTATTTCAGGTCCAGATAGTTGCTTTTCCCCAATTTCTGCCCAACAGACTGGGGTTCGGCACTTTCGTCCATAAAGTGCTTCGAATGGTGCAGCATTGATACTTGTGTGATAACTATTATTATAAGAAAATTCTATTAAAGGTAAGTTATCGTCCCAATTACCTCCAAAATCAATTACACAAGCTCTGAGCATGTCTTCCATTGTCTGAATTGTCCTTTCGCTTTGTCCATCCGTTTGAGGATGATAAGCCGTACTTAGCTTTAATTTGGTTCCCATTGCCTTTCGGAAACTTGACCAAAAATGAGATGTAAATCGACTATCCCTATCAGAAACAATCGTTAAAGGAATGCCATGCAAAGAAACAATTTCATTTACATACAACTTAGATAATTGTTCCATACTAATTGTTTCCTTCATTGGTAGAAAATGAGCTGATTTAGTTAACCTATCTACAATCACCCAGATTGTATCATTTCCTTTCTTGGTTTTAGGTAATTTAGTAACAAAATCCATTGTTATAAATTCTCATTTCCACACTGGCATTTCTAATTGCTGTAACAAACCTGAGGGTTTCTGGTGTTCAGCTTTAACTTGTAAACAAGCTAAACATTTAGAAACACAGGCTGCTATGTCCTTTTTCATTCCTATCCACCAGAAATTTTTCCTTAAATCCTGGTACATCTTATCACTTCCTGGATACATCGTATATTTAGATTTATGGGCCTCTTCTAGTATACGATGACGTAGATTTCCAAATTTAGGTATCCACATTCTCGTTTCATGGAATCTCCAAATTCCATCTGTTCCTTGTTCCAATTCTTTTAGCATACCTTTTAATTTTTCAGAATCATCCTTGATTACTGATTTTTGTGCTTCTCTTATCTGATCATTTAAATCTACTTGTAGATTTAATTTAAGAGAGCGTACCCTTTTTGGCTTTTCATGATATTTTCGGCTTAAAGCATCTGCCACTATATTTGCTTTTCCTTCATGATACTGGATATCACAATCATAGTCACTAAGAAATTCCATCCAACGTCTTTGTCTCATATTCAACTCTTTCTGCCCGAAAATATACCTTAAACTCTTATGATCAGTGAATATGGTAAACTTACTACCATAAAGGTAATGTCTCCAAATCTTAAGAGCAAAAATTATAGCTCCTAATTCTAAATCATGGGTTGAATAATTCTCTTCATGATTCTTAAGTTGTCTAGATGCGTAAGCTATAACCTTTTGTCGTTGCATCAACACACATCCATAACCTAATCGAGAAGCATCACAATAGACTACAAAGTTTTCAGTTCCTTCTGGTAACGCTAGTATGGGTGTATGGGTTAATCTTTGCTTAAGACTTCTAAATGCTTCTTCTTGTTTTATTCCCCATTCAAACTTAACAGATTCACAGGTTAACTTAGTTAAGGGAATGGCTATTCTAGAGAAATCTTTAATAAATCTTCTATAATAACCGGCTAATCCTAAGAAACTTCTAACCTCAGTTGGTGACTCAGGGGTTTTCCATTTAGTAATCGCCTCGATCTTTGTTGGATCTACATGAATTCCTTCATGATTGACTAGGTGTCCAAGGAATTGTACCTGTTCTAACCAAAATTCGCACTTTGAAAACTTAGCATAAAGTTTTTCCTTTCTTAACAAACTTAAAAGTGCGTGCAAATGTTTTGCATGATCTTCTTTACTCTTAGAGTAAATTAAAATATCATCTATGAATACAATTATGAATTTATCCAAATATGGCTTACATATTCGGTTCATCATGCCCATAAATGCAGCTGGGGCATTGGTTAAACCAAATGGCATGACAGTAAATTCATAATGACCATACCTTGTTCTAAATGCGGTCTTAGGAATGTCCTCTTCCTGTACCTTTAATTGATGATATCCTGACCTTAAATCGATTTTAGAGAAAAATCGAGCTCCTTGTAGTTGATCAAACAGATCATCGATTCTCGGTAATGGGTACAGATTCTTAATCGTGACTTTGTTTAATTCACGGTAGTCAATGCACATACACATTGATCCGTCCTTCTTTTTAACAAAGAGTATCGGCGCTCCCCATGGCGACGAACTTGGCTGTATGAATCCCTTCTCTAACAATTCGTCTAATTGTTTCTTTAATTCCTGCATTTCAGCAGGTGCCAAACGGTAAGGTGCTTTAGCAATCGGTGCTGTTCCTAGTATTAAATGAATTCTGAATTCAACTTCGCTATCCGGAGGTAGTCCTGGTAATTCTTCTGGAAAAACATCTGAAAACTGAGATACTACTGGAATATCTTTTAAATCATTTCCTTTAGTGTTAGTGATTATAGAAATCAAATACACTATAGAACCTTTTCTTATACAACTTGCAGTTTTCATCACAGAGATAAATTTATTGGACTTAGAGGTTTTATCTCCTTTAATTGTGATCATTTTACCTTTTGGTGAATTTACTCGAATTAACTTTTGATCACATAAAATACTAGCTTTATTGGCTATTAACCAATCCATTCCTAAAACAACATCAAATCCTGTCAGACTCATGGGATAAAGATTTGCAATAAATTTCTTATTTAAAATTTCTATTCTTGCTCCCTGCAAGATTTCAGAAATTCTAACAGTTTCTCCATTGGCTGTCTCTACTAAGCATTCATGTAGTAGTTTAGTTAATGACTGATTTAAAATTTTGCAAAACGATGTATTAATAAAACTTTGGTTTGCACCAGAGTCAAATAATACTTTAGCAAAGACATCATTAACTAAAAACGTACCAGCTATGACATCTGGAATCATCTTAGCTTCCTCTGCAGTCAGAACAAATGCTCTAGCATTTTTAGTATTCTTGTTATCTGGAGCTGGAGCTAATTTCGGGCAATTTGGCTTGATGTGACCTTTTTCTCCGCAATTGTAGCATATCCTGCTGTTTTTCTTCCTGCAGTCTTCTTCCTTATGTCCCGACACTTTGCAAAAGTTACAGTATATAGAGCATCTTCCTGAATGCTTTCTTTTGCAATTCCTACAGTAAAGTGTAGAGGTAGAACCTATATTTTTCCCACGATTAAAATTTCCAGAATGAAATTCTTGGGTCAATTTCTGGGTTAGGTTCCTCCTTTGATCCTCTTCTCGGGTACGGACTAACTCATCAGTCAAGGTATTGGCTAGTTCTACAGCTTCTTCTATGGTTTGAGGTCTAGCTGCCTTGACTACGTGTCTTATCTCCCCAATTAATCCCCAAATATAACGGGAAATTAACACTGGTTCTGGTGAAGCAAGAGTTGGCACTATTCTAGCATATTCGAAGAATATTTTAGTGTATCCCTTACTATCCACACCAGTCATCCTAAGGTTTAGGAATTTGTTGGCTATTTGTTCCTTTTCATTAGGAGGACAGAATTTCCTTTCTACTTTGTCCTTAAATTCCTCTCATTCCATATTATAGGTTCTATCGCTTCCTTTGGTTTGGAGGATAGTATTCCACCATTTTAGTGCTGAATTCTTAAACAGATTAGAAGCAAACAATATCTTATCTTCTTCAGCACACTTGCTTATCCTTAAGACTGCCTCAGTCTTTTCTATCCAGCATAGAGTTGCAATGGCCCCTTCGTTGCCCGAGAATTCCATTGGTTTACAAGACCAGAATTCTTTATAAGAACAACCATAAGGCATGGTTCTTCTTCTTTTGGGAATAGGCAATTGAAGTACATGTCCATTGTTCACGCTGTTTTCTGGTTCACTTGGTCGCTTACTGCTATGCTTACTTTTATTATCAGCATCTTTAACAGTTTGAAGAATAAATGGCATCGCATCTATAATTCCCTGTGCTACTATGTGTTGGATAGCACTATTGTCCACTTGATTTCCATTGTTATTGTTATTGATGCTTGGATTCTCATTAACCACGTTAATGTTACTCTGGTTATCGTTATTCAGATTTCCTTGATTTCCTTGATCGGCCATCTGAATTTTAAACATTTACCTCATATTAATATCACAAAATAATAGATAATCTAGTCAATTACATGACACGCAATTTAACCAAAACCGTCGATCATTGCGACTTGTACTCTATTTTCATATACTATGCGTCTATTACACACTAGTACAGAAATGAAGATTACAATACCAACAGAAAATTACACTAATAGTAATATGCATCCGTACACACATATTTTATTTTATTTTTATTTTATTATACTTTATTATTATTACTACTATCATTTCCTCCATTCACATTCATGGATATGGATTTATCCAAAAATCCATATTGCGCTCATCGTATTTCCATACGAGACGCTCTCCCACCTGACGCATCCTCTCACTGCTTTCTAAAATTTCCTCCCTAAAAGTCCTAAGTTCTTGGACGTTTTCTGCACTTATTGGGGGTGCAGGTTCTAGGACTGGGTTTGGAATCTGGGGTGCGGGTTCCTGATATGGAGGTGACAGTTCCTGAAATTGGTAAGGATCCTCTAAAATTTCCCTAATGTAATTATCATGGTAATAGGGATCTAAAGGGTCCATACCTGGGTAGGCTTCTATGTTCTGTATGGGTGGGTATTCCTGGATAGGGTAACGTTGCACAAAATCCCTATTATCGTCCCACCAGGGGTCGTAATTTGGGTCTAGAGGGTTTGGCGCAGGTACCCTAGGGATTTCTTCTGGGTTAAATTCATGCAGCTCCACTTGGTTTTCCTGGTTTTCTATCTCCATGGGTTGATCTTGGATTGGTAGTTGTGGTTGGGGTGCTACTAATTGTTCCAGACTCGGGTCAGCAGCAGTTGTGGCTAGGATATGAAAATTAGCTAGGCTTCTATTAAGCATATCCTGTGTATTGGCATCTGTTCTACGCTTAGCAGCTGCTAGAACTCTTTGCTGTTGCAACTTTCGCATTCTCTTCCTACGAGCAAAAGCTTCCTTACTGAACCATCCTCGTTTCTTATTAGGGAATGGCTCTTCTGACTGAGCTCTAAAAGCAAACACTCCCTCTTCCTGGTCAGCAGAATACCCAGAAAGGGCAGGTTGTGACGAAGTACCTTCACTCTTAGGTGATTCAGTCAACAGACGATTCATGTCTGAGGGTCCTTGATCACTCATACTGTAAACTAACAGATAGTCAAATAACACATAACAAATAAATACAGTTATGTATATATTTCCATAATTTATTTCCTAACACAAAATTTAAAATTTAAGTGTCAGCAGAACACTTCTTTGGCTCAGACCAGTGGCTAGGCTCTGATACCACCTTCAGTCGCAACCCCGGATCCCTTATCTGTCCCGGGAACGGGCGGACGCGAACTCAGAGTTTGGTGGTATCAGTTGTTTAATCTCGCAGCGGAATTTACATCAGGACCGTAGTTAGGAAATGTTTATCAGAGTAAAACCACCTTATTTAATATTAATAATCACATGGGTAAAACCCAAGTTTCTTTTTACAATACATTTATAGGGACAAACCCTATTTTATTGAATTTAAAACATCGTGTTTTAGATAACTTTTATAGCCACTTATTTTCCAAGCCGTCAGTGCCCTCGAGCTGGCTTTTTCCCAGTTGGCTTTCACATTGTGTTACCTGAAACATGTTTTAAAATATTTTGTCAGCGGGAAATACTGGTGAGTGAATCCCAGTTTAATCAAGAAACATTTTGTCAATTAACACAGTATTGAGAGCGATCACATTGTTTATTTCTACACAATTACTCATTCAGTACTGTCAATCCTTGAATTTTGGGTCATATTACACATTGGCTAACTCGTTGTCCAATGGTAACGTACTGTCATTCCGACTTACTACTCGCAAGTAATAAATTTTGTATACAAAACCCCAAATACCAGCAGTAATTGAAGAACTACAAAGACTCAATCACCGCTTAATCACAATGTAAAACAATTAAGGTTTTGTAAAACATTCCAAAAATGTTAACAAAAAGAGGATAAACTCACATTGCTGTCTTAGGCTTTTCGTAAGGGTTTCCTGGATATAATCTATAATTTATACAAATGTACATTGGTTAGTACCATAACCCTTTGAAAATATTAATAATACCCTCCCCGAGACGGCATTCCAACAACTACGTCGGGCAGAACCACGACAGTTGTTACGGAACCCTAAATCAATCGGGCAGCGTAACTATTACGAAACTGGGGTTATAATACTTACAACGGAGCAGAACCTCGCTAATTAGGGGTATAATACCCGTGTATTATAACTTCTCTACAGAATTGAGATTTAGAATTGAGATTGTGAGCGACGAAAAACGAAAACTGATGCGTTCTATATATAGTGTTGGATTCTGACTTCCAGGCGGCCCGCATAAGGTAATGCGAAGACTTACGCGGCCCGCGTCAACCACATGGTCAACATATAGCTTGTCCCGGTCATCCTCTAGACCGCCACGATGTCGACACGTGTCAACACCGGATGTCTCCGCGTTTAACGATCTCTCGCGGCCCGCGTCAACTGTCTAGAACTCTCACGCGGCCCGCTTTAACTAATGAAATCAGCGGAGTCAACTTCAGTCTTAATACCGCCCGCGTGAGATGTTGGGGTGGGTCTACGCGGCCCGCCTCAACTCCATTTTTCTTATTTTTATTTTATTTTATATGTTAAAACATAATTCGGGCTCGGTTTTCACATACGGGGTGTAATATAAAACATATTGAGACATTTTATAATATATTAGAGGGTCGGAAATATTTTGAGGGTGTTGGTTTTACCGAGGGTTGTTACACTTGCCTTTGTATTTACGTTTTTGAGTTACGTTTTCTTTTATGTTCCCAATATTATTCCAAGTTATAATCACTTGTTAAAATAATGATTATTTTAACTTTAAATTATATTTAGTTTTGGAATAATGGTTCAATCAGTATTTTGTAACAATACTTCTCAAGTATTTTATTTCGTATTTCCTTCCCAAGGATGGGGGTATCTTATACATGTATTTTCGTATTCTCAAAATAATATATTTTCAAGTCCCACTTTAGAAAATATATATATAACTTATTTGTCAAAAATAATGTATTCCAAGAAAATATATATTTTTCTCAAAAATCATATACCTTCTAAATACACTAGAAAAATATATTTTTATCTCCCAAAAATAATATATTTTCTTCTTGTTGCAAATACGATATAACTTGGTAATACGTACAAAAATCATATTTTCACTTCTTTCGTTTCCAAAATAATATTTACCAAAAATATATTGTAACAGTATTTTCCGGAATATTTTGTAAGTTACGTTCTGGTGTTTGGTTTCACAACATTAAGTGCGTAACTTATATATTGATTCCTTGTGATCTTTGGTGTTATTTTGGATTTGCAAGTTCTTGGTATTTGTTAAGTTACATTATTTTACCCTAAAATAACATAACTATTTCACAAAGTATACAAATATTCACACAAGTGTCTTAATGTAAATATATATTCTAAATATATATTCACCCATTTTTATTTATAAAAAAAAACCAACCTCTAATATTTGTATTTTTGTTACAAAAATTATGGCAAAGGTTGTATTGAAAACCATAGTCAAAATACACTAGTAAATATTTGTTAGAAAATATTTCTTTAAGTGTTTATATTTTTAGAAAAATTTCGCCATAGTTTCCTCTAAAAATGGAGGTGTCCATGCTATATAAGCATATCATTTTCTTTTCAAAAATCAACACACGATAATCAACAATCCACCCTAAACAATATTATTCTTACCAAGTGCAAGAACAATGTTATTTGCACTACAACATGAACTTGATCTTTCACAAAAACTTGTAGTAATTTGGTAAAGTGTTTAGTGGGTTTTGTTACCCTTTAAAGTGTGTTTATTCCTCTAAAAATCTCATTCTTAAAGAAACTAGGTATTTACAACTTGTAAACATATTTTACAAAAATGTTTATTTATTAGATCTTCTTGTTTCATAAGTGTTTATACACTTGTTTTTTTCACTGAAAATTAGTGTAGGTTTAAGTAAGAATCTAGTTCTACTAAAAATCATATTTTGAACTTAGTTTTCTTGGAAAATCATTCATGAATCTTAGATTCATAAGATTACTAGACTACTTTGATTATTGTTTTACAAGAAATTATTTTATTCATCAAGTTCATGTCTACACAAGA
Organism: Helianthus tuberosus; assembly: GCA_030545235.1. Classification (NCBI taxonomy): domain Eukaryota; kingdom Viridiplantae; phylum Streptophyta; class Magnoliopsida; order Asterales; family Asteraceae; genus Helianthus; species Helianthus tuberosus. The sequence goes on from CM060389.1 coordinate 128,142,210, forward strand.
AGATGATTATCTTATGTTGTCACATAATCATCCTCTCACTTGCTAGATCATGTGTTTAATCACAATCTAGCAAGCTCCATATGATGATCAACATCTCATTCTCAAGAAAACAATAAGCAAGTATTATACATACACTAAACAACACTATTTCACCAATATATCATCATATGTTAAGCTTTTGTTTATGATTCTTGTTCATGACTTTTAGTGATCTTGTGATTTTCAACATAATACATCTTTTAACCACTAAAAATAGAAGTATCAAAGGGTTACAAGGATCTTACTACTAGCTCTAAGCTAGGGAATAACTCTTGATGATAAAGATGGTGGATAAAAGCAATCGGGAGAGGTCCTTCAAGATCCGAGAGTTCCAAGCTTCCTTAAGCACCTTGTTACACCTTGAGATGAGCTTGAAATAGATGGAAACAAAATGGAAATGATGGTGGTAGTGGTGGCTACTTACGGCCGTGAGAGGGAGAGAGAGTAGAAGAGTTGTGGTGGTGTTGTGAAGATGAAGGTGAGCTTGTGTTCTTATAATCCATAATCCTTTGGTCCAATGGGTTTTGTGTCCCTCAAGTACATTACAAGATCTTATCATATCCAAGAGAAATCTTAGCAAGAGATTTAGTGAAATCTTGTAAAGATTAAGGTGGGGCCATCCCCATAACCGTATGTATGAAGGGGGGGGGGGTAAGTGTAAATTTGATGGTAAAAGATGTTAATTAGTTGAAGGTTAGGTGTAAGGTCTAGTGTTTTAAGTGTAGGATGTATTATGTAGTGTATTAGGGTGTTCGAGAACCATAACTAGCCAAGAAATAATAAAACAATGCTTCTAGCAATAATTTGGTGTTCCGGGTAATGTCCGGTTGTTCGGTTAGATACCGGTTCGTTAAAGTGTCAAATTATTCCGTTTAGTGTTCATTAAGTACCCTTTTGTGACACTTTTAATTCCCGACACTTAGGAAAGCATACAGGACCATTTTACCATATTTTTGCATGTTACTAGCTTATTTAAATGCTGAATTTTGCTGAAATATGCAGAATTTTGCACTTTGTGTGGGTTTTAGGCACTTTCAGCACTTAAACTATCACCTAGTGACGCAGTTTTATGGTCCTTACTTCCCTACACACCATACTAGTGTAGTACCTTGTCTCTGGCCCATATAGGGTCTCAAAACACTGTTTGTCTATGTACTGGCATTGTCAGCATTTTTCTGAGTTATCCGCTAATTGTGCTAACTGTGCTTTGTGCATCGTTTATGTCACTAAAGTTTGTATGTGATAAATGATGTGACAATATGAAATGTGATGCACATGTATGTATGATACAGAAATCAGAAAGCAGTTTAAGTCATCAGTTGTAATTGAGGCACAGTCATTAAGCATTAATCAATATTAATTAACTGTACGGATACCTGGATTTATGAGGGTCGTCACAAAAGGATCGTACTCCGATCCATGTTTAGTCTTTCGTTGCTAGTTATATTTCTTTCCATGTAAGTAATAACTGTTTTATAGATAATCATTAAATTTATAAAGAAATTACTTTTATTTTTCTAATAAAAACAAACCTGGTTGAGGACTGTTGACCAAAATCAGGCCCTTGGACCAATAATTTAACTGGAATTTGTTGACTTGTAAAACCAGGCCAAACAATGGTGGTGGATGGTTTAGAGTGGGGAAGATGAAGTGGGAGTGGTGGGTGGTGGGTTTCATATAAACTTATTTAATATTAATTATATTTTTTTAACTTTTTAGGTATTAATTTAACAGTAGGGGTATTTTCGTCATTTCACATCTACTTAACACCAAAAACTAACCCCCATCCGTGCCAGGGACTATCCGGGAACAAAATTGCAAAAGTTAGGGACTAAAGGTGAAAAATGGTCAAACCACAGGGACTATCCGGGTATTTTTCTCTAATTTATATATTGTTATTCGTTCAGACCCCCCGTAGTGGGGCGTTTTTTTTTTTTTAAATTCAAAAAAAACGCCGGAAAACGCCTACTCCTCCACTACACCCGGCGTTTCCGGGCGTTTTTTTTGAAAAAAAATGGGTTTGGCGTGATTTAAAAAACGCCGGAGCTTCATTTCTTTGTCCAATGATACCTTGCCATGTGTATTTAATATTTGTGTGTGTTTATGATTAGTTTTTTTTTTCTAAAAAACAAAAAAAGAGGAAGAAGAGAATGAAGTTGCAGGTGGGAGGTGGGGAAGAAGAAAGGAAGAAGAAGAAGAAGAAGAAGAAGGGAGTGGTGGGACTTTTGGTGGGGAAAAAAACAAAAAGTAATTTTTAACTTTATTTTTTTTTAGGTTTTTTAATTTTCTGTTTTTTATTTCGGTTTTTTTTTTTCAAGTAGTGTAATTTTTATTTTAAATTAATGAAGTTTATTATGTTTTAAATTAAAAAAATAATTGTCAAATGATTGCATGGGCGTTATTGGAATAATGCCCCACTACACCACTTTATGCTATAATGCCCCATGCTGACTGGGATGCCACGTGTCGGATAATGCCCCATGGTGGGGGCATTATAAGTTGTTACCACTACGGGTGGTCTCATTGCAAAAGTCTAAATTATCTTGAGTGTCCGAATAAAACAAATCAATAATATATATATTATATATCCCCCACCATAGTCCAATTGGTTAGGCCGGCTTCTTCCCTTTGGGAGGTCGCCGGTTCGACTCCAACTTGTGACAAATGGTGCGGGGACGTCCCAATGATGGATCGTTTCCTTCCGAGGTATGGAGCGGTCTTGAGGGCAACCCGGTTTTACCCAACTGTTACCCCAGCAACTCGTGTGGGGGCAGCATGGTTTCCGGGCGGAAGTCAGCTCGCGCGCCGGCCGGGGCCCGATTGAACATCGCGTCCGGAAATGCGGGGTTGACGGGGAATGTCTTTGACATGTCCCCGGAGACCAATCAGTCTTGTACAGAAAGTCTCCTTCCAAAAAGAAATCTATTCATAATATATATTATGACTAAGATGGATTTTATATAATATTAAGAGAAGAGATTTGATGTTGACACGTGATATTTTTAAATCATTTATTATAATAAGGATTAAGAAAAGGATAAGTGATATCCATATATTAAATTTAAAATTATATATTAAAAATATGAATAAAAATTATAAGGTTGAAACTTGAAAGAGAATGTCATGTGTTATTATTTGGAATACTTTAGGCTCAAACTATTTACACACTTGGTGTGTAGATAGCCATTTCAAAAAGGGTTTTTTTGTCTTATATGCACATTCTACAGTGTCGAGCTGTAGGCAAAGCGCGGCATTTTGGTCCGGTCAACCGGACAAAGACTGACGGGTGTCTGACGGGTCTGTTGACCGGACCAAAACGCCGAGCTTTGGCCGCGTTTTGGTCCTGTCAACCAGACACCCGGTCAGTCTTTTGTCTGGTTGACATGACCAAAACGCGGCCAAAGCGCGTTTTGGTCCAGTCAACAGACCCGTCTGACACCCGTCAGTCTTTGTCTAGTTGACCGGACCAAAACGCCACGCGTTAGCCACAGCTTGACACTAAGGATGTGAATATAGGACAAAAAACACTTTATGGTGTGCATATAGTATAATATAATGTAATATATGTGTGGGCGCTCGGGGGGGCAAAAGCAAAAGTGCACTAATTTTTAACGTTATTTTACTAATTTCGTGAAAATAACGTTAAAAAGAGGGGATCGTTAATCAGGCATCATGTGGTGGCGTTGATAGCCGAAAGACAAGGGGGTACATGCACCAATTGGCGTTTGTCTCAATTGCTGAGTGTTATGTGCCTTATGTCCAAGGCTTGATGCAAAACCACAATCGAGCCGGGGGTCTCATTGGAAGCAGCCTCTCTATTCCTACGGGGTAGAGGTAAGGCTGTCTACATCCCACCCTCCTCAGACCCTACCTTAGCTTTGCTATAGGTGGGATATACTGAGTACGATGATGATGATGATGATGATATAGGCAAATTGGTGTGCCAATAGGTACACCCATACTTTATTAGAAGTTAGATTAGATATATACTATCATGCGTATCTTTTATTTTTGTAAGGTTTTTTTACATTTATTAACATACGAAGCTAACAGAATATAGAAAATATTTGTATTACGACCCTTCTTATAAATACGAAAATATTTGCATTACGACCCTCCTTATTAATACGAAAACGTCCCATTTGAAGTGAGGATGTTATCCCTCTCTGTATAGCCTAACTAAAAGAAAAATCAAATGTTATTTTTGTAAAATAAAAAAGAAAAAACTATTTTATAAAACTGATCGATTGTAAAATAAAAAAGAAAAAACTATTTTATCAAACTGATCAATAAATGATGATTTTTCTGGTATAAAAATAAAACCATGTCGACATAGAAAACTACAGATCCCATTTAATATATAACTAGTAATATTGCCCGCGCGCGTTGCGGCGCGGGTACATCGCACATTTCGAGTATCGTAAACATCGAATGAATTAGTCCAAATGTTATGTGTTGCGTTAACCATAGAAAAACGTGTGTTTCGACGTATCCGATTAAAGTTAATGTAACCTACATAAGCATTGCGATTGGATCAAAACGTAAAATAAAGTAAATCGAATTTATACTGTACAAAATATAACGTATTATAGGTAACTCGACTCATACATAGAAAACACAGTGGGTATAGAGGAAAAACATACACGTGTAACAAAAAGATATTAATTAGAGCTTTTAAAAAAAGGAAAAAACCACAATTAAATTTCACTCGATTCAGAACAAAATTTAGGAAGCAATTAAACAATCATAAAATAAGTATAAAAATATATTAATTTTACGTGACTTGTTTTCCAAAAAATTTACGCCGAAATATAGAATAACTCGAATTTATACCGACAGGAACGTAAAAATGGGCACATAAAATGATTTTTTTTAACGGAAAGGTATTATATTTAACCTCACTCGATTTTTATTAAAAATGTTTACGTCAAAACGTAGACAACTCAAATTTATACCAAGATGTACGTTAAAATAGTTTCTTTAACGTAAAGGAACGATACGTAATATAGTATAAACAAAGTAATATAACCTAAAAATTTATAATGAAATTCAAAAAGAAAAAAAAAAGAAAATTATTTACAAACAACATGGATCGAACATAGATCCTCAACCAACTATCAAACAACATGGATCGAACATAGATCGAACATATCAGGATGTATTTTAATCATTGATTTTTTGTTATTTAACTATAAAAGAATGTAATTTAGTTAAATAATTAATTGAATAGACAATAACCAAAATAATCAAATAAAGAAAGATACAGGAAAGGTGAAAAGATAAAAAAACACATAAGAAGCAATTGAAGAAATAAATTAAAAATCACAATAGAGAGTTGAGAAAAGTACTCGAACCTACGGAAGAATAAAAAGCAAAGCCTTTACTACAAATCAGAGACCACCACATCACTTGGAGTAGTTTTACCAAACGGCAAACGTGGATCATGTAATGTATATATCTTAGTTTTGGTCGGTGGCTTTGACATGACAGCCACCGACTTTTGATTTTAAGATTTAGCTAGTAATTAGACCCGCGCGCATTGCGGCGCGGGTACATTTTAAACCTCGAATGGATTAGTCAAAACGTTATGTGACGCGTTCACCATATGAAAGCGCACGTTTTGACATATCCAAGTTAACTCAATAGCATCTTGATATTGGATCAAGATTACCTAAAGCAATCAAATTTCTAATGTACAATCATAACGTATCTATATGTGACCGATTCATACATAGGAAATGTAAGCATTAAACATGTATAAACGGAAAACTGACACGTGTAATCAAAAGACATAATCACATCAAGGATTGAAATTTTACTTGTAGCACATTGAAACATCGAGCGGATTAGTCCTACGTTATGCGATGCGTTAACCATATGAAAAACGCGTGTGTTGACGTATCCAATCAAACTTAGTGTAATTTATATAAGCATTGCGGTTGGATTAAAAAGTAAAGTAAATCGAATTTAAACCGTACAAAAGAAACGGAATCGACCTCGGGTTGGTTCGTTTAGTGGGGTTTCACCCAATCACTACACTACCCTTGCCTTTTCATCAATACTTAGTGGCGTCAAACGTATAGTAACTCAAATTTATACCGTAGAATGAAAGCGTATTATACTTTATCTGACTTGTTGCCGAACAAAATTTACGTCAAAATACAGGCGAGGTACTTTCTATTCAGCTTTAAATTCAACGGTGGCTAATATATTTGAAACGTGTTAATAAAATATGAGTCGTTAAGAGGTGTCTTAATATGATAGTTGAAATGATTTATGAAGTGATATAAATGCATAGGTGTACAGTTAGTAATTGTTGATCACAAAATTTACGTTCACACAATCCAGAATCCACTTGTAATAACAATCCATTAAACTCTTCATGGGCTTTTGTCAGTTTATGAACTTTTGGTTTTGCCTAAACTCTTCATGGGCTTTTGTCAGTTTATGAACTTTTGTTTTTGCCTGTATGGTCGGTGGCATTGGCCACCGACTTTGTAATTTAAGATAGTACTAGGAATTTGACCCGCCGCGCGTTGCGGCGGCGTCGAAAGTTAAATTAACTCGAATTTATACCGTATATTTGATCCAACTTGAAAAATATTACGTCACCGTTGAATGAAATACTATTATATTTGAGTCGACTCACTTTCGTACACAAAATAAGGATAAAAACATATTATTTTTTTACTATACTCGTTTCAGGAAAAGTTTATGTCAAACGTTAGTCGTTTCCATTGAAACGCGAATTTAAACCGATAGGTACGCTAAAACTGCCATACGTCGCGTGCTACGGCTGCAACACCTTAGTTGTTTATAGTTGGTGGTACGTTATGTAGTGTGTTAATCATAGAAAAACACGTGTTTCGGCGTATCCGATCTATCTCAGTGTAACATATATAAGTATTGCGGTTACAATGTATGATGATGACATGAACGTGTAATGCCCACACGTGAAATTACGCGTTTTTACATTGTTACACACGGTATGTTTGTGATATTAACGTCATTTGACATAGATAAAAAAAAAAGAGAATGTCTCCGTCGTTGCGGGGTAAAGTTGTAATGGTAACTTAGACAACAATATAAAATTGTAAAAGTTGTTTAGATATTAACATAGTTAGGCATAGATAAAAAAAACATATTAATGTGTGATACGCTACGGTGTAAAGTCGTAAAAGCAATTTAAATAAAATGAGACGCCAAGTTATTAAGAAGAAAGGTTGACGGATCAAAGTTATCAATTACCAAAAATTAGAACTGAATGTGTAACTTACTTAAAGAATAGGAGATGTAGGTGTCAAATTAAAATGTGTAGAGATCAACTTTTATTTTTAAGATAAGTAAACAAATATTAAATTTTATGTAAATAATTAATTTTAGTAGAGTAATAATGATCACATAAAATTTAAACTCCAATTAAGAAAAAAGAAATTTAAACAGCAATTGAAAAGGGAAAAAAACTAAGTGGGAGAAAGAAAATCTTAACTCCATTTAATGAGAAGAGGAGGAGGAGTAGAACTCATGACCCCTTCTTCAAGTTGAGACAAAACAACCACCAGACCAAAGTACAATCTGTTTTGCCTTAGCTCAAACAGTGTATGTATATAAAAGTAAAGGCGGTGGCTGTGATGTGACAGCCACCGACCTTTTGTTTTAAGATAGTATACAATATAATAGTATAATTATAGGGTCATGCTATTTACACACGGAGAAAATTATTTTCACACCCTAAAGCGCCGCGCTATGGCCAAAGCGGGGCGCTTTGGAGTAAAGTCAACCGACAAGAACTGAGCCTGTCAGGCTTTGTCTGTTGACTTTACATCAAAGCGCCGCGCTTTGGCCATAGAGCGGCGCTTTGGTTTTTTTTTTTTTTTTTTTGGGCAAAACGCCCCTCTTAGGTCAAAGCGCAGCGCTTAGGGTCTTTTTTAAACTTTTTTAAATTTTTTAAAATTGTTTTTAATTCACAAACGCGTCGATAATAGTCTAAATTTTACGTTTTTTCCATTATACATCATTTTTTAATATATATGGACTATACTGCAAGTTCCGGATCAAATCCGTTACGTGTGATGTCGTATTCCATTATATCGTATCATTTTGGTTTGAAAGCACAAGTACTCCTATGAGTAGTTTTATGTGTATCAGCCGCCTACCGTACATGTACATGACGTATTTTTTCATTAATTGTAGTATTATGATGTATATTGTCATTTTGGGTCGTACAAGTGCGTATTGAATCTGATTGGGTCGTGTCGGTGACATTCGGTTTTTAACGTGATGTAACGCATATACCCTAAGTTGAGCATTTCTTATTGTCCACTAAAACCATTATTTTTATAAAGCATTTTATTCTTGTTTTTTTGGTTATTGTCCTCTTTGTATTAAGTCAGTCGTTTTGTTAGAATACGTTTTATATTTATATTTGATTCAATTTAATTCATTTTAATAAGAATAACTTTTTTAGAAGTGAAATTTTAAAAATTTTTGTTTCTTATTCTTATTTTAATATTTTTTTCTATTTCTTTGTCCTTTTTTATATATACTTCTTTAGTATTTTTTAGGATTACTTAACCCAATTTCATGTGTTATATTCCCTAAACATGCAAAGAAAACACACAAAATGCTCTTTCAACCTACATTTGTTACATATAAATATCCGTACTTGTATAAAATGCACGTAATTTGATTTTTTTTTTTTTTGTATTAAATGGTAACTTGTTACCCTTGCATATTTTATAAAGTAAGATAGTAGAAATCTTTTTTTTTTAATGTTAGAAAGTCATATTATCAAATTTTATCCAAGTTTTAAAGATTCTCATATAATTACTAAATGCATAAATAGCTATATAGACAATCATGGCAACATCACCTTTCTCTTGTGGAAAACCAATAAAATTGTTTCAAAGTCAAATAAGCAGTAGAGGTGAGGTGACAACACAACAAAGCTTGGCTTCTGCATGGTCCTGAATCACGGCACCCCACAAAACCTAACCAATAGTGGTCCAAGCAAAAGTATACAATCGAAACTCAAACAGTGACATATAGACCAGACCTGACACACCAAGCTACAAACCAAAACAGTTCGAAACAAACTAATTAAATATATGTTCACAAACAAATTAAATATTGTAAAATTTGAACTTAAACGTAGACCAGTCACCAGTCAAAAATACGCCCAAAATGTAAAAAAAAAAAAAAAAAAAAAACCAAAGCGCCGAGCTTAGGCCAAAGCGGGGCGCTTTGATGTAAAGCAACAGACAAGGTCTGACCGGTTCAGACCTTGTCTGTTGACTTTACACCAAAGCGCCCCGTTTTGGCCATAGCGGGGCGCTTTGGAGTGTTTAAAAAGACTAAGGGCGTGTGCGAATAGACCCGGCCTAATTATATTTGGGATTAAATTAAATCAAGTTGACTTTACAAGTTGTTTATTTTTTACAACTCAAGTTAAGTCAGCACCAATCACAAATAAAGTTTAATAATCCACAACTTGTTTATTTATTTATTTATTTCTCAGATTAAGTCAGCACCAATCACAAGTAAAGTTTAATTAATCCACAACTTGTTTATTTCTTTATTATTATTTTTTTTAAGATTTTCCTTTAAAAGACAACTATACTACTCACTTCAAAACACATCTAACCAAACCACACATGTTTTCCAACTACTTATTCATCCTCCTGCTACTTGCACCGCTCTTGGCTCTCATAATCACCGTCCGTACACTAACAAATGCGGTGAGTCAACGGGGTCAAAACCATCCACCCGGTCCATATTCATGGCCAGTGTTGGGCAACCTAGCGCACATGCTCAAAGGCCCTCATGTCTACTTCACCGAGTTAGCCCGTTCATATGGTCCACTGTGTTCTGTGAAACTTGGGACCCATTTGTTTGTTATCGGCTCATCTCCCATGGCTGCAATGGAGATCATGAGAGCCCATGACAGACTACCTACGTACAGATGGGTGCCCAAAGCTGGTCAACATGGGTTGCAAGATTACTCACTTATTTGGGCGACTGAGTGTACGGATCATTGGAAGCTTTTAAGGTTAATTTGTTAACCTAGCTTATCATAATATCATTTATCTTTAACACTTTGCTTGTTTGTTACTATTTTATCTATATAAGTTTGAATATAAACTAGTGGAATTCTTCGCACGATGCTGAGATAATTTGGTTTGAGTCTGTATTGGTTTTGTTTGTTATGGTGTCAACACTAGGTATAGCAATTGAAATAGAGAAAAAAAAATAAAGTTGTAATAGTGACACGTGCTTATGATACATGAATAGCAGTACTGTTTCCTATATTACCTAATACCTAGGGCTGGCAATTTTACACGAATACACGACACGAACCTACACGAAGTTAACAGGTATCGTGTATGGCCTTAACAGGTATCGTGTACCAAACAGGTAGACACGAGATTACCTGTTAATTTTCGTGTATAAACAGGTTAAATACCTGTTTACCTGTTAATACCTGTTAGTACACGATAAGAAATTAAATTAAATAAAACTCATCAGTCATGTGCGTGTGGGTTCCTTAATTCCTTTCTATTTTCATTCCTCATTCAATTAAAAAAAAATAAAACCCTAAACTCCCTCTGTAACTCTCAAATAGCATGTCGTGTTTGTGTTTTCGTTCGTGTTAACATGTATTAACAGGTAATTTTCGTGTATAACAGTCGAACAGTCGTGTTAACAGGTAATTTTTGTGTATATCGTGTCGTGTTCGTGTTTGAAAAAAAGGACACGATAAGTTATCGTGTCGTGTTCGTGTATGGGATTTCGTGTATCGTGTCTTATCGTGTCGTGTCTTATCGTGTACGGGTATACACGATATGCCAGCCCTACTAATACCAGTATTGATGTTGGTATCCGTTTGATTCGTCATGGTACGAGCAATCATGATAGTCTACTTTGAATACAAATCAATTTTCAACAAAATTCATAACGATACATTGAGAAAATAGAATAAACAAATGTGCCTTTTACTTTCTTTAAAAATAAACTAACTCAATTTATTATTAGATAATCAAATAAAATAAAACTAAATAAGTTAAAAGACGTAATCGATTTAAAGTAAAAAGAGTGAAAGTCAAACTCAAGAAAAATAATTATAATATTATATATTAGATTCACCCTTCATTATCAATCCAAATTAACAATGTATACTAATATAGTTATTTATGTTTGATCGTAATTATTAACTAGTTTTTTTATATCGCGCGTTGCGGCGAAACCGAGCAAATGATAATGTAAAACAAACGTAATTTGAAAATAAAGCATGGTGTTTAGAAAGTCAAACCATTAGAACGATTTAGTTTATCATCGTACCGTTTTATGATACCAAATAAATATTTTATTTTGAGTATAACCTCATTTTAACAAAACTTATAACGGAATGCCATGGAAAGAAATCAAACACAACTACGTACTTAAGTTTTTAGAAAAAAAAGTTATAAACGTAACTTATTAAATAAGTTTCAAATTAATCGATAAATTAATATATGTTAAAAAAAGAAAAAAAAAACAATTATTAAAAAAGGTAAAGGAAATAGATATGTTTAAAAAAAGAAAAATATGTTATTATAAGTAAATATAATAATAAATTATTATAATATATTAAATAATAAACTAATAAAAAACTATATATTATAATAAAAATAAAGTTACTATTTATCGTTCCTCAAAATCAATATATATAATCATATGAACTTGGATTATTGGTGAAATCTTAATAAATAGATATTCACCAATTAAATACAAAATTAGACAATTAAATAAACATGTAATTAAGTACCTTTAAACTATTATAATATATTAAATAATAAAATAATAAAAAAACTATATATTATTATAAAAATTAAGTTACTATTCATCGTCCCTCGAAATCAATATATATAAATATAATTAGATGGTTAGGTTCCGGTAGTTTGTTAGATTATCCTTTTTTATTGTAATTATCGCTTTGTGTGAAGAGGTCTAATTTTCAGTTATTCTATACAAAGAGAAAACATTATTCGCTAACATTGTTTTGATCTCTCTTTGTATTCTTTCAAGGTCTTTGTGCCGGACGGAGTTGTTCTCGGCTAAAGGGCTAGACTCGCAATCTGTTTTAAGAGAGAAAAACGTTGACAAAATGGTAGAGTTTTTAAACAACAAACAAGGAAAAGTTGTGAACATTCGAGAGGTTGCGTTTGCTACAACAGTGAACATACTTGGTAACATATGTTTCTCCGAAGATTTCGTTGGTTTGGAGGGTGATAAGAAGGAAAGTAGAGGTTTAAAACGGGCTCTTTATAGGTTGATGAAGTTGGGGACTACACCAAATGTTGCAGATTTTTACCCTATATTTGAAGGGTTGGATCCTCAGGGTTTAAAGAAGAAAACATCAGAGGTTATGAATGAGGCGTTTAGCGTATGGGGACATGTGATTGAGGAAAGAAGAGTTAAAAGAGAATCTCAGAAAGGAAGTGATTTAGATGAACGTGATTTCTTGGATATTATGCTCAGATGTGCCTTTTCAGATCTGCAGATTAACCAGTTGACTGTTGTAAGTGGCTTGTTTTTAAGACCGGTGGGTATGGGGAGGATAGTCTCTTTGGAGACTATCCGCCACGTAATCACGGGAGGAGGATAGTCTCTTTGGGGACTACCCAACCCAAGGGTGTGGGGACTAGCCAAGACTACCCCACCATTAATAATATATTAATATATATATATATATATATATATAAAGGAGGAGAGAGAAGTCAGATGGGGGGCCCACCAATCTTGCCCCGTCTCCACCGTCGGAAATCCGACGCATTTGCCAAGCCGGGCCCCTTGGGGGCGGTGTGTGACGCAGCTAAAGGGGGGGGGGAGGGCCTTTTGCCGAAGCCCATACCTGGTAGTCTAATTGTCTTGTTTCAGTTGGGATGTTAACTTATAAGACTAGAGGGTATGGGGAGGCTCATCTCCATGAGGATGGGCCGCCACGTAGGCGCCACATCACCATCCCATGGAGGATGGGCCTCCTTGCTTTTTGAGAGGGGTGGAGGATGGGGCTACCCCACCTAATTATTTTATAATTTTCTAACTTTTTTTTGTTAACTTAATAAAAACTTCATAAAAATTAAAAAATACAATATAAAACAACATAAATAAATTCATTTCATAACATAAAAATAAAATTACATTTCCTAAAAATTAAAACTACTAATCCTAGAAACGGTAAACATAAAAACGAATAAAAATAACGATACGATTAAAAAAGTCCTCCGCTCACAACCTACGACGTCCATTTCTTCTTAACCTCCTCTTTCATCCGCCGATAAACCTCGCGTTCATCCTCCGGAACCGAGTCGAGTCCAACCTCATAATCCTAAAATCTTCCGCTCGAGCATAGTCGGCCGACACGGTTTTCTTGTGACTATATTTTTTGGCCGCGAACTCTTTGAACGAACAGAATTCGTTTATCAACTCGTCCATTTTCGAAGCCGCCCCCGAGCCGCCCCCTCCACCCGAACCGCCCCCTCCACTCGAGCCGCCCACTTTTTGCTTTCCGGCCGCCTCTTTTTTTTATTTGTCCCTTCCGGTAGGACGTTCGTTCTTGCGAACGGGCAACACATCCTCGTCATATATCGGGTCGTCGTTTATGTCGATTTGACAACGAGCGGTGGAGCCTCCCGCACTATAACTTCCGGACTCGGAAGTTTTAGTTCGTTTGGCGGTTGCGACCTTATTTGGAACCGGTATCCATTTTGGTTCTTTCTTTAAAACGTTCCATGCTAGGAGGTGCGGGAAAGGCGCCATATTTTTTGAATCCCATTTAGCCATCTCAAGGTTAAGAATGTCCTCGTCGTTACTCCCACTAGGAGGGCAAGTGTAAATTTGGTTATAATACCCTCAAAATTCATTGACGGTCTTGTTCATTTTCCGCCACTTGCCCGATACGGAATCGATATCACGCAACGGGCCTTGCCCCATAAGCTTGTTAAATCTATCTGTTGTCGCCTTCCAAAAACTAGTACCCGTTTGATTGTTCCCTAAATTTTTAAAAAAATGCATTAGTAAAAGTAAAAAATAAATCTTTTTAAATTTAAATTAAAAAAATAATAAACTTTGGTTCATACCGACAATCGGGCAAGTTGAGGACTTAACAAACGCAATTGCTAGCGCCTCCTCCTCTACTTTTGTCCACTGTCTCGGCTTTGCTCTCGAACCGTTTTTTTTTTTGCGGTGTCGGGTTCGCTTTCAACCGCCTTCCCCTTCCCCGTGTTTTTTTTTGCGCTTGAGTTCTTTAGGTGGAGATTCGGGGACTACTTCTTCATCATCATCGTCAAGTTGAACCGGGGGTTGCGGTTGGGAAGTTGGCGGTTGCGATTGGAATTGTTCAAGTTGAACCGAGTTGCGTTGCATGAATTGTTGGAGTGCTTGGTATTGTTGCATTTGTTGAACTTGGGACATTTGTGAGAATGCGTTAGGTGATTGTTGGAAACCTGAAAACGTAAATTGTGGAGACACCCTCGAAGGATCCATAGTCGGAGTGTAAGCGGGACTCGAAAAAAAGTTAGGTTGGTTCGGGTTGGGGTTGTTTGAGTTGAATGGATTCATGATTGTATAAAAAAGGGGAGTGTTTTTTATAAAAATGGATGAGAATGGGAGAAGTATTGAGAAAATGGTATAGAAAATGGATGAAAGAGGGGTATTTATTTAAAGTGAAAAAGTTTTTTTTATTTAATATATAGCCGTTGTAACGGCTAAATTGTTTGAATTCGAGGCCTGTGAAGAACGTCTTGTGGAAGCCGGATACGACGCGACGGGGCTAGGGGCGGTGTGGGGGACCGGCGACGGGCCAGGACGGGCCTAAGCCGGCCCCCATACCGTCTAGTCTAATTGTCTTGTTTTTATTATAGCTCCTGTCTAATTTTATAATAAAATATTTAAAAAGTACAAATGTAAATTACTTTTAAAATAGAGTAAACTGTCATTTTGGTCCCTGAGGTTTGGCCAGTTTTGCCATTTTGGTCCAAATCTCAAACTTTTTGCATCTGGGTCCTTGTGGTTTCACTTTTATTGACATTTTAGTCCAAAAGTGAAATTTTGCCAGATTCACCTAAATAAACCCTCCACTTTTGTCATTATCCACAGGGGTATTTTGGTTATTTATGTTTTATTATAAACCGATTATCACTTAAAATTAATAAAATTAAAATAGAGTAAACTGACAGTATAAAAGGCATCTCCTTCCCCAAATTCACCCTAACTCAAACCCTAATTTGTGTGCAGATCGAAAATGGTGGTGTGTTCATGTGGAGCCGATATATACTAAAAAAAGTCCTCGTATAAATCAAACCTGTTAGCTTTCATCCGTGGATTCTTGATTCAATTCAAAACCCTTTTCATTTTCCCAATTTCCAATTGGACCACTTTACTTAATAATTGTTGATGGAGCTGCCGGAGATCGGTTCTGTACCCTACGAAACCGCCGAAAACATCATTCTCCGGTGGGACGCCACCGCTTCCGAAGACGCTAGACTCCGTATGATCTTCGACGGCGACCGTCAAGAGATCGATCTATACTTGCAGGCCGTCGATCGAATCCAGCTTTCCATGGAGTCAACCACCCTATCAGATGATGAAGGAGCCGCCGCCGTACAGTCAAAGAAAGTCAACAACGCTATTCAGATTGCCATGGCCAGACTTGAAGACGAGTTTCGCAACATCCTCATCTCCCACGCTACTCCAATCAAGACTGAGTCCTTATCTGAGTCAACTCACCTCACTCCCCGATCCACTAACTCGTTCACCGAGTTTTCCGTACACAGCGATTACAGCACCAGGGTTTTGTGTTGTCCAGGATGTTCGCAATTGGGTATCGGCTCCACATGAACACACCACCATTTTCGATCTGCACACAAATTAGGGTTTGAGTTAGGGCAAAACTGGCCAAACCTCAGGGACCAAAATGGCAGTTTACTCTTTAGATTATTATAGCTCCAGTCAAATTCACATTAGATTTATATTTTTAGTAAACTACAGTATTTTTAATTTAATAATAGAGTTAATTGCCAAAATCGTCTCTGAGGTTTAGGCACGTTTGCCATTTTCGTCCAAAATGACACTTTTGTTCCAAATTGCCCCCAATGTTTGTAACTTTTTGCCATTTTCATCCAAATCACTAACTTAGTTTATTTTTTCTGTTAAGTTGAGGATATTTGGATGAAACTGGCAAATATAAAACCACAGGGACGATTTTGGAAATTTACTCAAACCCTTTTTAATTTCTTTTATTTAATTATTTTTGTTACATATATAATAAAAAAGAATATAAATGGAGTTTTTGGAAAAAAAAAATTAATAGTTTTGTCACATAATTTTTATAAGTTTTCATCTAAATCACTAACTCAGTTTATTTTTTCTGTTAAGGTGAAGGATGTTTTAAATTTTATAAATTAAGACAGAAATTAATTTACAGTTTCTTTATATAAATCAGTTTTATAAAGAGAAAACGTCATTGGTGTGCAACACATAACAATCGATTACAACTTTTAGTATTTATCAGTTGTAGAGATGGAAAAAAATTGTAAAACGGTTACATATTTTTTAAATGTGTTGAGCACCTAGAAAATATGTTAGTCGAAATAAAATATTTATTTAATTAAGATTATGAGGGTAACTAACTAATATTTTTATTCTGAGTGGCTTGAGTAAAGAAACTTTTGGTTCATAGCATTATAATTACAATTTGATGGGTAATTTTAAGGTTTGGTAACGATACGTTGTTTGATTGGGGGGGGGGGGGGGGGCACTGGCTTATGTTTTTCTTTAGTAGCGAATTTAAAAGAGTAGAAGATGAATTACAAACTCGGTACATATGATAAGATTTTTTTATTTGACCTTTTTCAATAAGGTCACCAGCATTTTAGTTTTATAAAATTTAGAGGTTTAAGTAGATTTTATTTTTATAAAACTGATCTATATAAAAAATTAGAAATTAATTTCGGTCTTAGTTTATAAAGATCCTTCGCCTTAATAGAAAAATTAACTTAGTTAGTGGTTGGATGAAAATTTATAAAAATTATACGACAAAGCTATTATTTTTTTCATATAAAAATTGCATGTATATTCTTTTTTATTATATATGTAACAAAATTAATTGAATACAAGAAATTTTAAAGAGTTTGAGTAAATTGCCAAAATTGTCCCTGTGGTTTTATATTTGCCAGTTTCATCCAAATATCATCAACTTAACAGAAAAATAAACTAAGTTAGTGGTTTGGATGAAAATGGCAAAAAGTTACAAACGTTGATGGGCAATTTGGTACAAAAGTGTCATTTTGGACGAAAATGGCAAATCTGCCCAACATCAGGGACGATTTTGGCAATTAACCCTTAATAATAAAATATTTAAAAAGTATAGCTCCCGTCAAATCCGCTTGAGATTTATATTTTTTAATAAAATACAATATTTTTAATTTAATAATAAAACATTTAAAAAGTACAAATGCAAATTACTTTTAAATCATTATAGCTCCCGTCAAACTCACTTGAGATTTATATTTTTAATAAATTCTAAGTTACGATTTCAGAGTATATTTAAAAATAAAAATAAACAGCTTAAACTTGTCAGATTATGAACTCTTAGGTTAAAATAAGTCTAACCCACTTAACTAAACATATTCGTGGGGGTCGACTCCATATTGACCCAAACCCATGAATTGTGGGTTATGTTAATGGCGTTTTTTACGTTTTGTGTCAAAAAATCACACCCTTAATAAGTGGGATCACAAAACCTTTTCCATGGTGTCGAAGATTTTCAAATTGTTCAATTATATGTTGTGAGGGATATGCTTTCCGGTCGGTTTATTGAGTCGGATCACCAATATATATATACAGCGTAGATCAGTTCGCTAAGTTTTTATTTTAATAAAACCCGACCCCCTATTTGGCTTGACCCCTGCCTCTAATCAGTGGAGGATCCAGAAATTTTTTTCAATGGGGTCCATTTTTTTCGGTGTTCAAAATTTTCATAATAAAACGTTAAAATTTTTGGGTCGGTTCTTGTTGGGTAGGGTCAGAGCGAGGTTTGAATTAGATTTAAAAAAAAATAGAAAAAACGAACTATACAAAGATTGAACTCATGACCTCTTGTTGGTAAAGAGAGTGTTTAACACTAGACGAACTTTCCTTTTCTTTCTATGGTGTCCACCTAATTGTATTTATGGGGTCCTTATAAAATTTAATATGCCGGATCTACTAATTTTTTTAAAAACATTGGGGTCCGGGGACCCCAACCCGCTTTATGTGGGTCCGTCCCTGACTCTAACTAAGATAAATCAACTCATTCATGAATAAATGGGTTACTCTATATGGTATTACTAATAAATTGCTTTTGCAGGAACTATTTTCAGGAGGAACACATAGTACAGCTTCAACCATCGAGTGGGCGTTAGCCGAGTTGATCAAGAACCAAGAAGCTATGTTCACGCTCCGAAACGAACTTGATAAAGAAATTGGTTCAACAACATGCATCAAGGAATCACAAGTCTCTCAGCTTCCTTACTTGCATGCTTGTGTTAAAGAAACACTAAGATTACACCCCCCAGCACCACTCCTACATCCACAAGCCATCTTAGAAGGATCTAAAATCATGAATTATAATGTGCCTAAGAACTCTCAGCTAATAATCAATGTTTGGGCTATGGGACAAGACCCGAGCCTTTGGGAAGACCCGGTGTCATTCAAACCCGAGAGGTTTTGTGACTCTAATGTGGATTTCAAAGGGCAAGATTTCAAGTTTTTACCCTTTGGTGTAGGAAGGAGGATGTGTCCCGGATATCCTTACGCGATTAAGCAAATCCACCTTATGTTGGCTTCGTTAGTTCGAAACTTTGATTGGTTTCTTCCTAATAACATGGAAGATCTTTCAAAATTAGACATGACCGAAAACTTTGGCATAATTTCACAAAGGAAAAAGCCTCTACTGGTCATCCCAAAATGCAAATGTTGATTGATTTATGCATGTTTGTTTCTTATAACTAGTTCCCAGTTATCAGTGTCTTTATGTTTTGTGTTGTGTTAAAGATTTTGTAATCTGTCTTTTGAATTACCTTTTACTTATTTTGGTGTAATAACAAGAAACTAGGAATTCTTTGTTATCAAGTTTAATATTGAAATTCTTAGTTGTTATGATGATATCAATGTTGTATATTTTTTAATTAATGTATGTGTTGAAATAAACTCATATATGACGTTGTGTGTCCACACATCCACCTTAATATCCTTATCTCTGTCACATTCATCTTCTACGCATGTGTCTTCTTGATGGCCTAAAAATAAGTTTCATATAACATAGCCGGTCACTGCCACCCTACAAAATTTCCCTTTTAATTTAATTGGGAAATTCTATTCATAGAGTACCCCTAAAGCTACCCTCAACCTACACCATCCTGCTTGAACTCTGTGTGTTACATCTCGATCTATTTTTATATTATTTCATTTTTTATGTCTTTTTTTTCTTTTTTATAATAAAAAATACATTAAAACGAATACCCTTTTAAACAATTACTATTAAAACAATTAACCTTTTGTTATAAAAAAGAAAAACACATACAAAAATGAAATTATACTAACTATAAAAAGGCTATGTCGGTGGTTTTTTCTTTCTTTTTTTGTCTTTTCCTAGCAACTTTTGAGTTTTTTTTTCTTTTCCTGGCAACTTTTGAGGTTTTTTTTTTAATTTATGTTTTCGGCTCATATGATTTGTGTGTTGTTTCTTAAATACCAACTTCTTTTGCAATTTACAGTTTTCATCAACTTTTTAACTTTACGTTTTTACCCCTTGCATTATTTTTTTGTGGTTTTGTTTTTTTACGTATTTTTTTCCCATCTCTTATAATGTACGTTTTCGGCCCTTATGCTTTGTTTGTTGTTTCTTAAATACCAAGTTCTTTTGCAATTTACAGTTTTCGTCAACGTTTAAACTTTACGTTTTTACCCCTTGCACAAATTTGTTTCTTTCTTTTTTGTGGTTTTGTTTTTTTACTTATAACATTTAATTTTCAGTATTGACTCTTACAACCTCCTAACTTTTTAAATAATTTTTAATCAACTTTTACGTCTTTATTTTTATTTACGTGTCGCTATAGAATTAAGTTGATTTATATTTCGACATATTTTTTTTGTTTTTTCTCAAGTTTCAGCATTTGCACTGACAAACTTTTACTTTGTAAATACTTTTCTAATCGAGCTTTCCAGTTGATGTAAGACACGTGTTGACATACTTTTGTATCGGATCAAAAATCAGTCGCCCCGCCGAAGCGCGGGTGTAACACCCTAGTTAAATAATATAATAAAATTGAACCATCGAACTAGTCCCTCTCTCTCTCTCTTCTCTTCAGACTGAGTGTAGTGGGGCAACCTTTTGAGTGGGCGTCTTGCGACACGTGGCGCCACGTCACATAAGAGGATTTTGACCAAAAAAGGGGTAGTGGGGCAACCTTGCTGGGTGGGGCGTCTTGTGACACGTGGCACCCATTTAATTTTGATTTTTTTTATGTTAAAAATATAAAGTGTTATATTTTTTTATAAAATTATTGATACTCATTAAATAAAATAACCAACATACAACTTATTCATTAAAAAACATACAACAATACACATCTACTACTCATCGTCACTAACGTACTCGTTTAGGTCGAGGTCGACTACATTGTTATTATCTTCATCCTCGTTATCTCCTTCATCCTCGTTAACGAGTTCCGCCTCGTATCCTGGTTGTTTGTTGTCCCATAGGTGATCGATCAAGTCATACATAAGCATGGTGTGTTTATGTCTATTCTTTATATCCATTATGTTCTCGAGTCGTGTCTCCGATGATACTTCTTGTGTCCAATACTCCGGGAACAATGAAGGGTCATTCTCATTGTAATCTTGGCAAATGGCTTTGTCTTCGTCTTCCAATATCATGTTATGCAAAATAATGCATGTGTAAATGACGTCATGCATTTTTTCCTTTGTCCAGTATCTTGCTGGATAATTGATGACGTGCCATCGCTTTCGAAGAACTCCAAACGCTCGCTCGATATCTTTTCTTGCTGATTCTTGTTTTCTCGTGAAATATTTTCTTTTAAGATCAATAGGCTCGGTGAACGTCTTTACGAACGTTGCGTACTCCGGATAGATACCGTCAGTTAAATAATATCCGCGTTTGTAGTAATTATCGCTCGCATAAAACGCTGAAGTTGGTGCCAACCCGTTTATAATCTCTTCGAGAACCGGCGAAGACTCAAACACGTTGATGTCGTTGTGAGAACCTTGTTGACCAAAATATGCATTCCATATCCAAAGATCATAAGATGCAACCGCCTGCAATATTAACGACGGTTTGCGAATGTCGCCTCTAGTATGTGTACCACGCCAAGCGGTAGGGCATTGTTCCCACTTCCAGTGCATGCAGTCCATGCTACCGATCATACCGGGGAAACCGTGAACGTGCTCATGCACTTCGTACATCCTTTGGAGATCACTCCAAGTCGGACGTCGTAAATAAGCCGGCCCATACAACTCAATCACACCTATATAAATTTAATTTAAATATGTATACGAACATTGACAGTAACATATAAAAAAATTGACGCTAAAGTTAAATATATAAAAAATTTGAAAACAAAATTTACTAAATATACCTTTACAAAAGTGTATGAGTGTGTCTCGCGCAGTCTTGGAAGACATTCTCAGGTACTCGTCAAATGAATCAACGCTTGTGCCATATGCAAGTTGTCGGATGGCCGCAGTACACTTTTGTAACGAAGTAAAGCCAAGATACCCACAGGCGTCATACTTTTGTTTGAAATAATCATAATCTTCCTCCATGTCGTTTGTAATACGGGTAAATAGACGTTTACTCATGCGAAAGCGACGTCTAAATATCTTCGCGTCATATACCGGCTCCTCCCCGAAATAGTCTTGCATCAGCCGTTGTTGTCCTGCGGCACGATCCCGCATAATATAAGTTCTTTTTCTAATCAGTGGGTCATCCGTTTCATTGTCCTCGCTAGCAACGTGAACCATTAAATTGATCGTTGTCATTACCGCCTCGTTGACGGCTTCTTCAAATTCATAAGAACTAGATGAAGTTGTATCGTCGTCGGACGAGGATGACGAAGGGACGTTGAACTCCATTTGTGGTTCCAAAAAAACAAAATGGTTATGTTGAAAGAATGTATTTTTAGAGTGTGTTGTGTTGTATATTTTTAGAGTGTGTTGTGTTGTATGGTGGATGTATATATATATATATAGTAATTTGGTTAAAAAAAAAAAAAAACAAAACAAAACTTTAGTCAATATATCCGTTGGAACCACAAATGTAACGGCTAGTTTCTTTGATTTTTGTGGAAAGTAGGCGACGAGAACAGGTTGGGCTGGAGGGGGACGCCACCCAAGTCGCCCCCGGGGACGGTGTTCCAGGCGACCTGGGGCGACCTGGGGGTGAGAGTCGCCCCACTACACTCAGTCTCATAGTTCATACCACTGACTGCCACCATAGAACCATCGCATCAAGAGCAAATCAACCATCATTGCTAATAATAATCGTACCAATCTACCCATCTCTTCATCTCGAATAAAAGTCCCATGGTATGGTCCTGTTTAATTACTACTATTACATAGCTCGAATTTTGGACATGAACATGAACATGGGACAATTCAGGGCCGACCCAGAGGGGTGCGGGGTGGGCGACGGCTTAGGGCCCAAACGCTCTGGTGCCCAAAAAATTATTTTTTTAATAAAGCTATTTGAAAAATGACATGATGAGACGCATGGTCTGGCGGTTCTCATGTCACTTTATGACATTAATTGATTAATTTTGTGTTTCATTAAATCAAAATGGAAACTATAATTACTTCTTAAACCTAATTTAAAAATGATTATTTATGTTAATTTATTAAACTATTATTCAATCTACAAATAGTTGTCTGTTTCATTTTTTTTATGAAAAAGTCTTATTTTCTTTTTTTTTTCTTTCAACTCTGTGTATTTTATAAATAAATTTGTGTATTTTCTAAAAGTTAATATTTTAGTGGCTCGTATTTCATCTTCGCACAGTGCCCACAAATTTTTGAAAATTTCAGAAACGGCTCTGGGACAATTTCAAGAGTTTAGGGAAGAAGATGAGTTGGATGAAGTTTAAAGAGGAAGGGGTGTTGGTAAAACTCATATTTCAACCACTCCCAACAGTCACGTTCTACTCCTTTCTTCGGGTTACTCTAGCCCTAAAACAGACCCACCAAGCCTACCCAAAAGGATGGCGACGGGGTAGCCAAAACGGGTACTAACCAGGGGCGGACCTACCTCTTTGGTAGGGGTAACCCTCGCTACCCCTTGGTCGGAAAAAAATTGGAAAAATTAGTGTAAATTTTGGAAAAATTTGACGTTTTTTCAATTTCGTTACGGCTTATTTATAACACGTTACCCCTTGGTCGGAATCCTAGATCCGCCACTGGTACTAACCCGATTAGCGTACCCGTAAGGCGCCCCTCCACCCTAATACATAGCCTAATTCAATATTGTGAGTTGTGGTCCCACGACCACACACTTCACTACATATGTAATTTATGACTATCGTCAATTAAAGCGTTACAGATAATTATTCAAGTGTTGCATTGGTTCATTGATTTTATCGAATAATGTCAGTTTTGTTTTTTTCAAATTGACCCAAAAGATGACTCTGTCGACTTGGTTGACCAAATGATTCAACTTTGCTTTTAAAGTGTATGATTAACTTCCATGAGTGTTTTGCAACTAAATATTTGGTGCGGAAGAATATAATAAAAACTCAGTTTGGTCATTTTGATGTCAAAATGTCAAGAATTGGTGGCAAGTAGTAATTTATTTTTATTAATGTTAACCTCACTTAAAGTGGCAATGAAATAACCAATTGAATGTATTATGAAGAAAACAAAGTTGTAAAAATAAATTGGTGAAAATATTCATCATGAGACCATGAATAGATTAGTGAGAAGCATGTACTTGTGGATTTATACGTGTATGTATTTTGGAAAAGTTAGGGTGCGTGTTATACCTAGCGAGAGGTGGACGTGAGTGCTGATGTGGCCTCACGCTCATATGGGACACCACATCGTCTTGGCGTGAGAGTTGAGACCCAATCAGTAAGTGAGCTCACACAAGTGAGCCACACAAAAGCATCGAATCCATTTTTTTACCGTTTTACAACAAGGGAAAACAAACAAAAAAAAACATTTATAAATAGAAACAGACTTTTTGTTCTTTACACAAGAAACTTCTCCGCTCTCTCATTCTCTACAAGCAAAATGAACGCAAACAAGCACAACTCGAAAGATTTCCGACTTAATTCCTCGCAAGTGTATTCCCGGCAATTTGATCATCTGTTTGTTTCACTACCGCCATTTGTTGATTGGAATCAAAACATTCCCAACACCCAACAATCACAATAATCCGACCTTGGAATTCTTCTGAAAACCCAACCTGATATCATCCCCGAAACCCAATATTCATCTTTTACTTTTATTTTTATTATTGTTTACATATAATTAACATCAAATGTATTAAAAATAATTAAATAAAAACGTGATGTCGCACACTCACTAACAATAACAGTACTTGAGTAATGAATGAAATTGAAGGGTGGTGGCAACTAAGGCTTCACCCTCACCAGGTATAATAGATACCCTTAGGATTTAGCCTAACTCTAAGTCTCGATACACTTGAACTTTTAAAACAAGATTGTTTTGTTTAGCTAAAACTATGGGTGTAAACAAGCCCAGAGGCTCAAGAGGTACTCGTTGTCGGCTAGGTTAAAAGCTCGAACGAGCCGAGCTTTAACGAGCTCGAGCTCGAGTCTGAAATAGAGCTCGTTTAGTTATCGAGCTCGAGCCTGAAATAAACGAGCCCAAACAAAAATCTATTTATTTTATATATAATATAATAATGATAGTGATAACATTGGCGAGCCGAGCTTTGGCTCGTCTAAGCGATAGTGAAGCGAGCTCTAGCCGAGTTTTTAGCTCGTCTAAGGTTGTTCTTAAAATAGCTCGAACCGAGCTCGAGCTTTGGGTTTTACTCGCGAGCCGAGCTCGAGCACAGATAAGTAGGGTCAAACCGAACCGAGCTCAATATTTATAAAAACATGACGAGCCGAGCTCAAGCTCGGCCCGGCTCGTTTACACCCCTAGCTAAAACAATATTTCTATCCGGAAAAGAAATAAGAAGTAAAGAGAAAAACTTATATGGATTAAAGAGAGAGAGAGAGAATGTTGATTATTCTCACGCAAACCACTTTTTTTTATCCTAGTTGTATTAGACCGTGGGGTATGGTGGGGCGGGGGTTTGAGGCATGGGTTGACATATGGAACTTTGAAAACTCAATTCACAGACTCATTTTGTATGGGGTATGGTGGGCGTGGCTAGGCCAACGGCTAGTTTGAATTGGCCATTGAGAGCCCGCCATGTCACCTTGCTAGACCCGTCCCACGCCCGGCTTCAAACCCCCGCCCCTTGGGCCACGTCCCAACCCAAGCCCCATACCCCACAATCTTAGTTAGGTGGGGTTCGAGGGGTAGAAAATTTTGTCACTGCTTTAGGAAAATCATCACAATCATCATCTAGTTTATTATTGGTAAAGCTAGGAATTTGCTTTTTAGTAATACTACAATACAATTGTTCTTAACTTAAAGTATACTATTTATTTAATGAGTTAGAATCTTTACTAAGCCTTTCTAAACAATCAACCTAAAAAAACCCAAAAAAAAAGTGGGTGTGTGAAGTGTGTGGATTTCAAAGTGTTCTTTAATTGGATTTAAGGATTTTATCTTGTTTGTCAAATGATCAATTTTCACCAAGTATTATTCCCATAAATCCCTTATTTTGCATTACGTTTTTATATGGAAGCACACGCCTTCTCCGAAACTGAGTCACCCTTTTGATAAATAAATAAAAAGTTAACACTTCTTTTTAACCGGGCTACATTGGTATGTGAATGCAGCTTAACGCAAAAGCATTTATATCAAAACCCGTTTTAACTCAAAAGGAGTTGATAGTTGTTTTAGCGTGTTCGTTCAAGCAGAAATTGTTATGACTTGTTATCTGGCATGGCTTGCGTGATTTCTTTTATTGTGGAGATGGTAACCATAGTATGCTTAGCGTAATTTTTAGAGGGTGTTTGAGATTACGTTTTGAAGTGATTATTTGATTATTGCGTTTGTAAAACATAAATAATCTAAAAAAGTGTTTGGATGAAAATGTGATTATCTGCCTTCAAAACGCAGTTTTGGAGAAGCATGTACCTACATGCTTTTTCAAAACGTAGTTTGAAAACGCAAAATCTATTTTAAAAACGCATAATCTATTTTAAAAACGCAACACCAAACACCCCCTTAAACGTCTACCGTATTGACCCATATCAACAAATTCGACAAGCTTGACCCGCATGTGTGTAATAAAGTTAACGTGTGTGTCGGTGTCATGTGGTGTAAATCACATCAGTTAGTGCAAAATATACTAGTCTTAAAAGTGCTTTCCTGCATTTTGAAAAGTCAAAAGTTTAAATTTTAATTTTTTTTTGGAATATTACCAAAAAGTAAATATAATATAAGATGGGTTTACGAAAATGTGGGTATTACAATTCGATTTATAACAAAATTATTTAAGAATTGCTATTTTGAGCACCTTATTTTGAAAATTCTCGAATATGTGAAATAAAGGATGGAAAAAGATGCTAAATTGTTGTAGACAAAACGTATGTGTTAGATCATACGTAGTGGTTTAGTGAATAATGCCCCTATCCTTAGGCGTTTTCAGCCATGTGACAGTCCAGCCAGCAAAGGGGCATTATTGGACGTTTTTACAAAAATGGCGTAGTGGGATAATGCCCCGTCAATCATTACACAATTATTAAAAATTTTAATTAAATTTCATTTAAATAAAAAACATTACATTCTTAAAAAAAATCAAAAGTTAAATAGAAAACATTACATATCTAAACCACAAGGACCAAAATTCAAAAGTTAAAAAGTTAAATTTAAAACCATATCTAAACCACAGGGACCAAAGTTGTCAAAACTCAAAACTTTTAAAACCTTTTCTGCATTTCATCTTCTTCGTTTTTTATAGAGACTTTTCCGGCAACAATTCCGGCTAACCACAAAACCCATTCCTACTCGAATTCGTCTCATTCTGGCACAAATTCCAGCTATCTCCATCTGATTGGCCAAAAAAATTGTCATTTTAGCGTGATTCAAAGCACGCCAGTAGGGTTTTTTTTGTGAAAAACGTCGGATCACGCCGAAGGGGGTGGGGGGAGGGCAATCCTTTGACTGCAAAACTTGTTACACTCTACGTCCTTTAGCACTAACCTAGTTAAAATTTTCAGTTAAATATGGTATGTGTTTTGCCCACGAGGGTAATTCAGTCATTTCATCAATAAATTAAAAAAAGCAAATTAAAAATAAAACATAAAAAGTAATAAAACATATAAACACCATCTCTTTCCCTCTTTAATCCCAAACACCCCCAAATCACAAATTCTCATCTCATACTTCCAGTATTCCAAAAAACCAGAAACAATCCAGGTGATTCAGATCTTCAAGATCTGTTCTACAGTAAGATCCTTCCACAATCTTGAAAAAAAAAACCATTCAGATTCCCTTTTTTTAATCTTTAAGATCTGCGAAAAAAACCCAAACGAGTATACGTCCGACTTGTGGGTTACCCTTTCAAGACTTTACATAAGTTGGGCCAACATACACAATCGAGCCACATGGTAGATCAGAGAGAAGATCATCCCTTCAAGCTGTTGGTTGCATCGTGGATAGCTCAAAACCAGATAGTTTTGCTTCCCAATTGACATGTAATAAAACCAGATAGTTTTGCTTCCCAATTGACATCTGAGTGCTTGTGTAATACCAAGCCAGATCTACAATCTTTGAGTCCATGTGAGTGTAACTGGGTCACTTAGGTATCGGGCAAGACTTAGCCTAGCCTCAAACTTGTTTATGATAATCTTCTCATCATTTTCATCATAAAACCCAACAAAAGAGACCAGATTTTGATGCTTCAGACCAGACAACATTGTAATTTCTGTCTGAAACTCTTCTAATATGTGCCCCCTAAACTTAGGATCTAACCTCCGTGCAATAATATCAATTAGATTTCCGGAGCTTAAGACTAATCGCCCCTTGTACTCGTTTCCAAATCCATCTCGTCTGACTATATTTCCATCAGCAATTGTTGGTAGCGGTTTGTATGTCTTTAAGGGAAACTTTTAGCTGATCAAACTTGTTGTCAAAAGAAGACATGATGATCGATTTGTGTTTATCAAGTCAACGAGGTGGTGAGGAGGTCGATGGTGGTTGATGGTGATGATTGAGGCTTGTTGATGGCGGTGGTTTTGGGGGATGGTGGTGCTGATTTGAAGAGTTTACAGGGAGAGAGTGTGTGTTCAAAGTGTGTGATTTTTTTTTTTCAGAATTTATTAGTTCAATACATTTGTTTTTCATATCATAAATGAATGGAAAGAAAGAAAAGGAAGGGAAAAGACAATATTGCCTTTTATGTGACTTGACTTAACTTAAAATTTTAACCTGGTTAGGGGTAAAGGACGAAAGGTGTAATGCGTTTTCTAAATAAAGGATTGTGACTGTAATCATTGAAGTTAAAGGTCATTGCAACCCGCTACAAACATAAAGGACGAAAAGTGTAATTTACCCTTTTATTTATCTCTTTTTAATTTTAAAATTCAATTATTTTATAAAAGTTCGGACTATACCGTTACAACATGCTTATTTTATGTATGTATTATTTTATGTATGTATGTATGTATCAGTTTAAATTTTACTAAAAAGAGAGTTATGAATAGTAACGTATAAATAATCGAATCACCAACATGTGTGTTATCAATATTGCTTCACGTTTACTCTTTTTAAGTAGTTTCCAATTTTCGTTGTTTTAACAATATAATTTAATGCTTATGACATTCTGCAACTAACATCGTGACATATTTATCTACGTTTCAATAACATGTTTATTTATAAATGAATTAGTCAAATGTAATTGATTTTTTTTGTTCTTCGTATTTTAATATAATTTCGTTTTTTCTTTGTTGTTTTCAATACAAATTCGTTTTTCTTTTGTAACTTTTTATATATAACTAGATTTAAGACCCGCCTCAATGCGGCGGGGATTCTTTAGTGATAACTAAGTCGATTTAGTGCGCGCACGTTATGTTGAACCTATCAAACAGGAAAAAATAGACGATGTAAAAACGTTCACCCGCAAAATTTAGAACGAAACGTAAAAATGTTAAACCAAAGACGCACGTTGTGGTGTGTTAAGTCACAAAATTTAGAACGAATGATAAAGCTAAAAATTTGCGGAAAATGAAAAATATAAAGGACCAAAGTTGAAAGTAAAAAAAGTTGTGTGGATAAATTGCAACAGATAAAAAGTTTTGTGTTAAAAGTAAAAAAAAAACAAATAGTTTTGGGTTAAAAGTAATTTATAAAATACTTTTGGGTGAAAAGTAAAAACATCAATTTTTTTTTTGAAAAACCCCCAAAGCCAAGGTTACAACAACCATATGTATAACCATTTTTTCTTTGAAAAACCCCCAATGCCAATATTACAACACATAAGTAAAAAAAATCAAAGTGGTTAAATCGCAAAAGATGGAAACTTTTGAATTAGAAGTGAAAAATCAAATTAATCAAAGGGGTTAAATTACCAAAGATTAAAACTTTAAACTTACATTGTCAAAGATTAAAACTTTAGGGTTAAAAAGGAAACAAAGATTAAAATTTTAAACTTAAATTGCCAAAGATTAAAACTTTAGGGTAAATTGTCAAAGATTAAAACCTTAGGGTTTAAAAGGAAACAAAAATTAAAACTTTAAAGTTAAATTGTCAAAAAATTAAAAGTTTAGGGTTAGAAAGGAAAATTTCCATTTTTTTAAAGCCTCCCAAAGCCAAAGATACAAGATATATATGCACATATAAGTTGCTTCTTTATAAGGTTTTAATATTTTACAAAGTTCTGAATATAAGCCACGTATCTATGCGTTTTTAACATAACATGTTATGTTCATATTTTTTTAAATTTAGTGTACAACTGTATTCCTAGTTTCCTATATAAATTTTAGAGTAAATTGCCCTTTTGGTCCATGTGTTTTGGTCACTTTTGCCACTTTAGTCCAAAACTCAAATTTTTTGCATCTGGGTCCCTGTGGTTTCAGTTTTATTGCCATTTTGGTCCAAAAATAAAATCATGTCATATTTGTTTTATAAAATCCTGCCATTTCTTTTTTATAAATAAATACAATATTTTATAAGACAAATATGACATGATTTGCCCCTGGGGAAAATGACAAAATTGCAGGATTTTATAAAGTATGACCTGGTTTCATTTTTGGACCAAAATGGCAATAAAACTAAAACCACAGGGACCCAGATGCAAAAGGTTTGAGTTTTGGACTAAAGTGGCAAAAGTGACCAAACCTCAGGAACCAAAATGGCAGTTTACTCTAAATTTTATGAAAACAAAGTTGCATTCAAATCTAATGTCGTAAACTATATCAAATGCCCGATACCATAACTAGGGGTGCAAACGAGCCGAGCCCGAGCTTGACCAGGCTCGAGCTCGATTAACTTATGTAAGCTCGGGCTCGAGCTCGGCTCGATTCGAGCTTTGTTTTCAAGGCTCGAGCTCGGCTCGTTTGTATTTTCTCAAGCTCGGGCTCGGCTCGTTTATTATCTATTAATTAATATATTAAATAAAAATAATATAAATAATAGACTTTTTAGGCTCGCGAGCTCGATAAGTGAAGCTCGGGCTCGGGCTCGTTTACTAAATAAGCTTATTTTTAGGTTCGAGATCGGCTTGTAAACACGTTTGAATAAGTTCGGCTCGGCTCGTTTACACTAAGGCTCGACGAGCCTAACGAGCTTCGCATACGAGGCTCGAGCTCGGGCTCGATAAGCAAACGAGCTTTTATTTTAGGCTCAAGCTCGGCTCGGGCTCGATAAGGCTCGGCTCGTTTCGAGCTTTTTCTCGAGCCGATCTCGAGTAACTCGCGAGCCGCTCGGTTCGTTTGCACCCCTAACCATAACAAAGCACGAACCAAAGTACCGGCCAAAATCGAATTCCCGCGGCCCCACACGCTCAAACCCCACTCTTTTCACCAATTTATCAAAAAAAAAAATTTAACGGCCAACATAATCATTCACGAGCCCTCTTGGGGTACCCACTGGACCAAACGGAATACTCAAAGAGTAACCCGAGTCCACCACTAATTCCGAAGAAAAAACCCAATAACCCACCCGCCTATAGACACGACAGTAAAATTACCGATGAACCTCGTTTGACTCAAAGATCCAACCCAATTTATCAAGAGTGTACCTATCCACACACTCATCTCACTATCTACACACTCAAAAAGGTGATTTTTGTCTTTACATGCACACCCTGCAGTGTCGAACTGTGGCCAAAACGAGACGTTTTGGTCCGATTAACCAGACAAAGACTGACGGGTGTCTGACGGGTCTGTTGACCGGACCAAAACGCTGAGCTTTGGCCGCGATTTGGTCCTGTCAACCAGACAAAAGACTGAAACCCGGTCTGGTTGACAGGACCAAAACGCAGCCAAAGCTCGGCGTTTTGGTCCGGACAACAGACCCGTCAGACACCCGTCAGTCTTTGTCTGGTTAATCGGACCAAAACGCCCCGTTTTGGCCACAGTTCAACACTGCAGGGTGTGCATGTAAAGACAAAAATCACCTTTTAGGTGTGTAGATAAACAAAATTGGTGTGGATAGTTTGGCCCTTTATCAATTTTAACCGTAAAGAAATACAAATAATTCACGTCAATATCTAGACATTAAGTCGAATTGATCGCGTAATAGTGAATATTTTGTCCCTTTTATTAGATAAGTACCCACCGTCCCTTTGTCAAAATTCCATTCCTCTTAAAACCATCGTGGGTCCAAAAACTGCAACTACCGCCACAAAAACCTTCACACACACACACACTCACTCTCCCATTTCCCGGTCACCGGCAATGGTAGTAGATGGGTAAAACAACCAGATGGATCCGCTCCCTTTTCCGGTCCAAAAAACCCACTTCATCATCCACCGGGTCGGGTTCTAAAAAACACCTTAAACCTCATGAACCATCAACAGGAATTAACCCGTCAGAAAATTTAAATCTGTACCCCGAATCGTTGGATGCTAACAAGCACGCGATCGCGGTAGCGGCCGCAACGGCCGCGGTAGCCGAGGCAGCGCTTGCCGCGGCCCACGCGGCCGCGGAGGTAGTTAGGTTAACTACCAGTGGTGCTAGTAGGGGTTATAATAATAGTAATAATAGTAATGCTGACGTGGAACGGAGGCGGGTTTCGGGTGCTGTGAAGATACAGGCAGCGTTCCGGGCGTATCTGGTAAGATGTTGATAATTGTGGTGAATTTACTTTTGTGCCCTTGTGTGTTGGTGGGTTTTACGGGTTACGGCCGTATTGTTTTGTTTTGTTTGTACATTTAATGGGAAGTGAGTGATGGGTAGTGGTCGGTTTCGGTGGTGGTTGGGTTGGCCATATCAGATTTCTTTTTCAGGCCACTAATGTTTTTGGTTTTTTGCAAACATTTGCACATGGGTCCTGGGGTTTGGAATTTGTTTTTTTTTTTTTTTTCAGTTTTCCCGCTAAATAATTAGAAACTCGAAAGAGGAAAACTGTTAAAATGGTTCCCGAGGTTTGGTCAGTTTTGTCATTTTAATCCAAAACGTAAACCTTTTGAATCTGGGTCTATGTCGTTGGTTTCAATTTTGTTGTCATTTTCATCCAAAAGCAAAATCTTGTTAAATTTTTCAATTAACATCCAATTTTTTTTATCTTTTTCCTCCCTTTTAATGAATGGCAAAATTGTCGGATTTTTTTAATTGTTTTAATAAAACGTTAAAATACCATTTTGCTCTTTATGAAAAAAAAAAAGAAGGAAAAAGACAAAAAAAACTGGATGTTAACTAAAAAATTTGATCAGATTTTGATTTTGGATGAAAATGACAACAAAATTGAAACTACATGGACCCAGATTCAAAATGTTTGAGTTTTGGATTAAAGTGGAAAAAGTGACCAAACCTCAAGGACTATTTTAGCAGTTTACTCAACTCGAAATGTATACTTTTTGCAACAATAATTATTTGTTTAGTAATAAAAAACACGGATGATTCTTGCGGTTTAAATTTTTTTTGAATTTGATCTCTACTTTTCCAAAAGTACACGGATGGTCCCTATGGTTTCCACTTTGTAACTCATTTAGTCCCCAACTTCACCAAAAGACACATCGATGGTCCCAGCGGTTTGCACTTTGATAAGAAATCATCATCATCATCATCATCATACTCAGTAAATCCCACCAATAGCAAAGCAAAGGTAGGGTCTGAGGAGGGTAAGATGTAGACAGCCTTACCTCTACCCCGTAGGAATAGAGAGGCTGCTTCCAGTGAGACCCCCGGCTCGATAGTAGTTTTGCATCAAGCCTTGGACATAAGGCACATAACACTCGGCAATCGGGACAAAGACCGATTAGTGCATGTACCCTTTTGTCTTTCAGCTATCAACGCCACCACATGATGCATGATTAACCGTCCTCCACTTTTAACGTTATTTTCACGAAATTAGTAAAATAACGTTAAAATTAGTGCACTTTTACTTTAAAATTAGTGCACTTTGATAAGAAAATTATTAATATTTAGACACTAGATGTATGTATTTTTAGCTTTCGATAAATTAGACAAATGGTTTGTTTGGTTTCGAATAATTTTTATGATTCTCGGCTTAGTTTTAAAGTGTTTGCGGCATGTCTAGGCATGAGGCGGCCCTGGCAAGATGGTTGGCTTTGCCAAGGTGGCGACTCCAAAGAGGCCCTCGACTCTTGTACATGGGCAGATTTTATGCGTCTTTAGGTTGTACGTATAGCTTTTTTAGGTTGAATATGGGGTTACAGGCTACTTAGAGCATTCACATCCTAACCATCAAATTATATGAGGAGGGGTTTTTATATTATAAAGGGTATAAAAAGTGGTTGTGAGTAGAGGAGAGAGAAAATGTTACTGTTCATCTGTATATTTGGGGGGACACTGTTCACCCGTTATAATTTTTTAATATATTTTGAAAGTGGTTGTGAGTGGAATTGAGAGAAAAATGTAATGATAATATTATTTAATTGAAAGGAGAGAGAAAAAGTATTTGTTTTTAGTGGAAATATATTGATATAGGAGTTGTTTTTTAGTGGAATGTATGTATAATTTGATGGATTGGATGTGAATGCTCTTATATGTTAAATCATATACATAGGGGTTTTAATACGTAAGAGCATTCACATCTCTTCCATTAAATCTACCCTATAATTCCACTAAAAACAAATACATTTTTTATTTCCTTTTAATTAAATAATAGTTTTTATACTTTTATCATTACCTGTTCTTTTTCCTCCACTCACAACCATTTTTAAAATATATTAAAAAATTATAGAGGATGAACAGTGCCCCCTCAAATATACAGATGAAAAGTTCATTTTCTCTCTCCTCCACTCACCACCACTTTTTATAATATAAAAACCTCACTCACAAAATTTGGTGGACGAATTGTGAATGCTCTAAGTTTTACTTGTTAAATACTTAAATTGCGGGTTTTTAGTATTAGTATTGTTGCTTATAGTGAGTACCATCCAGAATTATATAATATATATTATATAAATACCTGGCGCCCTGCGTACATGTACAGAATGCGTGCGCCTCCTCATGCTTTTATAAATGCATATCGCCTCAGTGTGCCTCATGCTTTTTAAAACAAGGTCCTCGATACTCTTACTAATTGTGATACATGTGTAGGCTAGGAGAGCACTGAGGGCGCTTAAAGGATTGGTAAAACTTCAGGCACTCGTGAGAGGCCGTATCGTGAGAAAACAAAGTGCCGACATGCTTAGGCGAATGCAAGCCATGGCTCGTGTTCAGGCCCGGGCATGCGCTAGCCGGGTTTCCTTATCGACCTCATCACATTCAAGCACTCGGTCGACAAACTCACACGCTCATCTTGTAAGTTTCTGGTATCCATTTTAACCATCACATGTACTTACTATGATTAAACATGGCATTCTTTATCTTGGAAACACAGAAATCTACAAATGCGAGAGGCGTTTTCGTCCACGAGCGGTTAAAAGGGCTAAACTGGTTAGAAAACTGGATGGAGGAGACATCTTGGAACAGTAAACAATGTCAAGCCGATGATGAAAGAAGTGACAAGATTCTTGAAGTCGATACTTGGAAGCCTCGTCGTCACCCAAGCCCGAGTAACAAGTCGACCCAGGACTCCATATCCACATCAACAAAACCATGGAACCCGAGCTCTAGACACGGGTCACGGAAAGTGTTGCCGTTGGGTTCCATGATCCACCGAGAAGCAGAAAAAACCGTAGCAACAGCTGATAGCACCCCTCGGGTCCGTTCCCCTGCTTCCAGGCCCGGAAGTAGCCATAAACGAAGTCCGTTTAGTGAATACTCACGAAGCGTATTTGGTGATTACCCGAGTGATCCAAACTACATGGCTTACACGGAATCATCTCGGGCTAAACTACGGTCCCACAGTGCTCCGAGACAAAGGGTTCAGTTTGAAAAATCGGGTTCAACAAGATCGCATTGGGATTATTCTGATACCCTCTCGGAGAGAGGGTTTCAAAGCTAGATTTGATCAGGATTTTGGGTTTGATCTTCTACTTATTGGTTGCAAAAATGAAGTTTGTTTTGTTTGTTAGGTTGTTGATTTAAGTTATGATATATGGTATGGTGGTGTGTTAGTCATGGTAAAACTTAACTGTGATGTTATTTTAAAAGTGTATATGTTATTTATTCTCTTTTTGCACTTGTGGCATTTAGTGAAGTTTGATGGAATAGAAGTAAAGTATAACATGTTAAAACGATAAAAATAAAAAATAAAAATAAGATACAGTATGTTACTTATTGTTATGGTGTAATAATCACAAAATTTGTGGAGTTCATCAGGTGTTTTGTAGATAAATAGAAGGTTAGTGGCCACATTATGTATTGGGTCGTGTATCACCTAATACTATACCCATTTTAAGACTAATCTCGTTCCCATCTCATTACTCGTCCCAAATGTACGTGTTTTTCAATTGTTTTTCGAGTTCGTCTGTGAGGCTAGGGATGGGTCAAGTAAAAGGTTAAGACGGATCATGTCAAAACGAGTTGTTTAGAAAAGCACCAATATGGTTAGGTTTCAAAGGGCTCCAAATAAAATGAGTTGGGTTAAAATGAATCATTTTATAATAATAATAATAATAATAATAATAATAATAATAATAATAATAATAAAACGAGTTGTTTAGAAAAGCACCAATATGGTTAGGTTTCAAAGGGCTCCAAATAAAATGAGTTGGGTTAAAATGAATCATTTTATAATAACAATAACAACAACAACAATAATAATAATAATAATAATAATAATAATAATAATAATAGAATGAGCTCAGTGGTGGCGCAAGCAACGACTGAACATATACTTATACTGGTAGTGGGTGGTACTGACCCATTTACACTCCTATGTTAGACTTTGGGGTATGGGATGGGGGTTTGGGCGTGGGTTCAGTGGCGGACCTAGGATTTTTTCTATGGGGGTGCGGAACATTTTTAAAAATTTTAGGCCCCAAAGTATATAAATAAAAAATCGGTTCGTATCGGATCGGTTCGGGTCGGTTCGGGTCGAGTCGGGTCATGTAAAAAAAGCCAAACATACTGTGGTATGCGGCTATAAAAAAGACAAAATATCATCACTAAAAAAATATAACCCACCATAACATAATGAAAACAAAACGAAGCACATGTCTACTATGGTTAGTATGCGTCTATAATAGGCTGCTGGAGGTGGATAATATCAACAAAAAATCATCAAAAATAACAAAGAAACTTACCCGTGTTTGATCGGCGGTGGCATGGTGGCTGCTGACTGTTCACTGTTGTCGCTGTTGATGTTCTGATCGCTGGCGTAC
Organism: Helianthus tuberosus; assembly: GCA_030545235.1. Taxonomy (NCBI): domain Eukaryota; kingdom Viridiplantae; phylum Streptophyta; class Magnoliopsida; order Asterales; family Asteraceae; genus Helianthus; species Helianthus tuberosus. Next base: position 128,179,321 of record CM060389.1, read on the forward strand.
AAGGACGATAAAGAGAGCAGGATAGAATATGTAAGGGTTTTGGGCTTGTTTATTTTATTTTAGTTTGAGATATTATTGATTTGTTGGGTTTGTTTATTGGGCTAAGAGTTAGTAGTGGGCTAGTTAAATGTATTGGGTATTTGGGTTTAGTTATGTAGGTATTAAAAGTTATATAATTTAGGTAGTTTTTTTAATAAAATAAGAGTTTACTAAAGAATATTTTTAAAATATAAGTTGATAACACTTTTTACCTGCGGACAAAAAATTTCAAGGGGTGCGGACGGAAAATTCCATGGGGTGCGGACGGAAAATTCCAAGGGGTGCGGACGAGATTTTCGACGGAACTTAGCACTAATTTTTTTTCCCGGGGGTGCGCCCGCCCACCTTGGGCTGGGCTTAGGTCCGCCCACCTTGGGCTGGGCTTAGGTCCGCCCATGCGTGGGTTGGGGGAAAACGCCCAAGCCACCATTCCGGGTGGGCTTGGGTTGGGGCGTGGCCCTTGGGGCTTGGGTTTCAAGCCGGGCGTGGCCCTTGGGGCTTGGGTTTCAAGCCGGGCGTGGGGCGGGTCTAGCAAGCTGACATGGCGGGCTGTGAATGGCCAAACCAACCTAGCCGTTGGGAGCTATTTTTTTATAAAAAAAAAAATTCTTTTATAAATACCTTACCATATTTATCATTTTTCTCACACAATATCAAACACATAAAACACAATCTTGCCATGAGTTCTTCAAGTTATACTGAATCGTCATCATCATCTGACGATGGTGCGGAAATATTTCTACAAACGATCGCGACGGTGGTGAAAGCTATCGTGGAAAACGAAGAGGAGGAGGAAGAGACTCAACAACCTAAACGCAGGAGAATGTACATCGCTCGTGAACGGCTCACAGCTAACGATTTGTTGGTAAGCGATTACTTCTCAGCGGAACCTAAGTATGATGAAAAAATGTTTAGGCGTCGTTTTCGTATGAGTAGAAACTTATTTTTAAGGATATCTAGAGATCTTGAGGAGAAGTATGTTTATTTCCAACAAAAACCCGATGTAGTCGGGCAATTAGGATTTAGTACGTGGCAAAAGGTCACGGCCGGACTTAGGCAGTTAGCGTACGGCAATAGTTCGGACATTATGGATGACTATTTAAAAATGTCTGCACGTGTAGCTAGAGAAAGTCTTCACAACTTTTGTTCGTGTATTCTAGAACTTTATAGGAAAAGATATTTGAGAAAGCCCTCGTTCAGTGACATGCAACAATTATTGGAACATCACGCAGATTATCATGGGCTACCCGGGATGCTAGGTAGTTTAGATTGTATGAAATGGGCTTGGGAACTTTGTCCTACCCAATGGCAAGGCGCTCACACGAGTGGATTTCACGGGAGTCCAGCCATCATGCTTGAAGCGGTTGCGACCCAAGATCTTTGGATATGGCATGCGTTCTTCGGTATGTGCCAGGTTCACATAATGATATTACCATCATAAACCACTCGCCCCTTTTCAATTATCGGGTAAATGGTATAGGACCCAAAGGAACTTTCTTTGTAAACGGGGTTGAGTATGTGTATGGGTACTACCTAGTTGATGGGATTTACCCAGAGTGGGGGGTTTTTGTAAAATCGTTCACAAAACACGGTACCACATATCCAAAGAGATTAAAGTTTAACAGGGTCCAGATAGCTGCACGTAAAGACGTCGAGCGAGCATTCGGTGTTTTGAAGAAAAGGTGGCGAATATTGGCAATGCCTTGTCGACTATGGGACAAGGATCAGATTGGAAACGTGATGTACACATGTATCATTCTTCACAACATGATTTTGAAGGATGAAGGTAGAGCGGTCGTTACCTACTATGATGACGATGACCCCCAACCAGGTAACGTAACAAACCAAGATAAAGCGGCAAATGAATTTTTGATCAAGTCAATGGATATACATCACAACCTTCGATCTGATTTGGTGGAACATGTTTCAACGATTCCTGGGTTCGAAACCGACGAAGACGACGAAGAATGATTGTTTTTTATTTTGATAATTATTATGTATGTTTATGTACTTTAAAAAAAATATGTATGTTTATTATTTATGTAGTTATAAATATAAATATATATATATTAAAAAAAATGTTGATGTGGCTAGGCCACGCCAGCCCAGCCACGCCCAACCCAAGCCCCACCATACCCCTTAAAACTTGGCTTTGGGTTTGTAAATATTCAAGATCCACGTGCCAACTAATGCCCCAACCCAAGCCCCACCATACCCCACGGTCTTAACAAGTTTAATAAGCGCAATTGATTTTAATTTATCATGTAATTCAAATAGACCCTAATTAACAAAAGAGTAAATTGTTATTTTAGTCCCTAAGGTGACAAAATTGTCATTTTAGTCCAAATACTTTTTTTCTTGACATTTTAGTTCAAATAGTTTTTTTCCTGACATTTTAGCCCTGACTTTTGTCATTGTTTGTCATTTTCATCCAACCTACTAACTCTATTAAAAAAATTTAGTTAACTTATGTGAATTTTTGTCAAACCACATTTTTTTCTCTTTTTGCAGGTGCGATGATATGGGGATGGTGGTGCCGTGGTGTGCCGGTTTATAGTAAAGATAATGGCGGTGCTTGCTGGTTTACGATGATGGCGGTGGTGTTGGTTGATGACGTGGGTGGTTTAGTGGTCGGTGATGGTGGAAATGATGGGTGTTGATGGTGGGGCGGGTGGTTGGTGGTGACGGTGCAGGCAGGTGGTGGCAATGATAGAAGGTTGTGATGGGGTGGGTGGTAGATGTAAATGACAAAAAATGACAAAAGTCAAGGACTAAAATGGCAGGAAAAAAACTATTTGGACTAAAATGACAAGAAAAAAAATTATTTGAACTAAAGTGACAATTTTAGTCAAACCTCAAGGACTAAAATAGCAATTTACTCTTCACAAAATAAACAAATATAAAAATTACTTAAATCTAACAATTTGTTCAAATTAAGTCATGATTACCATATGTAGTTGTACAACATCAAGAAAAAGTGATTTTGAGATTTTCTCCTTTTTAGTCACTTTTTTCAAAAGGTTTAGTTTAAAGAGAAAGTAATATATGATATATATTATATTATAAACGGATACAACTGAAACATTTTAGATGCAATCAAACATAAAAGATGAAATCTCCAAAGTAGTATCCATTCGGGTCACGGGTCAGATACTTGTGGGTCATCATCTACTATTTATTTCTCTGTTTTTTTTTTTTTTTCCTTTTATAGCAATTTTTTGTTTTCTTGATCATGTGATATGGTCATCTGGCTCTAGTGGCTCATACACTGCACCAAAAAAAGTCAGGTTACAAAATATTTGAACCGGTTTTAACCTGGTCTAGTAAAAATAAAAGTTCTTTGTCCTTACTAGTTGCAATCGGTGTTCGGGTCGATGGTAAAACCGAGTGAAACGCCACAGAAGCCGGGTAAGGTAGCAATGGCAGTGGCGTTTGGATTGTAAGTAGTAATAACGCCCATCATGCACATACATAACGCTCGCTTGTTTTCTTCTGAGTCGCCGAGGTTATTGAGGCTAGACACCGCATCACAACAAGGGGAACCCGGGTATGGGTCAGGGGACCCATATGTTACAAAAGCGGAGCATGTTGATATGAGGGTGGTCACGGTCACACAGTCCACACTGGCTGAGGTTTTTGACTTTGACGCCACCCAAAACATCGTCACGACCAGTAACCAACCACCAGTCACCGCCTTTAAACAAGCCATTATCAGACCTTTTTGTGAATGGAGTGTGTGGGTCATGCGTTTATATGGCGTGCATAGATGATTATGATGTGCGGTGGGTTTGCAATAACGAATGTGTGTTTTCGGGGCATTTAGATTGCATGAGCCACGCAAACTGCATTCCTGTGGGGCTAATGTTTGACTGTTTAAAATAGTCAAAGTTTAACAAACTGGTTTTGTAATATCATGACTCAAACAAGGGTGTCAGCAAGTCGATCTCGAGTTCACTTAAACATATGCTCAGCTCATCTAACTTATGAGACTTCGACTTTGGATCGTTTCGAGGTCTGTTTTTAGCGCTCAAGTTTGGCTCATGATTAATTTTCAAGCTCGAACTCAGCCCATTTATTATATATTAATTAAATTATAAGCATTTTTTATTATTTTGATATATATTATACAAATATAAAATAGACTAGTTTAGGTTATTATTAGGCTTAAGTTTGTTTAAGATAAGCTTAATTCAAGCTTTTAGCAAGCTGGCCACAAGTGGTTTACGAGATGATTGGCTCGTTTAGAACCCCCAACTCACTAACTTGAAAATGCTTTCAAAATTTAGAATTTGTAAACAGTAACAAATACAAAAAAGACAGGTTTCCTTCAAAGGATTCAACATAAATAATACGAAATAAAAATTAAAAAGAAATCAATGACGAAACTTCAACGCTTTCCGCCACCACCACCGAGCTTAGGGCCCTTACCTTTAGGAACATTGCCACCCTTGGTTTGAGTCTTTTGTTTTGATGTCACCTCGGCTTTCTTTGCCTTCTTCTCATCCTTGGTTTTCTTGATCCTTTCTTTAATTTCACTGAAATTTGGTAGATTTAAAAAATATATATATATATATAATTGTGACTCTTCAAGACCAATTGTTAAAATCATCAATGAAATGTAAAGCATACCGCAGAGCAGCCTCCCTAGCAGCATCACGAACTTCAGGCTTCTCACTTCGTTTCTTCTGAATAACTTCCAAAGTGGCCCCCACAATAGCCCGAGAATATGGCTTTTTGGTTGCACGACGTCTCTTCTTCACAGCTTCCTGAGCTGCGTCCTGTAAGATTTGAAACAAAACATTTGATCATATTATGACTGCACTGACAAACAATTGATTAATGCAAAAAAAGTGACAAAATTGACAGGTCGAGTTGGATAACGCTGTGGGTCAAAACGAAGTATTCTTTTAAGTGCAGAACAAAACAGGTTAAACTAGATTGGGATAACCAGAAAATTGACAGGTCGGGTTGCGTAACATGTTTGGGTCAAAACAGAGTATTCTTTAAGTGCAGAACAAAACAGGTTAAGCCAGATTGGGATGGCCACAAACACATTTTTGTCATTATTCGTGAAGTTTTCACTTCTCACATAAATAAATTTGAAAAATACGATTACAGAGACTTGAAAGAAAGATGTCAAATAATCACCAAACTGACAGACATATGTCTAAAACCCTAAAGGAGACAAAACTGCACAGGTTGGGTGAGATTTGAATAACGAGTTTGAGTCAAAAGTCAAAGCGAATTATCTTTTAAGTGCAGAACGAAACAGGTTAGGCCATGTTAAGATATGACATTTTTTAAAAACAAGTATACAAACACTAAGGCGCAGTTTGTTTATTAAACGGTAAACTGTTTGCAGTCTACGGACCACATCTGTAGAAGAAGAGGTGGACCAAACCTCTGCAGTCTGCAAGAAGAAGACTGTTTGTTTTTTAACGTATGTAGACTTCTAAAATAAACTGGTGGTGGTGGGTGTGTGCTAGACAGTGGTGGTGGACATAGACGGTGGATGGTGGGTGGTTGACGGTAGAGGTGGTGGTGAACAGTGGTGGTGAATGGTGGTGTTTAACCCTCTGAAGACCTTAGAAGATCTTAAAAGTGACTGAGCAAAGTCTGCACCATAAAAAAGCTTGCGCAGACGTTTTTTAATGAAATGTAAACGTCTTCGGAAAAACAAACATTCTGCAGATGGCAATGTCTGCGCACAGACCTGCGCAAATCTTTTTTAGAAAAACAAACTTAATTTAACAAAGTGATTGATTGGTTACAAAATCTTTGAATGACCTCAAAACCAATGTACCCGACTAGTCTCGTTTTAAATCAAACCATTTAGCTCAACTCATTTAACTCATCAAATATTAAAAAAAAACAAATCAACCCATTTGATTAAAACAACGTGTAACCGAATCAAACTTGTAAAATCCAACAAAGAAATGCAGTATACTGATCAGACTTACCTTCTTGTGCTGCTTCCGGTACATGGCAGTCCATGTGAGCTTTGAAGGCTTCAACTTATTATGGAAGTACCTTTTGCATTTCGAATTTGCAAACAAGAAAACCTGAATTCAATCAAACCAATCTTTAAATTCAAAAATAAATTTATAACTAACCTAAATCATAAACTATGCAATCACATTATATACCTGAGAATCTGATCTAATGAACCTAATACCCCTTCCAGGATATATCTTCTGGCCACTGAAACGGCAAAGCTCGGTCCTATAAAGACCGAAAAAGGCGTTAAATAGCTAAACATTAAAAAAAAAAAAAAAACTTTACAATCAGGTAAAATGCATAAACTCATATAATAAGTATTAATCATGCTAATGAGACTAAACAAGCACATAAAATGCAATCGAAATGTTTTTCCCAATTAATTCAATCAAACCCTAATAATGCAATCTCATCTCCTTTTAGTAAGATTTCAAAACTCTAATGTGAATTGGTGATTATGTTTATACAATGTAGGGTAAATAACAAGTAATCCATAACCACAATCCTGAATATTAGCAATTTAGTTGCATTTTTAATCACGAAGCATATGTTTCAAAATGAGGTAATCAAAACATGAATATTAACAATCAACAATGTAAGGGGGAAGGAGAGCATACTTCAGAACCATGACGGTGGCGGTGACGGAGGCGGCGGCGGCAAATGTTGACGGAAAACAAACCCTAGCGATCTCGAATGTCTGTGTCAATATATAGCAGCGTTGCTTTCTTTGGTTAACAAAGATGACGATTGTAACCCTTGTACTTTGTTTTTGGTCACTTTCTACCCAAAATCTCAATTTCTTATTTTCTTTTGTTTTTTTTTTTTCAGAGTAAATTGCCAAAATCGTTCTTGAGTTTTGGGCATTTTTGTCATTTTCATCTAAAATAACTTTTTTGTACAATACAGTCCTTCAGTTTTGGAATTTTTTGCCATTTTAATTCAAACATCTAATTTGCTTTATTTTTTCTATCAAACATTTGGATGAAAATGACAAAAATTCATAAATCTCAGGGATGATTTGGCAAAAAAATTAGATGTTTGGATGAAAATGACAAAAAATCCCAAAAGTAAAGAACTATATGGTACAAAAATATTGTTTTTGATGAAAATGTCAAACATGTCCAAACCTCAGGGACGGTTTTGACAATTTACTCTTTTTTTTCAATAAACAACCATAATAAAATGCCAAAATGGTTTCTGATGTTTGATCACTTTTGTCATTTTAGTCTAAAACTCAAACCTTTTGAATCTGGGTCCATTTGGTTTCAATTTTGTTGTCATTTTCATCCAAAATCAAAATTTGGTAGGATTTTTCAGTTAACATCTAGTTTTTTTGTCTTTTTTCTCCCTTTAATGAAGGGCAAAATGGTCTTTTAACATTTTATTATAACAAATTAAAAAAATCTAACCATTTTTCCCTTCATTAAAATGAAGGAAAAAGACAAAAAAAGCTGGATGTTAACGGAAAAATCTGACCGGATTTTGATTTTGGATGAAAATGGCAACAAAATTGAAACCACGGGGACCAGATTCAAAAGGTTTGAGGACTAAAGTAGTAAAAGTGACCAAATCTCATGGACTATTTTGGCAGTTTACTCAAACTTAAATGATAATGGTAATAATGATTATGGTGTTGCATTTTAGAGTATGGGTTCGATCCTTTTTTCCGTGAATTTTTGGTGTATTGGGTTGGGTTTGAATTAGAAGTTTGCACCGTTTAGAAAGGTTTATGGGTGATTTAGATTTTTTTTAGTTAAGTGTTACGAACAATGTATAATCTTTTTTTCACAGAAACTAGAAATCAAATGGTCAAAAGATGGAACATTAAACCAAACCAACTTGTGATATTTAAGGTTGTTACATGTGGTTCACGTTTAGTCTTACTGGAACTTTAAAAGACTTTTCGGTTTGTTAAATGCATGCATGCATGCTTGGCTTGATTCGGGAGATTGTGAAAAATACAAAATATACATTGTATAATTTGACACTGCATAAACTATAGAATTAGATATCATTTGGTTTCTTAGCATTGGTTATCAATTATGGGTTATGTGTGTGACTTTGAGACTCATGTTTTTCATGTATGGTTGCCAGCATCTTGATGTATCCTTTGTTTTTATTTGGTAATAGGGCTTTGTTGCTTTCTTAGGGTTTATTTTGTTAGCTTTAATGTATCAAAAGACTTTGCACCCCACGATGAATTTCATATTGAAGGGTATGGCAGGGCCATACACACACCAAATTACAACATGCAACTTCACTATGGTATCTTTCATGCGTGTTTTCTTCACAATGATCGGAACCGGCTCGAGGGCCACCTTCTTCCTCATAACGGGTTGGTCATCCGGGCCCAACGGTTGTTTTCGCTTTGCAGACAGGCTCCGCTCCAAATCTGTAGTGGGGCTCAACTCCACCTGAATAGGCACAGATTGGGGGTCACGTAGCAGTGGCATACTCGGTAGACCCGCTGCCCACACCCGCACCTGAGACAGTCTTATCACTTTTCTCTCCACCTGTATCATCAAGGCCAGCAAGCGTATCAGCAACGACGCCCAATCATCTAGAGTACATTTTTGGGGGCGGGGTTTACCTCTTTTGGAACCCGCATCAGAAACAGCTCCGGTACTTTCAACTTTTCTTTTTCTTGGTACCACCAATGGCGCTCACTGACTTCTTTCGAGGAGCTTTCTCAGCCTTGGGCATAACTGATAGAGAGTATAATAGAATCCCTTGTCTGATACGTTTGATTGAGTACAATATATAGAATACATCCTTTGACATATACTAGGAATGATGTTAATCACATTAATAGTTACAAATAATAGTGATCCTAAATTATAGGCTAAATCATAGTCTATTATACCCTCGCAGTCGAAGCTGGAGGAGAACGAATGCTTAGACTGGACCTGAAATCTTCAAACAGTTGACGTGGGAGACCTTTGGTAAATATATCTGCAATTGAAAACGTGATGCCACATGGTGAACACGCACGAGCCCGCGTTGGACTTGTTCTCGGACAAAATGTATATCAAGTTCAATGTGTTTGGTCCGTTGGTGCTTAACGGGATTCACTGATAAGTAGACTGCACTAACATTATCACAATACACAATTGTGGCTTTAGATGACGTGTAATGTAATTCAAGAAGTAGATTTCGTAACCAACAAATTTCAGCCACAACATTAGCAACACCTCTGTATACGGCTTCTGCACTCGACCTAGAAACCGTGGGTTGGCGTTTTGAAGACCAGGAGATGAGATTATCGCCATAATAAACACAATAGCCTAATGTAGATCTGCGTGTGTCAGGACAGCCGGCCCAATCGGCATCAGTGTAGGCTGTCAAAGAAGCACAAGAGGACGGGCATAGTGTAAGGACCTGCAAAAATGCCCCACAACACTCCGTAAGTGAAAACCCGGACCCCTAAAACCCTAAATCTTATGAAAAACCAAGAAATTCAATTTTTCTGATCGCTCGCGGGCCGCGTAAGAGTTAAGCCAATCTTACGCGGGGCGCGACAGCTAGGCTAATCTCCGGATAACGATCAATGCCACGTGTCTGACACGTGGCAGACCTACACCGTGACACGGCAACCCTAGCCGTAGCTAGGGTGGCCCTCGCAGGCCGCGTAAGATGTTATTCGAGTTTACGCGGGCCGTAACAAACCCAATTTTCAGCTATAAATTGGACGTTGCGTGGCCTGGCTTCTGTGTTCGCAAAATACTTTCAAAACAACAAAATTCTGGTTAGATTCATATGTTTTAATAGGGAAACGCTGCTACGATTACAGGGTAATAACTCGATCACTGATACGATACAATGTCTGATCGATTGAAACCGATCCGATGGATGTTTAAGTGCTTCCCGAATTCGGGTTGTACTTTGTCATTCGTCGTGAGGGTTTTGATTTCGTGAGCTTATCGTAAATGTTGTATTAAGTTACTAACCTAGTTTCGTGTGCATTGTTATTTAACTAGGTTATCAAGCTTAATCAGTAGGCAAAGTTCTGTCCAATTAAACTTGCAATGTGAGTCATTCTCTTTTTATCAAAAGTGCTTTACAATACCTAAATGTTTTTGTTATCTTAAATTACTGGCAGTAAGTGGGGTATTGTGCACAATGACTACTGTTTTGTCAGCTTTAGGTGAAATGACCTAAATAGTGATACACGTCACTTTTGGGTGAAAGGACCCAATAGTGATATAACCACAGTCATAGATCGGTCTAGTGACAACTGAACTAGCTAATTATAAGATAGGGGCAATTGTAATCGCTCTTAATACTGTAATCTATAACAAAGGTGTCGTTTTATGCAAATTGAATGACTCGCCAGTATTTCCCCGCTGATAAAATCTTTTTAAACATATTTCAGGTGATTTACTGTGAACCAGGGAAAAGTGCCGCGTAGCACTACCAGCTTGGATAAAGTGGCTCAGTAAATAAATAAACATGTTTTTGTAACCAGGGAATTTCCCCGTGAAATTCCTCTATTGTAAACTACGGGGTTTATCCCGAAACTTGAAATAAAATAATCGGGTGTTTTCAGTTTTAAAAGATCCTGTTAAAATTTCCGCTGCTAAAATTAAATACCACGGATTTTCTGCCTCGCGGCAATCGAACCAGGAAACTGGGTCGGGGGCCATGATACATAGCGTTAGACCGAGAGAAGCAGTTCCTTTTAGGTATCAAATGATGCGTTTTAAAGCATGCCAATGGGTAGTCATAGGGGCGTGCATATGCATACAAATTTGTTGAACGGCATAACTGATGTCCGGGCGAATGAATGTGATGTATTGAATGGCACCTGCAAGACTACGGTATAGCAAAGGATCCTCATAAGGAGTACTGGAAGTTGAATTTAGCTTGGCTTGAGTGTCAACATGTGTGTCAACTGGTTTACAGGACTGCATGCCAGCCCGTTTGATGATGTCATGGGCATATGTTTGCTGAGAGAGGAACATAGTATTGTTGTTTCGGGTAACAGAGATGCCCAAGAAGTAGCTGAGAGGACCAAGATCTTTCATAGCGAACTTGCTTGCAAGGTTTGTCATAAGCTGCTGGCGTAGTGAAGTGGAAAATGTGATGAGAAGAATATTGTCTACATATAGAAGCAAGTAGGCGGTTTGAGTACCCTGCTGAAATACAAATAGAGAGTTGTCACAACCATTTTGACGAAAACCCATCTGAAGAACATAATCGGTAAATCGTTGATACCAAGCCCGTGGGGCTTGCTTTAGCCCGTAAAGAGATTTCTTCAGTTTACACACATGGTTTGGAAAATAACGATGTCGAAAGCCCATGGGCGGATACATGTAGACCGTCTCATTGAGCTTGCCATGAAGGAAGGCGTTAGTGACATCAAGTTGATGGATTTGCCAAGACTTAGTGAGTGAAAGAGTGAGGACTGTCGGTGTGGTGGCCGGTTTAACTACCAGACTGAAAGTTTCACCACAGTCAATGCCAACCTGCTGTAACCTGCCATCACAAACCAAGCGAGCCTTATACCGTTCTAAGGAGCCATCAGCATTAAATTTATGTTTAAAGAGCCACATGCTGCGAATTATGTTCATTTGAGGGTGTCTGGGTACTAACTCCCATGTCTCATTTTTAATAAGGGCATTAAACTCGTCAGTCATGGCTTTGTGCCATTCCGGTGAGGACAAGGCATGGGTGGGGTTTTTCGGTATAGGGATGAGCGGTGTGGTGTGGAGGTCGAATAGTTGCCTCGGTTTGGAAATCCCATCCATCGCACGAGTTCGCATTGTGCGAGTTGTGTTTGTGGCAAGAGGGGGCGGGGCAGCTGTGGTGTTTTGAGGAGGTGTGGTGGAATGGGTCGGGGCAGGTGTAGTGGTGGTGTGAGGAGGTGGGGTGGGTCGTACTCGGTGTAGTGGATGGGGTGTTATGGGCCGATTCAGGGTGTATGGGCTGAGATGAAGATGGGCCGGTTAAAGGGTTGTGGGGAGAGGTTTGTGAGGTATTTGAGGGTCCGGGTGACTTGAGGGATTGGTTGGGGAGTTTGGGTGGGTCGAGATAGTAGGATGGGCCAGATTGTTTAGAGTGGCGGATTGAAGCTGAGTCCAAAGTTGTGGGTGAAGGGGAGCGTCAAGAAAGGAATAAGAGGTGGTGGGTGAAGTGATATGTTTAAAGGGAAAAATGGTTTCATCAAACAGGACGTGACGGGAAATGGTGATATGGTTAGTGTCGAGGTTGAAACATTTGTAACCCAGGTGTTGGGTGGGGTAGCCGAGAAAAACACAAGGGTGAGATCGTGGTTCGAGTCTGTGGGTGGTGGTTGATGGTATAAGGGGATAACAGAAGGAGCCAAAGACAGGGAGGTGATCATAGGATGGTGTGCGACGGTATAGTAATTCGGTGGGTATGAAGTTTTTATGTGTTTTGCTTGGTAAGATGTTGTGGAGATATGTGGCAATTTCTAGGGCATGGGGCCAAAAGGAAGGTGGTAGGGAAGCATTGGCCAAAAAGGGTACCGGATCATGTTATTGATAGAGCGGATTTTGCGTTCCGCCTTTCCATTTTGAGAAGATGTGTGTGGGCATGAGAGAAGGAAAATCATTCCATTTTGTTCACAAAGTTGTTTAAAGTTATTATTTACATATTCGGTGTTGTTGTCACATTGGAATGTTTTGATTGGATGTTCAAATTGGGTTTTTATTTGGTTATAGAAATTGGTAAAAATATTGTAAACTTGTGATTTTTGAGCGAGTGGGTATGTCCAAAGAAAATTGGTGCGGTCATCTAAAAATAGTATATAATACCGGTGACCGCCTGTGCTCAGGACGGGGGAGGTCCATAAGTCACTATGGATAATGTCAAATGGAAAATATGTGCAAGAAGTAGAAGAATTAAAGGGAAAACGAATACTCTTTCCCAAAACACATGATTGACATAAGTTTTTATTTATTTTGCCATAAACAATTGAACTAGAATTCTTAAGAGAATGCAATAAATCAGGTCCTGGGTGGCTAAGACGTTGATGCCAGAGTTGGTGTGAAAGAGCAGCAAAGGCGGCAGGGGAAGTTTGTTGTGAAGCGGGTGGTGGCAGCAACGGATAGAGATCACTGGAGCTGTTGCATCGAAGGATAGGGATCCGGGTCTTGAGGTCCTTCACAAGAAAGCCAAATGAGTCAAATTTGATGGAAAGAGAGTTGTCGGTTGTGAGGCGACGGACGGAAATCAGGTTTTTAATTAGTTTGGGAGAGTATAAAACATTATTTAGTTTGAAGGGTGGGTAGGGTGGCGGTAAAATTTGATTTCACTGTCAAGTCACCGGGATTGTTTTACCATCACCGACAATAATATGTTGTAAAATGCCATTATTAAAAGAAGAATGGGAGTTACCTGAGGGAAGTTGCATGTGTCCAGTCGCCCCGGTATCCATGATAGAGTTCCAGTCCGGTTGATTGAGGCTCATAGTATACATGGCTTGCTCTATGTTTGTTGGAGTGTATGCCATCTGAGCGGACTGATTTGGTCTCGGGCCGAGTAAACTTGTTCCTGGATTGGTGCCTGTGGGCTGATTTGTGGTGGGATAAGGACATGGAGGCATGGGTCAAGGTGTCCAGGAAATGTTTGATGATTGGGCAGCCCATGGAGGGTTACCAAAAGTCCACAATTGGTTTGGAAAATATGGTTGTTGATTTTGGTTGAAGCCACGACCCCTGCCCCATGACGAGCGTCCGCGACCTCGTCCTCTTGACCTGCCTCGACCACGGTTGTGGTCTGAAGAATGCGAGTAGGTGTTGGGTGACGGGTTGGTTAGTGGATTGGTGGTGGGAGCATTAGTGGTAAAGTTTTGGTTGGAGCAGCTTTGGGTGGTTTGGGTGTGAAGGGCCGTAGCGGCGGTGGAGGATGCATGGAGGGCTTGGTTTGCCTTACGAGTTTCATTCAGACAAAGCTGTGAGCAAACTTCTGTGAAGGAGGGTAGTGGTTTGGTATTTTGAAGGACAAGAGCAATGCCTTCATAAGAGTCGGTTAAACCGACAAGGGTTTGTAAAACAAGGTCTTGGTCACTGATGGGGGCGTCAACATTGCTTAGTTGGTCGGCTAGAACCTTAAGTTCTTGGCAGTAGGATGCCATGGAAGTGAAAGTTTCTAATCGGGCGGTGACAATTTTTTGTTTGAGATAGAGGGCTCTAGTGGCTTTGTTGTCTTGGAAGAGGGATTCTATAGCCTTCCATGCATCATAGGCTGTAGCAGATTTCTTAATGATGGTATTGAGAAGATCGGGTATGATGGTTCCATAGATCCATTGGAGGACTATGGCATCCAACCGTTCCCATGAATCGAGAGCGGGATGAGATGTGGTTTGTTTATCTTTATCGGTGGTAGAGGAGGCAGCGGGTGGTGGTTGACGGGGAGATAGGTGATCGGAGACAAGGGTGGCGGTGAAATGAAGCCAAAATAATTCAGACCATGTATTGTATTGTGTGGATTCGGAGTCAAGGGTAATGGGAATTAGTGTTTTGATGTTTGTGACAGTGACTGCGGGATGAATTTTATTATCCATGTTGGATGATAAGCTGAGAAGGAATAAGAAGAAAGAAAAAAATTGGCTGTGAAGATGATGCAGGAAGAATACGGTAGAAAGAAAAAAAGGGGGATTAGGGTTACCCTAGCTTGATACCATGATAGAGAGTATAATAGAATCCCTTGTCTGATACATTTGATTGAGTACAATATATAGAATACATCCTTTGACCTATACTAGGAATGATGTTAATCACATTAATTACAAATAATAGTGATCCTAAATTATAGGCTAAATCATAGTCTATTAATAACATCCAGACCCACGCCAAACCCGCGCAGCTCACCTGCAAATGACACATTCAGGGGAGGAATTAGTCCATGACTAAAAGAAGCCACCAACTCCTCACTGGAGAGGAACATAACTTCCTCCCCCTAGGAGTCACAACCTTAAAAGGCCTGGGATTTAGAATCTGTAAACCTGGTCTCGAAGGAAACGACTCGCGCTACAACGCTTCTTAGGGGAACATGAAGTTACCACTGATTTGCTCTAAGTTCTAACCAAGGTTTTTCACCTTGCAGCAACTTTCTCACACCCATCGACCAAGCGCTTCATCAAATAGCACATTGTATACCGGTTTCTCTGCGCATGGCGGATAACTAAGAATATACAAATGCAAACATAAACATAAGCATAAAAAGGGAAGCGCAACTCACCGACTTCATCGTCCAAATATACAAGCACATGTTTGCTCGGTAGCCTCCACCGAGCACTCATAGCCATCGCCACCAACGCCTTCTCACCTAAAACTTTCCACGGTAAGGCGCACATGTTCTCATGCCAATATGCACCTTTAGGTATATCCTGCTTCTCCTTGGGTATCTCCGAGGTATCCCTAACAACCGAAGCGACAGGTATCACGATGTCCTTGATAAAGAAGAACTTATCCTTCTAGTCATGAAAGTTTTTTGGGGGGAACGACCAATATCCTCTTTGTGCCATGGCGGAGCCTAAAGGAGTAAAACCCTGCGTGCATTGAGTTGATAGATGACACAAAATTTAGGCATTTCTTGTTCCACACCTTTGGACCGGCAACAAAACTTAAAATGCCTTAGGCGCACCATTCCTAGAGGGCTTAGCTGGGATATATCAAAACCATAATGTGTCAGCACCTCCGAAAAAAAGTTGGTTATGGGACACCGGAAGTTCCCATCAATGAAAACTCTAAAAACAAAGTAATCATCCCCGCCAGCGCATCAGCCACCATCTAACCTTAAGTCGGAAAGGTCGCACCCCAGCTCGCCGAAAATTCAAAATTTTCGACAACTCCATTTTAACGGTTTAATTCTTCATGTTGAGATGATGATGGCATCGTAAAAGAATAGTTTTAAAGGAAAAACAGACTTTTCTAGAAATGTATTTGACGATCTTCCATAAACGACTTGAAGAATAGAAAGAAATCTGGAAACCTGAGGAACAACTGAAGAATGATCTTGGAAATTTGAAGCTCGCTTAAAGATTTGAAAGAGAAAATGGAGAGGAAACTTGAAGAAGTGCTAAATTCGGAACCCTAATCAGACTATTTGTACCCATCGCATGGGTAACCATGCAGCCCACTAGGTGCGCAGGCCCAATCAGGGTGTGACACGTCAAGTAAAAATAAGGGGGAACGACGACCATTCATGCGCTTGGTGCCCACTCACCTGACACGAGACGAAAATGTGACTCTGCACAATAATGTCATGCCTCTGTGGATGAATGACTCCTTCACACGAATAAGCACTCCTGCGCACGAAACTGGTTCGTCCATTCGAAATGTCGCTGATCACATTTTTCGATCTAAAATTTGTATTTCTTTGAATTTTATGATGATTCTTTCACAAACTAGGTCGAAATTCATTATTGATAAATCCTATATTTTCAATTTTACTTTTTGTCCGTGAATTGACCATTAATTTGATGTTTTTCATCTAAAAACACATAAAACCCATAAATCATGAGCGTAGGTGATTCAATCAACTGTTTGATCGATTGAATCGGTACCGTAGCTCTGATACCAATTGAAAGTTTCGGAGCCGGTGGGTTTAGACGGAAGTTTAGAAAGGATAAACCTATTTCGGTATAAAAGAATAGTCATAAGTAGAAGGATTCCATTCATACCGAAAGAACATACATCATTTTACAAGCTGGAGAGAGCATCACGCAATTTTTCCAGCATCTCCTCTAGATTCCAAACCTTAACAACTAATGAACACATGACCCTATATATATACATGAGATTTTGTAAGGACGAGTCCTTCGTGAGGACGAAGTGTTATATGTTCGTATTTCACTCTAAATTATACAATACTCAACACACGCTCTATTTAACCTATTCGTACAGTGGCAGACACACAGAATATGCACTAACAACACTAAACCCGTTAACAACCAAGTTGTGATTAAATTAATTTTAAAACGTGTAAGAAACCCTAGGTCTTTCAATTTCGAACTGGATGTGAACTTTGTTTCTAAATTATTGTTTTACTCATTTTAGTTAATTGTTTTTTTATAATTATTCTAAACAAACTTTTAAAAGAAAATTAGCAAGCTTCATAATTATTCTAACTTCATAATTAAATTGTACACTTGTTTGTATATAGCTTAGACAATCAACCAACTAGTGTGATAATGACCACATGCTCTTCGTGGACACAATACCTGAATTACCCTAGTTACTAGGTTAATTAGGTTTTTGATTGATCGGGACGACACAACCTGTCACTTAGTGACCAACTGGTGACCAGAATGGACCAACAACGATTAATTGTGACTAACCAGCGACACTAGTAGTGACCAGCTAGTGATCCGTAGCGACCAGCTATGACAAGCGAAGGACATCGGCAGGTCAACCAGCGAGACCACCAACGACCGGCTAGTGATCAGTAGCGACCAACTATGACAAGCCAACGACACCGCCAGCGACCAGCTAAACGCTAGTGACCAACCAGCCAACGACACGAACAACGACTACGTAGTTCAAAACTTGACCAAAAGGTTTAGATTTGAGTCGGAAACTCTAGAATTTAACTAGAAAGTTCTCGAAAATCCAGATTTTTTAAATAGACAAGTTTTGAAAATCAATTTTATCGTTTTTTGAACAATATTCTTGTTAAATGGTTGTTTATATAGATATAAATCTTCATTAGTTATCGTTAGCATTGTTATACATTAGCATTATTTCCATCATTATTACTATTAATAGTTTTCCAAATGGAATGAAAACGTTTTAGAAAATACCCTCGATTACGGAGATCTATGGTTGTCTTAACGGAGGTTTCTAATGCTTCACAAGTGGGTTCGGTATTTACAGAAAGGGTTTATGTTAGAAAGGGTAAATATTTTTAGTCCGGGTGCAAAGCTTATGAATAAGCGGGTGGTTTTTGGGTGCAAGAAGACCGTTGTTTTCATCTCTATTTATAGCAGGACAACTTCGCAGGAAACTTACAAGTTGGCAAAGAATGGATTGTGGAGATTTTAGATTCAATAAGGACGGTCTCCCATTGGTGAGTGAACACGTGAAATTGGGGTGGAAAGACTTTGTCTAATATCTTGTTTACACATAAAAATAATATGTACATTTAGAGATTTTTATGCCATACATTTGGCTTTTAGAATATTTATCCTTCTACAAATTCTTTTCTCACTTGTCCACTTGTTGGATAGATATTTTATTGGCAACATGTTTTGTTTTAATTATCGGATTTTTAGGTTCCGAACGAAATTCCATATCATTTTTCAGTTGGATCAAGTTTAACTTTCAAATCAAGTTAAGAAAAAAATTAAAAATCGGATTATTTCATAATAGGTCAGAACTCTGTCCAGGGAAACTCCATCAAAAAAATCCACATTTAGAGTTCCCAACCAGAAGGCGTAAGGAGGAAGAGAATACAAGGATGTGTCATGTCATCTTAGACATCAACAACACATTCATCCTTCATACCAATGACTTTTTCAAGCAATACAAATCCTTATTCATATGTTTTCACGTCATTATCACCGTTTACATTTTTTTGTTATAACCATTTTTTTTCTGTAACAAACTATTGTTTTTTTTTCATATTGTTCAAGTTTATATATAAGTGTATATTCGGATACTTATCCTAACACTTGTATCAAATATTGTGAGTTTTATGAATTGTGTTTTTAGTTTTTCTAGTGTCTTTTAGTATTGCAATCGATATCATGGTTAAGGTTAGTAAAAAAGGTACACCTATCCACCCCCTTTCTGTTTTATAGTGTCACATACCCATACAATTGTTTTGAAGTTCCAATAGTCCATGGATTGATCTCAAGTGCACAACTAAGACACTAATTCTTACATACCCAATTAAAATAGCCTAAAAATCACACTTCAAAGTCTCCTTTCTTGCTTTCCCCTTTCTTATATCAGGAAATTAATGTAGCGATCATAAATGGTCATCCGTCCCTACAAACACACCCTCAAAAAATAACCATGGACGGTTGTTAGTAACATCATCATTTGTCGCCATCTTTGAACCCGCATTGTGGGCACTGCTAAATATCAACGGTAAGATGGTAAGGTTTAACTATTTTGATGTGCATCACTCATAGTTGTCATTTGGCTTTCTCTCAAGCGTTGAAAACCGCTCTCTACGAAGTGGTTGTCCAACCTAGATCCATTGAAGTGTGGGTTAGGTTGTTCCTTCTTCCTCGTTGCACTTTGCAAGTGGTCAAACCAAAAAAATAGGCAAGAAAGCAGGTATGGGAATAGGAAGACATTGCAACAAAGATCAATCCTGAATTCTTTAGCCAAGTGGGGGAAAGAAGCTGGCATTTTCATGTTAGTTCAAAATATATTTGATAGTCCTACTTTAGGGCCTCTAGTTCAAGGGGGCGTCGATAATCCTAAGGAGAGTACTCTTAGTAATACCAATGCTAGGCATTGTCTTCGGAAGGTTGCAGATGGCCATTTTATAGCTGCAGTGAAGGTGTTCATCCAGTGTTACTACGTACCATGGTAATACCATGTAGGCTTTAGAGGATAAACATTCGTACTGTGACAATTGTCAAAATTTGCATGTATCCGTACAATGATTGAACAGTAATTAGTGCCTTAATGACTGTGCTGATTTAAATTAATGACATGAATGCTTTCTGATTATTGTTATATACATACATGTGCATCACATTTTGCATAATGTCATACCATTATTGCATGCAACACTCTATTGACTCAAATGATGCACGAAACAAAGATGGCACAGTTATCAGACAAATCCGAAAAATGCTGACGGAGTTCAGTACATAGACAAACATGGTATTGAGACACAGAGTAAGCTAGGAACCAAGAGTCACACTAGTATAGTGTATAGGAAAGTAAGGATCATAAAACTGTCTTCCTAGTGATAGTTCAAGTGCCGGAAAGTGCCTAAAACTCACATAAACTGCAGAATTCTGTAGGATTCAGCAAAAATCAGCATTTAAACAACTTGATATTATGCAGAATTATGGTTAAATGGTCCAAAATTCTTTCCTAAGTGTCGGGTATCAAAACGGTCACAAAAGGTAACATAAAGCACACTAAACTGCGTAGTTTAGCACCTAAAGGAATCGGTAACCAACCGAACAACCGAACACTACCCGAAACACCAAATTTTCACTAGAAGCATTGTTTTATCCTTTCCGAGCTAGTTATGGTCCCCGAACATCATAACACCTATCATAACATCATAACAACTTATAACCTAACTAAACTCCTTATAATCTAACTAAATAAGTTAACTACCAATTACATGCTAACCAAGACCTCCCCCCTATTGGTGACGGTTCAAGGTGGCCCCCACCTTGGATTTTATTTGCTTATTATATTTAATCCTTTCCCTTGCTTTTGTTAACACATGAACCATTGGTTTGAGCTATGTTGGTGGTTATTTAACTTAACCTCAAGACCATAATCCTTCTCATTTCACACAACACACCACACTTCATCTTTCCCCTCTCCCTTCTCCATTCTCGGTCGAGAACCAACAAGCACACCACCACCACCACCATCTTCATTCCATCTTCATCCATTTTCAAGTAATCACATGGTGTAAGGAGCTTGTTTAAGGAGCTAGGAGCCTTCGGAAGTTGAAGGATCTCTTGCAAGTGCTATTAACCACCAAGTTCATCATCTTCATCTTCTTGAACATCATCTCTAGCCTTGTGCTAGTAGTAAGACCTTCCTAATCTCATTTTACATCTTGTTAACTTGGTTAAACGTGTATGTAAATCACTAATCATGAAGAACACTAAAGATCAAGAACATAATCTTTAACATAAGACTAAAAATCATCATGAACTATGTTGTTTAAGTGTTTTAATATGCTTCTTGATTGTTGATTGTTTGTGTTAATGATGTTAAACATCATATAAACCTTGCTAGATTGTGATTAAAGACATGATCTAGCAAGATGAGAGGATGATTATGTTATAAATCAAGGTGATCATCCTTATGTGAAAGCATGAACTTGAAGTATGAAGTGTTTTTCTTGAATAATGATGATCAAAGTATAATGTAAGTCTTGTAAATGTGTGATTTCAAAAATGATTTTCTCAAGAAACTAAGTTAAAATACAAGATTTACATAAACATGGTTCTTAAAGAAACTAATCACATTTTTAGTGGTTAATCAAGTGTAGAAACATATCATTAACAAGAAAAATTCAAGAAGAAATATTTTTAGAAAATCAAGTTACAAGTTGTAAAGATCTAAAATCTTCAAGAATGATGTTTTTAAACAAATAACCACACTTTAAAGGGTAACTAAGCTTATTAAACACACTACTAAGTTACTACAAATTTTTATAAATTTTCAAGTTCATGAAGTAGTGTAAAATGCTTGATTTTGGCATTTTGTAAGTATTGTTTGCGTTGTTGATGAATTATGATGATTTTTAAAAGAAAATGATATGCTTTGAAAGCATGGAAACCTCCATTTTTAAGGGGAAATTATGGCAAAATTTTTATAGAAATTAAACACTTAGAAAAATATTTTTAAACAAGTGTTGCAAGTATATTTTAACCATGATTTTTCATATAAAGTTTGCCATAATTTCTTGTTACAAGAATTACAAATATTGGAGGTTGGTTTTTGATAAAAAAAAAATGACTATATATTCATTTAGGAAAATATATATTTAGATGTCACCATGTGTGTGATTACTTGTATATTATGTGTATTAGTTATATTATTTTAGGATTTGAAATAATATAACTCACCAAAATACCAATAAATATAACACAAAATATTATCAAAATTCCAAGAAATAAATATATAATTTACACCTAAAAATTGGATAAACCGAACAAGGAATATAACTTACATAAATATTCCAGAATTAAATTCATAAGTATATTTTGGTAAACGGTATTTTGAAAACCAAGAAAACAAAAATATGATTTTTTTACAATTATTACAAAAAATATATCATATTTTTTACAAGAAGAAAATATATTATTTTGAGTAAAGGAAAATATATATGTTCTCTTGAATTACTAGAAAATATATTATTTTCGGAGAAAATATATATTTTCTTAAATAAACTTAGAATATATTATTTTTGGATAAAAAATGGATTTATAAATGGTTCTAAGATAATCTTGAAAATATATTATTTTGAGGTTTATATGAAAATATAAATATCTTTGCCAAGAAAGAAGCATAGATAAAGTTCTATAAATGATTTCTTAAAAATATATATTTTAAGAATATATATTGGTGAATTTTTTATTGAAAATAATATTTCAGAAAAATTAATACAAAAATTAAGTATAAGAATACTTAATAAACACAATAAAAATACGTATTCTCGTACGTATAAATACACCAGAATACGCCATTGATACTTGGCAAAAATATACAAGTGTAAGAATACGAGTATGAATACACCCACCCTTGGGGAAGATATACATGTACAAGTACATAACGTGTCAAGTTAAAATAAAAAATAAATTAACTAGTATTCCAAAATTTAATAAATATAATTTAACTTAAGATATTTAATATTTTAACAAATAATTATATACTTTGGGTATTACGACACAAAGAATTGTAACTCAAGGATACTAAGTCATAACAAATAAGGGTAAAGTCAAGGCACTTCCCACCCGTCTAATAAACCGTAGCACGTGTGTAGGTAGTCGTGCGACCAAGTAAAAGCATTGAGTTACTGGAACGAAGAACGCAAGACTGTGAGTTCATGTCCCCCTTTTCTTTTAACTGTTTTCAGTTTTATAACTTCGGGGGTGAAATACATGTTACAAATTATTACGATTACAAATTGTATGATTAGCTAAGGAATGAACTGTTAGATCATGTGAATGGGTAGGCGATTAACTAGAGACCATTAATCCTTGTTTAAGGACCGAGGGGCATGAGTGATAGATCTATTGGGTGTTGCGAGCCCCGCTCATGAGCTCGCGGGTTGGACCATGAGGCGACTATGTCGTTCCCGCCGGATGGCCCGGTACGAAATACGCATAAAAGGATTGAGCCATTCCTACACCGTTGCACACATATTAATGGCCTTGCAAACCATTAATTGATCTGTTTCCTTGTTGCTTTCATACCAGTTTACAAATACATACATACAGAATTTTTACAAGGTTATTCGTGCACACATACAAAACACATGAACTCGCTCAACTTTTGTTGATGTTTTCAAACTACATGTATTTCAGGAAACTAATTGTTGGAGTCTGTATGCCCAAGACACATATTAGATTGATGTGGCTAGTACGTTATGATCCAAGTCGAGTCATACCCAAATACAAGCTAGACAAACACTTATAATATTTATTTATGATGTGATCAAACAAATAAATATTAACACTTACAATATTTAGAAATTGGTTTTCTAAATAATTACATTTGAGAAACCAATAAATTATATGGATAATTTATTTTGAGAGAATATTTTATTTTGTTATTTAATGGGTTAAATAACATAATAAAAATAGTATAAGTCTTATAACATATGATGTTATATTTTATAAAAGTTATAAAATATATATATGTAAGACTTATATTGTTTAAAAAGAAAATTGTATTTTTTTTAAATAATAAGGTGGGCCCCCCCATATGTCTTCCCAGGACATAATTTTGGTCCAATGATGATACATGCATTTGCATGTGTTAGAAGGGCTTTCATTGGGTGATGTGGGTGGCCATGTCTTCCACAAGTTTTAATAAGAATTTTGTATGACAAAATACAACACATGAACTTGTAAGACTTTCATTTTTCTCTCAAAAATTTCGGCCATAAAGGAGTTCCAAGGGAGTTTCGGTTTTTGATCATAAGTGTTAAAAATCCTAGCTAAACTCAAGGTGTTTGTTGGAAAAACTTGGGGTATACAAGCTTGAGGTCTTCTACTCTTGAAGGCAACCGTTCAAGAAGCATCATCCTTTTTCATCATCCTATTACTCCAAGAAGGTAGTATTCTAAACATCCTATGGTTGTGTTTGATAGTATGCATTTTCATATATGGATCCGGGTTTTGGCATTTTGCATATAAATGATATTTATATCTTAAAAGTAACATGTTTTAAATATTATTTCCGCTGCGTTTTTATTTCATATGGATGAAAACATGTTAAAATCTCATCAATGACATCTAGAGCCGCTTATATGAGTGCATGCTTCAATAGATTAAAAATTTCGGGTTTCGGGTTTGAATAAAAATCCTACGGCCGAAAATTTTAACATGGTTATCCCTTTGTTTTTCAAGATTATTTTCTTACATGCATAAGGGAATCTTGAAAAATTATTTCATATGGATGATTTGTTTGTTTGGACAAAACTTACCTTTTCAGTTTTTTGTACATAGCCGAAAATGGTCATAAAAGGGAACCATTTTTTATGCTTCTTGTAATTTATATATATATATATATATGTGTGTGTGTGTGTGTGTGTGTGGATATATATTTTGGTGCATATAACCTAGCCATGACCTTGTGTTGAATGATTGTGTTGTGATTTATTTTATTATTATTTCAATGGGTTGTAATAATTATTATTTTGTTCTTCCATTTGTAAGATATGTAATTTATTTATTTTCATTTGGTATGTAAAATAAATAGATTAGGTGCAATTTTATTTTACTAGAAAAATGTATTAGGATATATTTTGTAAATGAAGATGCACACAAAATGCGGTTTTGGTTTGGCCATATTCGGTCCAAAGAACTTCATGGTTCTCAACGGGATTTTAACCCGATAACCAAAACACATTTTTGAAGTCCAAAAGAGTTTGGAGCTGAATATAAAAGACTTTTGAAAGCTCAAAGAAAGTGGAGAAATCACAACACAAGGAGGAGACTTGAAGCATTTGGATGCGGGATCAAGTGGGAGTTCAACGACACATTTCTTGTGTCATTTTTCACCCCTTAGGAAGGACCTTTTGGCACACTTGTTTCGGCTAACAAGTGTTGTCAAAATAGTTGGCTATGGTTATGCACCTATTGTTATGTATGTTATGCTTGTGTGGTTGTTTATTTATATTGTTTTAATGATATGTCGATATGCATGACTTAACAAACTAATAATCAACAACAAGCGTAAAATTGGTTCTTAACAAAAATCATTAAAATGGTTAATAAAAGGTTTTATTAAAAATTAATGATTTTATAATAAAATGAGTTTTATTAAAAAGAACCTTGAAAATTTGTTTTCACTAAAATACCATGGATTTGAATGCATGCAAATGTATGGTACATAATATTTTCTAAACTAGAATTTTGAAATATTAAAAAACCCTTTTATAAAACAAGTCAAACACCATCATTTTATACAACACTCGAAACACTTGGGAACTCTTATTGTGGGATAAAAGTCACCTAACCACATTTGAGGGAACTTGTATGTTCGAGGTGGGTTTACCATGTTTCTGGGATAAAGGTCACCTAACCACTTATGTGTATAAACTCACACGTGTGTGTAAGTTGGACGACTTAATTTGGAAACCATGAACTTAGGGTCACCGAAGCATGGGGAACAAAGGTGTTGATGGGATTAAACATGCCAACTAAACATAAAGATGTTTAACCGATCCCATATGGCTAGAAATTGCAAAGAGTTGCAATTGTCAAATGTTGACTACCTTGTTAATTTAAATAGAGGGATAAAGGTCACCTAACCAATATTTAAATATAACGTTGGATTCTGGATTTTAATTATTAATTGTCTTTAAGACACAAAAGGGTATTAATGATTAAAATATAATAATATCAAAAATACTAAAATTGAACTTGTTAAATTTTGTAGATGGCCGCTAACAATGCAAACCCGATTAACCAAACAGTCCGAAACCTATCACTAAGAACCATCCTTGAAAAGGATCGTCTCAACCATAACAACTTCATGGATTGGTTTCGAAACTTGAGAATCGTTCTCAAGCAAGAGAAGATATCCTATGTGTTGGACGATCCTATTCCCGATGAACCTAACGTGGAAGATGTGGAAGCCTACAATGATTGGGTAAAGTATACCGAGGACTCCATGCAAGCCTCATGCCTCATGTTGGGAACTATGATTCCCGAAATTCAAAAGGATTTTGAACATCACGGGGCATACGACATGATTACCCAGTTAAAGGAAATGTTCCTATAACAAGCAAGGGTAGAACGATTCGAAACTGTTCGGGCGCTTCATGCATGTCGAATGGAGGAAACCCAATCGATATCATCTTATGTTCTCAAGATGAAATGCCACATTGATCGCCTCGAACGGCTAAATTGTCCCGTCTCTAAAGAGTTGGCTACGGATTTGATCCTCAACTCTTTAACAAAGAAATTCGAAAGCTTTGTAATGAATTACAACATGAATGGATGGGACAAGAGCATTGGTGAACTTCATGCAATGCTCAAAATGGCCGAAGCAGGAATGGACAAAAAGGCTTTACCCATCCTTGCGATCAATGAAGGAGGCAACAAGAAGAGGCCCCACCCCGATTCTAAAGCAAACTCTGCTAAAAGAAAGGGACACGTCAAGGGAAAGGGAAAAGCTAAACCAAAACCCACCAAACCAAAAGAGAAGAAGCAAAAGGTTGCTACGAATGACCCATGTTTTTGATGTGGTGAGATAGGACACTGGAAGAGAAATTGTCCAACCTATCTCAATGAGTTGAAAAACAAGAGGGATGCAGGGCAAACCTCAGGTACTATCTTTATGATACATGTTGAGCTTAATGTTATTTCTTCTAACACATGGGTACTAGATACCGGATGTGGAACTCATATTTGCAATTTGTTGCAGGGGTTCAAAAGAAATAAACATTATAAGAAGGGAGACGCTAGTCTCTTCATGGGCAACGGAGTAAAGGTTGATGTCGAAGCTTAAGGAGACTACGTTTTAGAGCTTCCAAGTGGTTTGGAAGTTATTTTGAAGAATGTTTTATATGCTCCTAGTTTGACTAGGAATATAATTTCTGTTTCCCTTTTGAGACAATGTGGTTTTAAATTCGAATTTGTTAACCAAGACATTTATGTTTCTATGCATGATGTGTTTTACTTTAAGGCTATGCCTTTAAATGGTATTTATGAATTAGATCAAGACAACACATCATATGATAGCTCAATGTACCAAGTAACCAACAAGAAACTCAAAATGGATTTGAGTGA
This sequence comes from Helianthus tuberosus, assembly GCA_030545235.1. Classification (NCBI taxonomy): domain Eukaryota; kingdom Viridiplantae; phylum Streptophyta; class Magnoliopsida; order Asterales; family Asteraceae; genus Helianthus; species Helianthus tuberosus. The sequence continues at coordinate 128,206,505 of CM060389.1, forward strand.
TTCCTATATTTGGCATTGTCGCCTTGGACATATAAGCAAGAATCGCATGCATACACTTCAGAAAAATGGTCTTTTGAATACAAATGAAGATAATTCATTTGATGTATGCAAATCTTGTTTACAAGGCAAAATGACCAAGACACCCTTTAGTGGAACTTTTGAAAGGGCTAAAGACTTACTAGGTATCATACATTCAGATGTATGTGGTCCTTTTAAGCCGATGACTAGGAATGGTGAAAGATACTTCATTACCTTTACCGACGACTATAGTCGTTATGGTTATGTGTACTTACTAAGACACAAGGATGAAGCATTTGAAATGTTCAAAGACTTCAAAAGTGAAGTAGAAAATCAACTCAAGAAAACAATCAAAGTTCTTCGCACCGATAGAGGAGGTGCATACCTTAGTGGTGCTTTTCAAGATCATCTTAGGAGTTGTGGGATTATCTCACAACTTACTCCAACTGGAACACCACAGCATAATGGTGTGTCCGAAAGGAGAAATCAAACTCTATTAGATATGGTTCGATCTATGATGGCTAGAAGCACACTACCTCTATCATTTTGGGGTTATGCTTTGTTCTCCGCAGTCCGTATACTAAATATGACCCCAACCAAGAAAGTGGAAAAGACACCTTTTGAAATATGGCATGGAAACCCTCCATCATTATCATTCTTAAGGGTTTGGGGTTGTGAAGCTTATGTTAAGCAATACACTCCAAATAAATTGGAAGTCCAATCTACTAAGTGTATCTTTGTAGGATATCCTAAAGATGATATAGGATATTATTTCTACGACCCAACCGAGCAAAAGGTATTTGTTGCTCGAAAGGGTAAGTTCTTAGAAGCTAAGTTCCTTATGGAAGGAACTAGTGATAGACCAGTGGAACTTGAGGAGGATCAAGAACCACAAGACGATACACATTTGGTTGATACTAGCACTCAACAAGAGGTTGTTGAAAACGATCAAGAGGTTGATCAGTACGCACAAAATGTTCACAGATCTGGTAGAATTAGTAGTCCACCTGAAAGATATGGATTTTTCATGGATGGATGCTACATGGTGGATTCAGATGAACCAACCACATACCATGATGCAATGTCAAAATCTGATTGTGACAAATGGCTTGAAGCCATGAACATAGAGATGCAATCCATGTATGATAACCAAGTTTGGGAATTGGTTGTGCCACCACTTAACTCTAAAGTAGTCGGTAGTAAGTGGGTTTTCAAGAAGAAAACAGATATGCATGGTAACTTGGATACTTATAAAGTAAGACTTGTAGCAAAAGGTTTCACTCAAACTCAAGGGATTGATTATGATGAGACCTTCTCGCCTGTGGCGATGCTAAAGTCAATCAGGATATTATTTGCCATAGCTGCATATTATGACTATGAGATCTGGCAATTGGATGTCAAAACGGCTTTTCTTAATGGATATCTTGATGAAGATGTCTATATGGTTCAGCCTGAAGGTTTTGTTAATCCAAAACATCCTGACAAAGTATGCAAGTTAAAGAAATCAATCTATGGATTGAAACAAGCATCTAGAAGTTGGAATCACCATTTTGATGAAGAAATTAAGAATTTTGGATTCATCAAGAATGGCGATGAAGCTTGTGTGTACAAGAAAGCTAGTGGGAGCATCATCACTTTCTTAGTACTGTATGTCGATGACATTCTACTATTTGGGAATGACATTCCAACCATGGAAGGTGTAAAAACCTGGCTTGGAAGTTGTTTTTCCATAAAGGATCTTGGTGAAGTAGCCTCCATTCTGGGAATAAAGGTCTATAGGGATAGATCAAGGCGCTTGATAGGTTTAAACCAAAGTGCATACATTGACAAAGTCTAGAATAGGTTCCAAATGGAGAACTCTAAGAAAGGTTTTGTACCTATTCAAAAGGGGATAATATTGAATACATCTCAATGTCCAAGCTCAAAGGATGAGCAAGAGAAAATGAAAGGAGTCCCATATGCGTCTGCTATAGGATCCATCATGTATGCAATGATATGCACCAGACCGGACGTCTCATGCGCCTTGAGCATGACGAGTAGATACCAGCAAAATCCAGGTAACAGTCATCGGAAGGCTGTTAAGTGCATATTAAAATACCTTAGAAGAACTAAGGTTATGTTTTTAATATATGGATCTGGTGAGGAGGAACTCGTTGTAAAGGGTTACACGGATGCGAGTTTCCAAACCGATCAAAGTGATTCTCGATCGCAATCGGGGTATGTCTTCATTTTAAATGGTGGAGCAGTTTCTTGGAAGAGCTCAAAACAAGACATGGTAGCATTGTCCACTACAGAATCAGAATACATCGCCGCTTCATTGGCAGCCCAAGAAGCTACATGGTTGAAGAAATTTATAGCCGACCTAGGGGTGGTCCCTACCATTCAAGACCCCCTAGAGATCTTTTGTGATAACGAGGGCGCGATTGCTCAAATCAAGGAACCTCGTGCACACCAAAAGACTAGACATATCGAGCGGAGATTCAACTACATAAGGGATGAAGTTGAAAAAGGAAAAATATGTATCCGTCAAGTTCACACCGATCAAAACATTGCGGATCCACTCACGAAGCTCCTTGACAGGGCAAAACATGAGGGTCATACATGTGCCTTAGGACTTCGATATTCTAGTGATTGGATTTGATGTATTTTGTATTTGGATATTGAAACAATTGTTATTTTAACTCTTTTATGGTATTTTGAGTTACGTTTCATTTTAGCATGTTTAAATCCATGAATAAGTTAATTATTCTAAATGTCCGTAGTCGATCATACTTGTGGGAACAAATATGAATGTAAGACTATTATGAATTTGGATTGGTGGATATTCATTAGATATGAATATAGAGCAAAGTGTTGCTACCAAAGTTCATAGATATTTGTGGGATACAAATATTGGACTGACTCGCTCTCAAATATTACTGCATGGAATCATTTGTGATTGATCATAAGTAAATTTTGAGTAAAGGCGAATATCATAGTATCCTCTGACCTGAGATACATATTGGGTCTTGATATTCACCAAGTATTATACCTTGACCTAGTTCTTAGTTGTCTGTAATAAGGCAGTACACAAGGCTAAACTCAGGTATGGTACAAGGTGATTGCGAGAGACGTATGTAGTCAAGAAGGGATTTGTTCCTCTTATTCGTTGAGAGTAAGATGTCTAAGGCCTGCTAAAGTTAAATCAACAGAGAGTGATCACTCTATGTCTCTGGATTTAACATGACATCTGTAATGAAAGGATAAATGATAGATTCACCTAAATCATGTTCAAGTAAGGGACTTGAAGGGGATGATGTTATTGAATGGGAAATATAGTCATACGTATTAGGGGTAGTAAACTATAGTTAGGTGGTCTTTACTACTTGCATCAATCTTCTATGTATCTTGTGCAAGTGGGAGATTGTTGGAGTCTGTATGCCCAAGACACATATTAGATTGATGTGGCTAGTATGTTATGATCCAAGTCGAGTCATACCCAAATACAAGCTAGACAAACACTTATAATATTTATTTATAATGTGATCAAACAAATAAATATTAACACTTACAATACTTAGAAATTGGTTTTCTAAATAATTACACTTGAGAAACCAATAAATTATATGGATAATTTATTTTGAGAGAATATTTTATTTTGTTATTTAATGGGTTAAATAACATAATAAAAATAGTATAAGTCTTATAACATATGATGTTATATTTTATAAAAGTTATAAAATATATATATGTAAGACTTATATTGTTTAAAAAGAAAATTATATTTTTTTAAATAATAAGGTGCCCCCCCCCCCCCCCATATGTCTTCCCAAGACATAATTTTGGTCCAATGATGATACATGCATTTGCATGTGTTAGAATGGTTTCATTGGGTGATGTGGGTGGCCATGTCTTCCACAAGTTTTAATAAGAATTTTGTATGACAAAATACAACACATGAACTTGTAAGACTTGCATTTTTCTCTCAAAAATTTCGGCCATAAAGGAGTTCCAAGGGAGTTTTGGTTTTTGATCATAAGTGTTAAAATCCTAGCTAAACTCAAGGTGTTTGTTGGAAAATCTTGGGGTATACAAGCTTGAGGTCTTCTACTCTTGAAGGCAACCGTTCAAGAAGCATCATTCTTTTTCATCATCCTATTACTCCAAGAAGGTAGTATTCTAAACATCCTATGGTTGTGTTTGATAGTATGCATTTTCATATATGGATCCGGGTTTTGGGATTTTGCATATAAATGATATTTATATCTTAAAAGTAACATGTTTTAAATATTATTTCCGCTGCGTTTTTATTTCATATGGATGAAATTACTTTGATAAACATGTTAAAATCCCATCACTAATTATGGATCTGGCGGGCGGGTTGAAAGTTATCATGTTGTGTCTTCGAATAAAAGATGTCATCCAGTGTCGAAGGGTTTGGATTGTGTATTTTATCCTGGATAAGATACATAGTTCAAAGCCTAGCTTTTAGTAGTGTCTTTTGTTAAGACCAGTATGGAACTTAAAACTCTGTTGTGTTGTATTTTAAACCTGAAGTCTTGGATTGTGGTTAAACAACGATGGTTGTAATATTTTGAAACTTAATTGTGGATGAACATCATGGTTTTATCATATAGTTGTTTGTTATGGTTGAATGCAATGATATTAAGCAAGTCACACATAATCACGCTTCCGCAAAAGTCAGGGTGTGACAGTTTGGTTTCAGAGCTTCGATTGTAGCGAACTAGGATTCTTTCTCGAGTCTAGACTACAATCATTAGGGCTCTCTCACGAAAATATTTTTACAAACATATTTTTCATTGCATACATAAAACGCCAAGATCCATGGAACAAACGTTTTACAAAAAGGAACAACAAGAAACACGATTGCAAGGTCACATTGGTGATTTAGTCTGCATGGGGTAGACTAGGAAAGATATAAAGGTTTCATGAAGGATCACGTGAATAACTGTCTAAGTGATGATTGTTTTGTCTGCATGCACTATGTGATAGTGGTTAATATATGTGCACATGTTATGATTGTTATGTTACAGGCACACATGTCATCATCAGAGAGTGGGTTGTCTGATACCCATGACCCGATGGCTGTTGTTTCAGACGACGAGGTTATACCCGAGCCAGAGATATTTACGTCAGACACTAAGAGTGATCCTGATATGCTATCCGAGGACGAGGACGACTTTGAGCTATTCGCGCTACCAGACTTTGGCGATGATTTACCTTTTGCTGATGGTTTCCCTGACGAGGATCCTTTTGACATTCCTGCTCCAGTCCATGATCACCTCATCACTGGTCACCCCGATGGTGAGCACATCGTGGCTCCGATCCTCGATCCTGTTCCTCTTGTGGTCATCCCTCCCGAGGATTGGCCTTTCGATGACTTGTTCGATGACGACGTTGATTTGTTTGTAGACGGTCCCCCAGCTGACGCGGGAGATGGGGAAATAAATGAGGATGTTGTAGCTGTCCCACCTCCTGCGGTTCCTATCGTTGTGATATCTTCTGATTCCATTCTGCACTCGGTTTCAGACTCATTTGATGTAACATTTGTGCTTGTAATCATTGTGAATAGTTCAGTTATCAATAAAACAATGTTATTTGATCCCAATGTTTGTTTGGTTATGTTTTACATTTTTCATGTTTTGACTTTTGTTCAATTTTAAACTCTACATCGCTTTCTGGAGAGTTATACGCAAACTGGTACGTAAACGTAGTCAGCTTAATGCGAAAAATACTCCAGAACATCAACATATACTTAACATACCTTAAATAACCTTTACATAACTTAGAAATAAGTTTTGAAGGCTTTGGTATACCAAATCTGCCATTCTGCCAAAGTAGGTCCTTGCGCACCTCAACACTATGAGTGTTACGGTGCGCAAGCAGTCCCCAGACAGCAGAAACTTGGCAGAAACATTGAATCAGGTCCCTTTCACTTGTGCACATGGTATTGGGCAATACTAGGGGCTCTAATGGTTTTCAAAAAACAGGGTTTTGAGATGGAGGGTTGAGATTGAAGCACGGTTAACGAGGAACGATCTTAACGGCTCTACGAATCCTATAAATACCCCATTTTGGTTGATCATTAGGATCCGACCAAATACTTTAGGACCATAGCATATAGGGAATAACCTTCCGAGGTTATACCCTATGGTCACATCGTTTGAGTAGTTGTTTGATAGGTAGTTTATATGCCTTAGGTAAATTACCAGAATACCCTTTTCATGTATAATTGGTAATTAAGCATATGTAACCTAAAATTTTGTCACATAACTGATTATGTAACATGTTTAGGCATATAACACTTGTCATAGGGCTAGTTAGACGTCTCGAGTGCGCTTTTGCGCGCACGACGCGTTAAAGTAGCATAAGCTACCTAAACGGGTCGTAATGGGTCGTAAGCACTTAGTTTAGGTTTCATTTAGTATGTAGGCTTCGTTAAACCATATGACACGAGTCTCTATACTCGTTTGGTTTACGAACCCTCATCTTATCCAATCCTCCGATATAGGTCCGGTTTATTAACATAGTTACCTATATTAGGTGCCGTTTGATTCCGAGATCTCTAGCATTGTTTGGTTGTTACTCAAGGACTACTAAGAAATCTCAAGTGAGTACATAGACCCCTCTTTTACTATTTTCCAAACTGTTTTGGGGTGAAACACATGTGCCTACTTGTTACTTTCATGCTTTCCATGTTTTCACATCATATACTTGCTATGTTCATTAGTACATTTATAGTACATGATTTCATTGTGTTCATGCTATGTATGTCCATTGTGTGCATACTTAGTACATTGTTTCACATTACATTTCATGCTATGTATGCCCATTGTGTGCATACTTAGTACATTTGTTTCACGTCATATACTATGTATGTCCACTTGTTACATACTTAGTACAGTTGTTTTCATCACATGCTTACACTTTGGTATGACATTTGGGTTGTTTAAAATGGAACAATACATTCATTAACATTAGCTACGCCGTTCGTTAGTAGGTAGTGGTACCATAGGAATTGACAACTCCCGTTCCTGAATCCTAGGTAGGTTTGGATGGAAGGAATGACCGAATTCGATACACATAACTTAGATAAACCTTTAAATTTGTTTAAGGGTTTATCGCCACAGTCTCAAGGCTTGGATGTATGCATTCTCACAATACCGCATAGATGTTTATATCAGTATAGCATGCATTTACACAAAACATAGCTTTGATTTAAACCATGTTTTACTTCAATACTTTGTTTTTGTGCATATGGTTTAGTTGATATATTTCACTAGCCATACATATCATTTTGGTTACACATTACATGATTTATATTTGACACATAAACATTATTGACATTGGTTATACATTACATGACTTACATCTTGACATAAACATTTTGACATATTATTCAATACATTTGGCAATTGGTTTAAACATAGACATCTTACATTGTTGGTTTGGTTTGAGTAAGTGATTTAAGTAACGAGGCGTGTGTAATATGATACAAGCATGGTGGATACGCCGCTGGTACTTCCTATATATAAGTGATTGTATGGTATTACATATCGTAGCGTTATTTGAATCATTTCAATTTGGACATATAACATTTTATACAAATAACATACTTTTCACAATACATTGTTTTACAAACAACTTAATTTATACAAACTCTTTTCTCATGGTTATTCACTTAACCATGTATCATTCTTTTATACATATATATATCATTTGGTTTATTTATCACTTTTCAAATGATTTACAAGACAAAGCAAATTACAAGGTTCATGACTAAACATTTTCTTAAACATAAGTCATGAATCCTATTTTCACAAAACCTATGTATCTCACAGGCATTTTTATGCTGACGTACCTATTTTCACATGTGTTTCAGGATATGATGCATAGGATTTATCAAGATACACTTAGGCGGACTTGGGCCTTAGCGACAATAAAAGATGCAAGACTAGTCATTTAAGTTATGTTTCTTTGATTGTCAAGACATTGTAACTATTTTAATCAATAAAACAATATTTCAATTTCCATGTGTTATGAAACAATGATTCTGTTACAACACTCCCCGACGTTTCCGCCACGTTTTGTTGTTTTACGTGGTCGGGGTGTGACATCTTCTTCATGCTTGGTATCTTGACGATGAAAGTGTCATTGAAGATTCAAAAGAAGTGGCTAGAGTGTTGGACATCATTAAGGTGATGTGTCCAACATTGGGTCTTGAACTAAAAATTAAGAAAACTGAGCTATTTTAGCCTTCTTGTAATGGTAGCAAGTTTCGTGAGCGATTATTTCCTACAGACATCGAGAGGCCATTATTGGGGGTGAAGCTTCTAGAGGGGTTTAGTATAGACGCAAGCTTTATTAGTGGGTTGGAAAATTAAAGAGAAGCTAATGTTGTAGATTTGATGCGTCTTCTACCCAAACTTGGTGACCCGTAGAGTGAACTACTATTGCTTCGATCCCATATAGGCATTGCCAAACTTTTATTTGGCTTGAGGACATTCCAACATGTACACATGGAAGATGCAACGTTATTCTTTGACAATGGTTTGTATAAGGCGATTGAGGAATTGGTGGTTTGTGGAGGTCCTTTCTTTGGAGACTTCCGTTGGCGACTTACTTCCTTACCAATTAGGTTTGGGGGCTTGGGGCTGTATTCGGCTGTAGAGGCTTCATCCTATGCTTTTGTAGCCTCGAGGGCCCAATCTTGGGTACTACAGAACCACGTCTTAAGAGATAGTGGCATATGTGTATGGATTCTGATTATGTTTGTGTTTTGGCTTGTCTTCATGATAGATGCTAAGCTTCGACTTCAGTGGTTTCACTAATAAGGACTTCGCCCCTTAATGCCCAACATGCATTGGTGAGTGCTCTTTTTAGTAAAATTGTCCACGACATTGAAGTATTGTTTGACTTGACCCGTTAGACAAAAAGCCATTTTTGAGTGTCTACGAGCACCACGTGTCCAAGATTTTCTTCTTGCTATACTTATAGATGGGTTAGGCCAACATATATCGTCGGTGGAGTATCGTACTATCCTTAAGTATCAACTCATTATTCTTTTATCTCCAGTTGATGAGATATGCCCTTTTTGTCATAAGGTGTGTTTGGATTCTTTTGGGGAGCATGCAATTTATTGTAAAGAGCTCCCGGGGGTTCAAGTACTGACATGATTTGGTTAGGAATGTCCTTTTTGACATATTCAAGAGTTGGCATTTCTGCGAAGAAAGAGGCACAAGTGAATTTCTTAACTGACCCATTGGTAGGGAGATCTACCCTTAGACCAACCGAGATTTTGGTCTTTGGATGGATAAGAGGAAAACATGAATGTGTGAATCTAACAGGGGTTTCCCCGCTTATGGGTTTAGAGGTAGTGATTGCACGGTGGGTTAGTCTGCTTTAAAGGCTGATTCGGGCAAAGTGACCACACACGAGAAAGCGTGCCTTGACAACCAGCACGTGTTTATCCCATTTGCTTTTAATATTTTTGGTTTCCTTGCGCCAGAGGCTGTGGACCTACTTAATCGAGTTCAAAGGTCATGCATAGTAATGTTATGATCCCGAGATCTATGAACGTAGTTTTTAAAAGACTTAATTTTCCTATTAAAAAATAGATAGCGACGCGGCTTGTTTTCCGTTTACCATCTATCTCGATGTAAATTCATAAATTAATAGTTTCTTATTAGAATGCTTAATTGACCACTGATTAGTTGATGCAAAAAGTCAACTACTGATTTAACTAAAAACAAGAAGTTAATTAATTTAAACAAAGAGACTTCGTTTATTTATATAGATAAGGGATCATGTACAAAAGAAGAATTTTGTATGAAGTGTAGGAGAAAATCATGACCATATATTTGTTTTGGTCAATTTAAGGAGGGAGGGGTATGATGGTATTTTATTCTTTCAACTAGTTTCCTCATTGATTTTCAAACTGCTATAACTTTTTCATACGTTAATATTTTTTTTTAAATTACATCGTATTAGCGAGCATTTCATTCTCTTTAATTCGAGCAGCCTATTGCTATAGTCTTCTTAAAAATAATTTACGGGACTTTAAATACCCATTACGTGATTACGTGATTTTGAATACCTAGTACCCATTACGTGATTTTGAATACTCAGTACCCATTACGTGATTTTGAATACCCGGTACATGTCTACGTGATTTTTGAATGCCCATTACGTGATTACACATTCAACATAAATCATTATGCATTCAATGTAAATTCATTATGTGATTACACATTCAATATGATTTGTTGTAATTAATGTTAATACAATTATGCTTATTATGTGATTACACATTAAATAATAAGAACTTGATTGTTTATACTTTATTACGTGGTTAAATCTTGAATATACGACATTATGTTGTTATGGTTGGTTTGGCTAATGTTTTGTATATAATTTATCCTTAATACGTGATTATACTTGATATACTAGGTATTCCATATGAAATATTATGTGTTATGTGTTTTGTTTTTACGTAATCACTCAGTAGGGTTTCACATAAATACTATAATGAAATCACGTAATCACGAAATGAGTATTTGAAATCATGTAGTCACGTAATAATACATAGTCAACTATTGTTACGTAATTACGTAATCACTTACTGGGGTTTCACATAAAATACTATAATGAAATCAAGTAATGACGTAATGAGTATTCAAAATAACGTAGTCACTTACTTGGTATTTAAAATCAAGTAATGGGTATTCAAAATCCTATAAAATTTTTTAAAGAAAAATATAGCAATATGCTGCTCAAATTAAAGAGAATGAAATACTCGTTAATACGGTGTAATTTTATAAAAAAAATATTAACATATGAAAAAAGTTATAGCCGTTTGAAAATCAAGGGGAAGTGGGTTTATGAGTCAACAATATTGGATTTTTCTATTTTACCCTTTTCCCCACTTGTTTACCTTATATGAATTCTGTATAGGGATGAGCATTTGGTACTGGGTACCGACACCGTACCGGTATCGGTACCGAATTTCCCGTACCGACTTTTTTCGGTACCGGTACCCACTTTTTGGCATTTTCGGTATCGGTTCGATACGGTATCGGTAAAATACTGAATTTTACCTTCAAATACCGGTACCGTACCAGTCCCGTACCGACTCCGGTACCGTACCGTACCATACCGATTATTTCGGTACCGGTACCCAGTTTTGACTAATTTCAGTATCGGTATTTTCGGTACCGGTACCACGCTCATCCCTAATTCTATATTTGGGGACCACTAAATCTCAACTATTGATCTTGCAAATTAAGGGCCAAACTTATCTCCTACACTTCATACAATTCTTTCCTATTGTACATTAACCGTCTCTATTTATATATGTACTAGGTTATTACCCGGGATTGCTTCTCGGACTCGGAAAACTTAGTTATATTAATCATTATTTGTTATTAATATGACCTCATTACATCAAGCATCTCATTGGATTCAACAACAATGTCTACACTTCACCGGATTAGATCATGTACCCATATTAGACATCAAACAAAAGCGCAACAGGACCACATGAATAACATCATTTTCATTTTTACTTCAATGCACTTACATGATCGGGTGATTTGGGATTTTGTAAAAATGTTTGTTCTTGTACTTCTTTACAAAATTACATAGAATTCAAGAAAATGAAACAACGACTTAAATAGATGTTGAGTTATTCAAATTTCTATTGAATACTAAATGAAATGTTGACCAAAATTCAAACACATGTTGACCAAAACATCTGTTTAAGGCCAAACATCTGTTTATGGCCAAACATCTGTTTAAGGTCAAACATTTGTTTAAGTTCAAACATCTGATATAGAAGGCCAAACATCTGCCAAATACAGTCATATATATCCATCCATTATTCTGAATTCATAAAGCCATAAATGCTGAAGAATTTCACATTTGCGATTAATAAACCAAGTTTCTACTAATTGCAGTTACTATTAGCAAAAAGAAGCATGATATCATCTATATATAAAACACAAACTACTAATAACATTGTTTTATCAAGTTAGCCATACACATCAACAAAACATCAACTTAATAAGTTCAAAGAAAAAACCATGCAATGTTAGGATCTGAGTTTCTTAGATTGTGTTTTGTTTAATTGAAATAAAAATGAAACAGAGACTAATTTCAGCGGAAATAATGAAATAAACTTTGAGAACACAATCAATGGAAGAAAAGTTTAAGCACACATGTTTAACATAGAATTGAATGATTGTATTTGATTACAATAAACAATACTTATGCATGCATGCACAAATCTCCCCCTCAGCCTGAGCTCACTGATTGTTCATACTGAATGACTTAGAAGGAAAGAGCTCACAAAACAGTACAGAGTACTGTTCTATTTATAGTACAACTCAACCACTGAGCATCTTCGGCTGACGTCACCATGAAAGTGACATCTAACCGCCTAACAAACTACAAGCACTGACCTATACAACCACTGATTACAAACTACTGATTACATAAACAAAGCATAAGTAAAACACAGATTCTTCATTCCATTGTTGTAGCTTCAGCAGTGCTTTGGTCTTCAGCAGTACTTGAGTCACATCAGTAGATTGAGGTTCAGTACTTTATGTCACACCCCCAAAATACCACATGCGGAATCTCCACGGGATGTGTGACGCACCAGGATCCAAGCCACCAATGACATTGAACTACGCATAGTATTTAAATAAAACATTCCATTCATTTCAAAATATAAATCCAAGTCATGAGTTAAACCAAAGTAAGTATTCAGCGGAAGCATAATTTTAACAGTAATTCAATTGTTTCAAAACATGTGTTCATAATCAACAAAGCGAGTATCCAAGAGTCTCGACCCATGACCACTCCAACACTCCCAGATAGCAAGTCCATATCAAGAATCTAACGACCTGCAAGCATGCAGACAAGGGTGTCCGACGACGCTGGTGAGTTCAAAGTTTTATTAACGCGTTTAGTTACCAAATATGAGTATAAAACAGTTCAATGATTTGATTTGATGTTGTTATTAACTCGATTACCGCTGATGGCTACAAGATTTATTTGCCCAACCCCAATGTCTCTATCAAAACATTGGTCAAGTGGTTAAGGTAATTAGTTCACGCCCGTCCTCCCCGGTACGGTGTGAGGGTGCCAAACCTAATAGCGCTATCAACTAATAACCTCGTTGCCTCCCCGGTAACTATCGGTAGATGTAAGGGGTCTTAATGACAGAAATGAGTGTAATAACCAACATCCCAATAACCCAACGTTCCTCCGCGGAACAATTACCAGATATCCCTCCTCTGGATGCATGCTTGGAAAGAGAGCACTGAACTCACCTTGGTTTGCTCGGTTTGTTTAGTTACCCGTTTCCAAGTTAATCAACCAACCCTAACGTGGTTACCAATGAATATCAGTTTCACGATTATACAAGTTATTGTTTTCACACAGTTTGCATCATACACCAGTTCACAGTATAACAGTAATCAGTACACCTTTCTATTACAAGTTCACATCTCGTTCGAATGTCACAATTAGCACATAACGTAGCAGAGGAGATCGTTATACCAAATAATCGCACCAAGTTTCTTATTACCAATGACATGCATCATAGATCATACATACACACAAGTATCTGTCATAAATAACATCACAGGCTCCTACTGTTCACTTCAGAAACCTACACGGCGAAACACTTCTTGTGGCGAAAGGTCAACTTTCGTCAGGATGAGGTGTGACGAAACACCCATGTGTTTCGTCGCTATGCTTGTCGGCGAAACCTATATGTTTCGTCGATATGTGCTGTGGCGAAACTCCTATATGTTTCGTGGAACAAACAGTTACAGATCCATCCAATGATTACAATTTGACATATTCTAGAACCCTAATGATCATCACCAGTTATGATCATCGATCAATCATTCAGCACCCAACTATCATCAACATGCAACAAGGGTATTGACAATTCAAACATACATATTCCTTTTAACATTCTAATTTCTTATGCATCAACAACACCTTGACATCTCATTTAAATCCAACAGTTATTATAGATTCTCATATAAACAACAATAGATCATCACAACACATATCAGAACACATACACATACATGTTCATGTCCAATCTAGTTCGTACATAAGATCATGAATCAACTGTCAAACCTTTATCATGCAAGTATCAGATTTACACTTCCAACCCTAATCCATACGACACCATAGTAATAACAGAACTGTAATCATCAACAATCCATTCAGTAACAACGTTTATACACTAACCTTGATGTGGTATAGATCGGTGGTGCCTAGGGTTTGAGAGTCTCGAATGGGAGATGAGGGAACTGCCGTCGCTAAGTTTAGAAGAAGTGTAGGGTTTCGCAACTTATGGTTCACACACAATATAACGTAAGTGGGATTGGGTTTACTTGGGCCGAAGGTCCTACTCGGTGAAACACCCATGTTTCGTCGACTAGGGTGATGACGAAACTCCATGTTTCGTCGAGTATAGTTTGTGGTTGTTACACTAATGTTTCATCGGGTATAATTGTAATTTGTGAACAGTTTATAATAAGTTTGTAATAACTAACCAACCCATAATTTACACATACTCAAATAATACACATACTCAAATAAATTTCAAAGACAGAGTTTGTAACAAGTAACATGTCAAGGAAAGGTCTTGGAAACTCGGGTTGTTACATCATCCCCAACTTGAAAGAAATTTCATCCCGAAATTTGATAAGCAACCCAAAACCGCAAGACGTTAACTCAAGATGACTATGGATTTTCCGCGAGTACCACATCATCCCCAACTTGAATGGGAATTTTGTCCTGAAATTCACTAGTTGTGCCAGACTTAGGTTTGCCAGACTTGGACTTATCACTTGGGAATAAATGTGGGTACTTGAGCTTCATCTGATCTTCGCGTTCCCATGTGAACTCCGGTCCACGCCTTGAGTTCCAACGAACTCTCACAATCAGAATTCGACTATGCTTACGGACCTTGACCTCCCGGTCCATAATTTCTATTGGTTCTTCGACAAACTGCAACTTGTCGTCGATCTTCAGCTCTTGAAACGGTACGACCAGTGTTTCATTAGACAAACACTTCTTTAATTGCGACACATGGAACACATCATGGACGTTACCCAACTCAGCAGGTAACTCTAACTTTTAGGCCATTTTACCAATCTGTTCCAGAATTTTGAATGGCCCTACATAACGAGGGTTTAGCTTGCTGCGTTTGCCAAAACGCACCACACCCTTCCAGGGTGAGACCTTCAACATAACACGATCATTAACTGTGAACTCCAGCGGATTTCTACGCTTATCGGCGTAGCTTTTCTGACGATCACGCGCTGCCGCCATACGATTTCTGATCTGAACAATTTTCTCGGAGGTTTCGAGTACAAGTTATGGGCCTGTAACCTAGCTGTCACCCACCTCAACCCAACAGAGAGGTGAACGACATTTTCGTCTGTACAATGCTTCGAATGGAGCTGCCTGAATGCTGGTATGGTAGTTGTTGTTGTAAGAAAACTCTATCAGCGGCAGGTGTTTCTCCCAACCCTTGCCAAAATCAATCACGCATGCTCGTAACATATCCTCAAGTGTCTGGATGGTTCGCTCACTTTGACCATCCGTCTGCGGGTGATAAGCAATACTCATATCGAGACGCGAGCCGAATGATTTGTGCATTGACTGTCACAAATCTGAGATGAAACGAAGGTCACGGTCAGAGATAATAGATGTCAGCACCCCGTGCCTAGAAACCACCTCCTTAAGATAGACAGCATCTAGTTGTTAGAACTTATGTGTTTCCTTGATTGCCAGAAAGTGTGCTGACTTCGTGAGACGGTCAACGATCACCCAAATGGTATCGTTCCCATTTTGAGTTCTAGGCAAGCCTGTGACGAAGTCCATTGCTATATGCTCCCATTTCCACATGGGTATTTCTGGTTGCTGAAGTAATCCAGACGGCTTCTGGTATTCTACCTTGACTTTTGAACACGTCAAGCATTTACTAACATACGACGCGATGTGAGCTTTCATCTTCGGCCACCAATACATGACTTTGAGGTCCTGATACATCTTATCCGAACCTGGATGAACAGAGTATCGAGACTTGTACGCTTCATCCATCATAAGTTCTCTAAGATTTCCAAATAAAGGGATCCATACACGCTCCATGAAGTAGAGAATACCATCCGATCTCTCTACAAGTCGTTTCTCAATGCCCAGTAAATACTCAACTTCATAGTTTTCCTCCTTCAATGCTTCGGTCTGAGCCGAACGGATCTGGCCAGGTAGGTTAGAATGAATGGTGAGCTGCAAAGCGCGAACACGTTTTGGTTTTGATTCCTTTCTACTAAGAGCGTCAGCTACAACGTTAGCCTTTCCCGGATGATACTTGATTGCACAACCGTAATCGTTTAAAAGTTCTACCCAGCGACGCTGTCGCATATTCAAATCCTTCTGGTCGAAAATATGCTGGAGGCTCCTATGGTCGGTATAAATAGTGCATTTAGTACCGTACAGGTAATGCCTCCAGATTTTGAGCGCAAACACCACCGCTCCCAACTCTAAGTCGTGTGTCGTATAATTCCTTTCGTGGACCTTCAACTGTCGCGAGGCATAGGCCATCACTTTCTCGCGTTGCATCAACACGCAACCGAGACCCTGAATAGACGCATCACAGTATACCGCGAAATCTTCGGTACCTTCAGGTAGAGACAAGATCGGTGCACTGCAGATTTTATGTTTTAACAACTGGAAAGCATCTTCTTGCTTCGTTCCCCACGAGTATACAATGCCTTTCTGTGTCAATGAGGTAAGAGGTTGAGTGATCTTTGAGAAATCCTTGATAAATCTTCTATAATACCCAGGGAGTCCAAGAAATTGTCGCACCTCTGAAGGAGTCTTCGGTGCAGCCCAATTTTTGATAGCATCAATCTTTGCAGGATCCACGTGTATCCCTGATTCGTTCACAATGTGGCCAAGGAAGTGTACCTCCCGAATCCAGAAGTCACACTTAGAGAATTTCGCGTAAAGCTGCTCCTTCCTCAGAAGTTCCAAAATAAGTCGCAAGTGCCGCTCGTGAGCTTCCTTGTTCTTTGAGTAGATCAGAATGTCGTCGATAAATACAATAATGAAGTCGTCGAGATACGGTTTGCATACTCGGTTCATGAGATCCATGAAGACCGCTGGCGCGTTCGTCAACCCAAACGGCATAACTAAAAACTCATATTGCCTATAACGCGTTCGAAAAGCCGTTTTAGGAACATCCTCCTCTCGGACTCTCATCTGATGATAGCCCGATCTTAAGTCGATCTTCGAATAAAAACTTGACCCTTGCAACTGGTCAAACTAGTCTTTGATACGTGGCAATGGATAACGATTCTTAACTGTAACCTTGTTGAGTTCCCGATAATCAATACATATGCGAAAGGACCCGTCTTTCTTCTTTACAAACAGAACTGGGGCTCCCCAAGGCGATGAACTGGGTCGAATAAAGCCCCTATCCAGTAACTCTTGCAGTTGATTAGACAACTCCTGTAACTCTCCAGGTGCTAAACGGTAAGGAGCACGAGCTATCGGGGCTGCTCCTGGTGCAAGATCAATCTGAAATTCCACTTGACGGTGAGGAGGTAAACCAGGGAGTTCCTCAGGAAACACA
The DNA here is from genome assembly GCA_030545235.1 of Helianthus tuberosus. Lineage (NCBI taxonomy): Eukaryota > Viridiplantae > Streptophyta > Magnoliopsida > Asterales > Asteraceae > Helianthus > Helianthus tuberosus. The sequence continues at coordinate 128,224,191 of CM060389.1, forward strand.
TCGGTAAATTCGCGTACAACTGGCAGATCCTCGATCTTTCTTTCCCCTGACGGAGTATCAGTAACAAGTGCTAGAATAGCAGGATACCCCTTTCGTAGACATTTCTGCGCTTGCATAGCTGAGATGATACCAACCATCGCACCAATGCGATTCCCCTGAATCGATAATGACTCTCCACTAGGGAGAGGAATACGTACAATCTTCTCCTTACACAGAATCTCAGCTTGGTGTTTAGACGGCCAATCCATACCAACCACTATATCAAAACTACCGAGGGTAATAGGAAGGAGATCAATATCAAACACTTGACCCACAATATCTAGTTTACACCCAAAAAGAACATGTGAAGCTTCAATCATTTTGCCATCGGCTAATTCTACTACATGCTTAACCTCTAAAGGTGTTGGAGTTAACCCTAATCGCTGACTAAACTTTAGAGACACATAACTCCAATCGGCACCGGAATCAAATAACACAGAAGCAATAAGATTGTTCACAGAAAACGTACCAGTCACGACATTGCCGTCGTTCCTAGCATCACCAGCACCGATCGTGAATACCCTTCCACGAGCACCATTGCCCCCGTTGTTGCCATTGTTGTTGTTCCCAGCATTGTTGTTATTGTTCTGGCAGTTGTTGTCGTTGTCATTCTGATTCAGCTGAGGGCAATCCTGCGCCCTCATCCCCACACTGGAAACACCCCTTCTTAAAGCCCTGGTTCTGATGGGGTTGTTGCCTCTGCTGTCGCTGATGCTGCTGATTTTGCTGCTGCTGCTGCTTTGGCTGCAGGGCTCTACAGTCTTTGGCCTCATGGCCCACCTTCTCACACCTACGGCAAGTCCGGACACACTATCCATAATGATGATAACCACACTTGTTGCACTGTGGCTTCTTCCCAACATAGGAGCCCTGATTGTGATTGCTGCCCTGGCATTGGTTAACTGAGGACGACTGACTGAAGCTACGGTTATTGCTGTTGTCAGGCCTTTTCTGAGATTGACTGGCAATGGTTGCCTTGTCAGCATCGTTCCATTTCTGTTTGTTATCACTAGTAGGTGTAGTAGCTGTAGCAGCAGTGGTAGTAGCAGATTTACGGGGCGTCAATGAGCCACGCTTGACCTCTTGGTCAGTAATCTTATGTGCCAAACAGATGATCTGGGGCAGGTTGTTATGGTTTGCAGCAGTGACATACCCCTTTACAGCTAGTGCTAGGCCCTTGAGATACAGCTCAATTCATCGATGTGGAGGTCGAGACAGGTTAGGGCACAAAATTGCTAGCTCATGAGATCGTTTCCTCTAAGCCTCGATCTCGGATCCTTCCATCTTCAAATCGTAGAACTCATTCTCGAGCTTCTGAATCTCATCATGAGGACAGTACTCTTCTCGCATCATCTCCTTAAAATCATCCCAAGTAGTGGCATTAGCCATCTCGATGCCTAACATCTGCACCTGGGCATTCCACCAAGTTAAGGCACCATCCTCCAAAGTGCTTGTAGCATACTTCACACAATCCCCCACGGGACAGTTACACATAGCGAACACTGATTCAGCCTTCTCAAACCAACGCAGTAACCCCACAGCCCCTTCAGTACCACTGAACGTCGGTGGCTTACAATCCATAAATGTCTTGAATGTGCAGGCAGGCGGATTGTTCTGATGCACTGGCTGACCTAGGGGACGAAAGAAAATACAACACAGAGGTAAGAGTTGTGTACGCGGCACAAGATTAAAGAGTATTTGGCACATTTCGTACCAGCTTGGTAGGCTGCCAAAGCCTCAGCCACAAGTGTATTGATTAAGTTTGTCAGCTCAGCTTGGGTCATCGCGATGTGACCACGTCCACTCATGATTCTATATAAGGAGAGGAAATAAATTTAAGACTTGAGATGAGGTAAGAGTCAAGTCTCACGTTGAAATCTACCAACTACCAAGTTTATACGCAACAGGGCAGAACCCTTCTCACACTCATTAAGCCTCACTGAGACTTACATGCACTTCACGTTATTATTATGTGTGCACCCATAATAATAAGGCAATTTGCATGCTTATCTCAGTGCCTCTTAACTTGCGCTAGAAGTTTCCCCCACATTCAAATAGCCCAACGAAAAGCATTACAAGATTAATAATCACAAGAGTTGAAGGGTAGTGCCACACTATCTAGCTCCACTAAGACACGCAGTACAGGTAATCACATCAAGGTTTCAAATATGTTGTTTCATGCAAGTCGTGTGTGTGTAACTACTAACAAGTAATGCGTAAAGTAATCAGAATACGAACCTTGCAATCTGGAGCTGAGTGTCATGGTCGATTTTCAAAGTTGTTCGGTTATAGTCTGGTTTTATAAAAAAAAACGTTTTAAAACCTAGTTCACTATAACCAGTGGCTCTGATACCAAACTGTCACGCCCCCAAAATACCACATGCGGAATCTCCGCGGGACATGTGACGCACCAGGATCCAAGCCACCAATCACATTGAACTACGCATAGTATTTAAATAAAACATTCCATTCATTTCAAAATATAAATCCAAGTCATGAGTTAAACCAAAGTAAGTATTCAGCGGAAGCATAATGTAAACAGTAATTCAATTGTTTCAAAACATGTGTTCATAATCAACAAAGCGAGTATCCAAGAGTCTCGACCCATGACCACTCCAGCACTCCCAGATAGCAAGTCCATATCATGAATCTAACGACCTGCAAGCATGCAGACAAGTGTGTCAGACGACGCTGGTGAGTTCAAAGTTTTATTAACGCATTTAGTTACTAGATATGAGTATAAAACAGTTCAATGATTTGATTTGATGTTGTTATTAACTCGATTACCGCTGATGGCTACAAGATTTATTTGCCCAACCCCAATGTCTCTATCAAAACATTGGTCAAGTGGTTAAGGTAATTAGTTCATGTCCGTCCTCCCCGGTACGGTGTGAGGGTGCCAAACCTAATAGCGCTATCAACTAATAACCTCGTTGCCTCCCCGACAACTATCGGTAGATGTAAGGGGTCTTAATGATAGAAATGAGTGTAATAACCAACATCCCAACAACCCGACGTTCCACCCCGGAACAATTACCAGATATCCCTCCCCGGGATGCATGCTTGGAAAAAGAGTAGTGAACCCACCTTGGTTTGCTCGGTTTATTTAGTTCCCCTTTTTCAAGTTAATCAACCAACCCTAACGTGGTTACCAATGAATATCAATTTCACGATTAAACAAGTTATTGTTTTCACACAGTTTGCATCATACACCAGTTCACAGTATAACAGTAATCAGTACACCTTTCTATTACAAGTTCACAACTCGTTCGAATGTCACAATTAGCACATAACGTAGCAGAGGAGATCGTTATACCAAATAATCACACCAAGTTTCTTATTACCAATGACATGCATCATAGATCATACATACAGACAAGTATCTGTCATAAATAACATCACAGGATCCTACTGTTCACTTCAGAAACCTACACAGCGAAACACTTCTTGTGGCGAAAGGTTAACTTTTGTCAGGATGAGATGTGACGAAACACCCATGTGTTTCGTCGCTATGCTTGTCGGCGAAACCTATATGTTTCGTCGATATGTGCTGTGGCGAAACTCCTATATGTTTCGTGGAACAAACAGTTACAGATCCATCCAATGATTACAATTTGACATATTCTAGAACCCTAATGATCATCACCAGTTATGATCATCGATCAATCATTCAACACCCAACTATCATCAACATGCAACAAGGGTATTGACAATTCAAACATACATATTCCTTTTAACATTCTAATTTCTTATGCATCAACAACACCTTGACATCTCATTTAAATCCAACAGTTATTATAGATTCTCATATAAACAACAATAGATCATCACAACACATATCAGAACACATACACATACATGTTCATGTCCAATCTAGTTCGTAAATAAGATCATGAATCAACTGTCAAACCTTTATCATGCAAGTATCAGATTTACACTTCTAACCCTAATCCATACGACACCATAGTAATAACCGAACTGTAATCATCAACAATCCATTCAGTAACAACGTTTATACACTAACCTTGATGTGGTATAGATCGGTGGTGCCTAGGGTTTGAGAGTCTCGAAAGGGAGATAAGGGAACTGTCGTCGCTAAGTTTAGAAGAAGTCTAGGGTTTCGCAACTTATGGTTCACACACAATATAACGTAAGTGGGATTGGGCTTACTTGGGCCGAAGGCCCAACTCGGCGAAACACCCATGTTTCGTCGACTAGGGTGATGACGAAACTCCATGTTTCGTCGAGTACAGTTTGTGGTTGTTGCACTAATGTTTCGTCGGGTATAATTGTAATTTGTGAACAGTTTAACAGTTGATAATAAGTTTGTAACAACTAACCAACCCATAATTTACACATACTCAAATAATACACATACTTAAATAAATTTCAAAGACAGAGTTTGTAACAAGTAACACGTCAAGGAAAGGTCTTGGAAACTCGGGTTGTCACATCATCCCCAACTTGAAAGAAATTTCGTCCCGAAATTTGATAAGCAACCCAAAACCGCAAGACGTTAACTCAGGATGACTGTGGATTTTCCGCGGGTACCACATCATCCCCAACTTAAATGGGAATTTTGTCCTGAAATTCACTAGTTGTGCCAGACTTAGGTTTGCCAGACTTGGACTTATCATTTGGGAATAAATGTGGGTACTTGAGCTTCATCTGATCTTCGCGTTCCCATGTGAACTCCGGTCCACGCCTTGAGTTCCAACGAACTTTCACAATCGGAATTCGACTATGCTTACGGACCTTGACCTCCCGGTCCATAATTTCTATTGGTTCTTCGACAAACTGCAACTAGTCGTCGATCTTCAGCTCTTGAAACGGTACGACCAGTGTTTCATCAGACAAACACTTCTTTAATTGCGACACATAGAAAACATTATGGACGTTACCCAACTCAGCAGGTAACTCTAACTTGTAGGCCACTTTACCAATCCGTTCCAGAATTTTGAATGGCCCTACATAACGAGGGTTTAGCTTGCCCCGTTTGCCAAAACGCACCACACCCTTCCAGGGTGAGACCTTCAACATAACACGATCATTAACTACGAACTCCAACGGTTTTCTACGCTTATCGGCGTAGCTTTTCTGACGATCACGCACTGCCGCCATACGATTTCTGATCTGAACAATATTCTCGGAGGTTTCGAGTACAATTTCTGGGCCTGTAACCTGGCTGTCACCCACCTCAGCCCAACAGAGAGGTGAACGACATTTTCTTCCGTATAATGCTTCGAATGGAGCTGCCTGAATGCTGGTATGGTAGCTGTTGTTGTAAGAAAACTCTATCAGCGACAGGTGTTTCTCCCAACCCTTGCCAAAATCAATCACGCATGCTCGTAACATATCCTCAAGTGTCTGGATGGTTCGCTCACTTTGACCATCCGTCTGCGGGTGATAAGCCGTACTCATATCGAGACGCGAGCCGAATGATTTGTGCATTGACTGCCACAAATCTGAGATGAAACGTGGGTCACGGTCAGAGATAATAGATGTCGGCACCCCGTGCCTAGAAACCACCTCCTTAAGATAGACAACAGCTAGTTGTGAGAACTTATGTGTTTCCTTGATTGCCAGAAAGTGTGCTGACTTCGTGAGACGGTGAACGATCACCCAAATGGTATCGTTCCCATTTTGAGTTCTAGGCAAGCCCGTGACGAAGTCCATTGTTATCTGCTCCCATTTCCACATGGGTATTTCTGGTTGCTGAAGTAATCCAGAAGGCTTCTGGTATTCTACCTTGACTTTTGAACACATCAAGCATTTACTATCATACGTCAAGATGTGAACTTTCATCTTCGGCCACCAATACATGACTTTGAGGTCCTGATACATCTTATCCGAACTTGGATGAACAGAGTATCGAGACTTGTACGCTTCATCCATCACAAGTTCTCTAAGATTTCCAAACAGAGGGATCCATACACGCTCCATGAAGTAGAGAATACCATCCGATATCTCTACAAGTCGTTTCTCCATGCCCCGTAAATACTCATCTTCATAGTTTTCCTCCTTCAATGCTTCGGTCTGAGCCGAACGGATTTGGTCAGGTAGGTTAGAATGAATGGTGAGCTGCAAAGCGCGAACACGTTTGGGTTTTGATTCCTTTCTACTAAGAGCGTCAGCTACAACGTTAGCCTTACCCGGATGATACTTGATTGCACAATCGTAATCGTTTAAAAGTTCTACCCAGCGACGCTGGCGCATATTCAAATCCTTCTGGTTGAAAATATGCTGGAGGCTCCTGTGGTCGGTATAAATAGAGCATTTAGTACCGTACAGGTAATGCCTCCAGATTTTGAGCGCAAACACCACCGCTCCCAACTCTAAGTCGTGTGTCGTATAATTCCTTTCGTGGACCTTCAATTGTCGTGAGGCATAGGCTATCACTTTCTCGCGTTGCATCAACACGCAACCGAGACCCTGAATAGACGCATCACAGTATACCACGAAATCTTCGGTACCTTCAGGTAGAGACAAGATCGGTGCACTGCAGAGTTTCTGTTTTAACAACTGGAAAGCATCTTCTTGCTTCGTTCCCCATGAGTATACAATGCCTTTCTGTGACAATGAGGTAAGAGGTTGAGTGATCTTTGAGAAATCCTTGATAAATCTTCGATAATACCCAGCGAGTCCAAGAAATTGTCGCACCTCTGAAGGAGTCTTCGGTGCAGCCCAATTTTTGATAGCATCAATCTTTGCAGGATCCACGTGTATCCCTGATTCGTTCACAATGTGGCCAAGGAAGTGTACCTGCCGAATCCAGAAGTCACACTTAGAGAATTTCGCGTAAAGTTGCTCCTTCCTCAGAAGTTCCAAAATAAGTCGCAAGTGCCGCTCGTGAGCTTCTTGTTCTTTGAGTAGATCAGAATGTCGTCGATAAATACAATAACGAAGTCATTGAGATATGGTTTGCATACTCGGTTCATGAGATCCATGAAGACCGCTGGCGCGTTCGTCAACCCAAACGGCATAACTAAAAACTCATAGTGCCCATAACGCGTTCGAAAAGCCGTTGAAGCTCAAGGAGATCTTGTAAATCTTCTACACTCAGGCCTAGTGCATTTTCCCTTGATATATGCTTAACTTCTCCACTGGACTTGAGCAGAGTCAATACATGGGTCTTTTGATCAGACTTCCACTTTAGTATTTTTGAGTTCAGTGGGTTTCTTGGGAGAGTCTTTATTTTTGATGAGTTTGGTGAAGAAGGCCTGCTTATGACACCTTTATCAAGGTTTTTAAGTTTTGTCGAATTAGGATTTTCTGCAATCATATCCTGAAGGACAATCTTCATAATATAATCCACTTGTTCCTTCTCTTCTTCTTCCATCTGTTTTTGCCTTTTTTTTTTTATTTAAGGCAATGATGGAGGTGTCAGATGATGTGAACAATGTTTTCAAAGAAAGGTCCTGCTGTTGTGAATCATCATCCTTTTTATCTCTGTATGCTGCCTTCTTTGGAATGTTAGGATCTGTCTCTCTCCTTCTTTCCAGCCTCTCATATGCTATATCAGTGTATTGCCTTGACCATTATGCTATGGCTTTGGCTGTACCAACCTTTGCTGCAACCAACTCTTACTTCTTTCTTTTGTACTCCATGGTAAGATCAGCAATTGCCTTTTTGTATTTGCTCCAGTTTGGTGCTGATCTTTTCATACCAGGATCATTTTTAATTCTTTCAATTATGTTTGCTTCATGTTTCAGAGCAATGAGTGGCCAGTCATTGAACTGCTCAACCTTGGCTGGATAGAACTTTTCCCTCATGATAAATTCAAGGAGGTCTTTTCTCATCTCCTTTTGTAGGTTAGCTTCTATTGGTAGGTTGGAAATTTCTTTACTCAAATCTCTTGAATAATCTTCCAATTGTTTGACTTTGGTGAGCAAAAACTGCATTCGATTTGAGATGGCATTGTCACTTTCCCCTTTACATTCAAGTCTAGCTCGCATTTCAGCTTGTCTGGCTTTGAACTTTAAATACTCATCCATGTTGTTTCGATCTCTAAAACCAACAAGAGAGGGGAATTTTCTTTTTGAAGGGTCATCCACTGTGTAGAATTGTTTCATTTCATTCTTTACTGCATGCAATTCTAGTGGATAACTGGCTGCTACTGGTATAACATCAGCAGGATCATATCCTTCAAGCACCTTTGGATCTTTGATTGGATTGGCTAAGGTTGGAGGAATGAATGGTTGAGGTTTGACTACATTGTAAGGTGCATATGAAATAGGATCAGGTGCTGTTATGTCATCATCATGCACCTGAAACTTTCTTTTTCTTGTAAAAACCTTTTTGGGAGAAGGTGTTTTTGTTTGAGGTTTTGGAACAAAAAGGATTATGGCTTGTGAAGGGGTGTTTGAAGTGATGGGTGACTGACTAACAGCTGTTGAAACAGCTGGTGTCTCAACCACTGTTGTCATTACAACTGTTGATGTATCAACTGTTGTCTTCTGCTTTTTAGCAGGTGGTGTTTGTAATGCAGATGTAGTTTGTGGTGTAACAGTGGGTTGAGAGGTGGTTGGTGAAATGATGAGGGCAGTGGTTGAAACAACATTTGTTGAAACCACTGAAGTATCAACAACTGTTGATACAACAGGTGACTCAACATCTGTTGGTTTAGAGGTTTGAGGTGTGGAACTTTTAGGGATTTTAGGAGTAGGTTTAGTGGTTTTGGAAGGTGTGGTTTTGGGTTGGCTGACCATTCTAGTAGTCTTTCTTCTGTTTGAAGTACCTTGTTCTTCCTTAGCCATCAAAACTTTCTTCTCCTTTTCAAATCTTTTGGCACCCTTTATTTCCATTCTCTCTTTTCTATCTGCTTTTTGTTCAGTAAATAGGCTGAGAGACACATCAACCTTTTTAGAACCATCTGGCCTTGGAATTTCTACCACAGGTTTAGACAATGGATCTGGTGGTAGATATAAGCCTTCTTTTCCTTTCTTTCCTTTCTCCCCCTTTTTGGCATCATCTGGGTTTTCAACATAAATGATAGTAGGAGGAGAAGTGCCAGTGGTTTGGAGCAAATAAGATTTGATGGCCTTTATATCAGCTTGAGTATCTTTATACCTAGCTTCCATCACATTTCTGAACATTTGAAGCTGAATTTCATGTTGTTGATCAGCATACTGTCTCTGTTGATGAAGCATAGGTTGAAACAAGTGCCATAGCTCAGTGGGGGATGGAGCAGATGTTGAAGCGGTGGATGGAGCTTTTTGAGATTGTAACAACTGCTGCAGCATATTTTTGATATCTGCAACAGATGTTTCAATTTTGTCTATTCTCTCCGTCAATTCTTGGTATTTTAAACCATCACCCAAGTGAATGGGATCATCTGATTTCCCACCAGCAGTGGTTGTATCAGTAGTTGAACCAGAAGAAGTTTCCATTGGTTCATCCACTGATGCCCCTTTGTCTTGGTACTGGGGACTTCCCTTTTCTTGAACTATCTTGTTTAACACACTAGTGGGTAATTCAAACACACCACTGGTAACTTTGATAGCATCAGAAATGGTTGCCTTCAAGAGAGACTTACTGATGAAACTACTGCCCATATATAAATCAGTGGATTCAATGCCTGTAGTAGCTGCTCCACTTGAACTACTGACAAGAATTACTTGTAATTCCTGCAGTGTAAACTCCTTAGTTGTTGATGGGTTAGAAAAGATAGAGGAATCAGACGCGATCACTTGTTGGAGTATTTTCTCAGTGATAGGTTGTTGAGAAGAACTGATTTTTGTCTGATCCATATCTAATTCATTCAACAGAGGTAAAAAGGATGGTGGAATTTGTGAAGTGAGGATGGGTGTTGAAAGAGAATTTGCCCTGGGAGCAGGGCTGTGGAAGATGGATTCAAGTGGATCCAGAGCTTCTTAATGTGGTGTCCCTGTGTATACAACCTGATCCTTTTGGGAGGATGCAGGAGGAGTTTCAGGCTCAGGTTGAGATCTTTCTACCATCTGCTGTGAGGAAGTAGCAGCAGTGGTTGTAGGTGACTTTTGTGTTTTCACAGGAATTACCTCTGTGATCTCATCTTCCAGAGGATCCTTTTTGGAGGGTTTGGCGGCCTTTTTAGATTTTTTCTTGATGGTCTTTTTGATGATTTTTGGTGTGTGTTGCACAGCAGTGGTTGTGCTGCTGTGGTCACCAAGAGCAGTGGGCTCAACAGCAGAAACCTGAGGAGCAGATGTGGACGCATCCAAAGTTTGTTCAGGTTCCTCTGTTTGTGTTTTCAAATCTTTTGACTCTAACATTCTTGTAAAGGTTTCAGAAGAAAGATTGTTTATTTGACAAGGAGCACCCTGGATGAGCACTTTGCACTATCCTTTGGGATTTGGTTTTGTAGATAATAGCTTAAAAACCTTGGAAACAACAGGAATGGTTTTTTCTTATCTTTTATATTATTGACATTTTTAACCAAATTATTGAAAATCTCGTGGGAGTAAATGAAATCTTGTTTAGCCATAATAGCATATCCCAAGTATTGAATTTTCAATGGAATTTCATTGAAAGCTGTTGTTTTGTTTGAAACACACATGAGTAAAGTATGAAATAAAAATTTCATGGGAGGTGGGAATGATCCTTTTTGCATAGTAGCTTTGGTTCATTGCTCTTCATACCCCCTTTCAATTAAATCTCGTTGATACTCTTCTTTAGGGAAATAGTTTTTACCTGTATGATCGTTCATCTCAAAAACCTCAGATATGGTTTGTGGAGTAATAGCAACTTGAATCCCACCTACTGTTGATGTAATAGCCCAAGGCTTGTTGTCTTGAACTTCTAATTTTGCGTTTTTCCAAAAATCTCGTAGGGTTTCTTGGTAAATAGGAGCGTTGCAGGTCAACAAAGTTTTGTAATTTGAGGATGAAAGAGCATCGATGATTGAGCAAAATTCTGTGTTTTTACTTGTTTTCTCAAGTGTACACAGATAGTTATGAGAGTTTTTGAGAGCAAGAGCCATGGTGATTCGAAGGAATTTGTGAGAGGAAGAAGAAGATGAAGCGTTTGAAGGAATTTGATGGAAACCGCTTTTGAAAGAATTTTGGAATTCGAAATGGCAGTTAAAACCCTGTTTGGGGTTTTGATCAAGGTTTTATAAAAGTGAAAAGGGAATACTGACGTGGCAGTGGTTACAAAGATCGGGCGGCTAAGAACTGTCCACGTCACGACCTCTGATGAAAATGGATGACAGATGTTTAGGGAGACCACTGATGGTCAATATCAGTGGATGTCAACAATAAAAATATGAGCAGTGGCTTTTTTTAACTATCAGTGGATAAACAACAATGATTGAAACACTGATGTTTGGACTTAAACAAATGTTTGACCTTAAACAGATGTTTGGCCATAAACATATGTTTGGCCATAAACAGATGTTTAGCCTTAAACAAATGGTTGACCTTAAACAGATGTTTGCCCATAAACAGATGTCTGGCCTTAAACCAAACATATGTTTAAGGTCAACATCTGTTTGACTATTGGTGAACATCAATTTGACTTTTGATCAACATCTGTTTTAGTTTTGGTCAACATCTCTTTAGTATTCAACAGAAATTTGAATAACACAATCAGTGGTTTGAACATTTGTTTGACTTTTGGTCAACAGTTGGCAGCGGTTACAAAGATCGGACAACTAAGAACTGTCCACGTCACAACCTCTGATGAAAATGGATGACAGTTGTTTAGGGAAACCACTGATGGACAATATCAATGGATGTCAACAATAAAAATGTGAGTAGTGGCTGTTTTTTTAACTATCAGTGGATAAACAATAGTGATTGAAACACTGATGTTTGGACTTAAACAGATGTTTGACCTTAAACAGATGTTTGGCCATAAACAGATGTTTGGCCTTAAACAAATGTTTGACCTTAAACAGATGTTTGCCCATAAACAGATGTTTGGCCTTAAACCAAACATCTGTTTCAGGTCAACATCTGTTTGACTATTGGTGAACATCAGTTTGACTTTTGATCAACATCTATTTGAGTTTTGGTCAACATCTCATTTAGTACTCAACAGAAATTTGAATAACACAATCAATGGTTTGAACATCTGTTTGACTTTTGGTCAACAGTTGGATGGAAACCCATCTTAGATTAAACAGTGTGAATGAATAAACACTGAAGTATTATAAAACTGTGAATAAATATCATGAAAAGTTAGATGTGCTACAACAGTTGAGAGGAGACCTTTGCATTTTAGGTTTGTTTCTTATTTTGATTAACTGTTGATGATGTTGAGAGTTTTTATTGACACTGACATTTTAGAATATGTTAAGATGCATGTTGAGATTATTAAAATAAACTATTACATAGAAAAATAGAAATTTAATGAAATATTTATAAACTATTACACGCTAGAGTTAACACTTGCTAGGATTTCGTAGACTCTGGCCTTTCTCCATGTGATTTCATGCTCTCTTTTGTTTTTCAGGTCAGTTAGCATGTTGCAGATTTTCTGATCCTGTTTTAGAAGTTGTGTCAGAAACTCTTCTGCATTCTTCTGGAAATGTGATGGAGGAGAGTGGAGGACTTCATCGAGCAATGCTATGTTGTTCCAGGTTTTGTTGTAATTAGTGTGATTGATTATGTCGACTTTCCTGTTTAGTTCTTCGTCTGTTCTTTTTTCTTTGAGTGCCCACAGCGAGAATTGGGTTTTAACATCGTTGGCGTCTGACCAGTGGTAGAAGATGAAGTTTGCCATGTAGATTTTTGTTGGATTTTCTGATGTGGAACAATTTTTCACAAACAGTGATTTGTAGGACAATTTATTGATGTTTTGAATCAAAAGTAATCATCGTTCTTTTATAGAGTTTAAAAACATCTCTACATGGTAAATGAAGAGGTTAATTGTAATTATGATAATCTGTTTTGTTCTTTGAACTTCGAAAATTTGTCCTTTGGGTTTCTTGGTATTTAATTTTACAGTTTTCCCATAAAAGTTGGGGTTTGAAAAGGTTTTTGCATTAAAAGACTGCTGTTTTGAAATATACATTAATATGTTTATATTAAATCTACACGTTTTGATTGATTAAGTATATAAACTCATAGCCACTTCACCTGTTTTTCATCACATTTTCCTACGAAGATATCATACTTTCAGGAAAGTCAAGTAATATAGTTTATTGAAATGGCGTCATTCACTTCTGTAAAATCAGATGATTTAAAGCAGCGTTTTGTCAGGCAAATCGAGGAATAGGTGTATGAAGATAGGGCTACTCTTCAAGAGCTGAAGAGATGTTTTGATGGATTGCAAGTTGGCCTGTTCACGAGACAGTAGGTTTCCAGAGATCTTATGTGGATGCCTTCAACTTCCGATCGTGTGTCACAACCCGACGGCGTAAAACAACAAACCGCGATAGAAACGTCGGGGAGTGGAGCGACATAATTATTGTTTCACAACACATGGATTAAAAAGTTTCGTTTAATTGAAATATTAAGTGATTAACATTGTCTTGAAATTAAAGATAAAACACAACCACATTGTCTATCATTGTTATTAAGTCACTAAGGCCTCGTCCGATCCTAAGTGGGCATGCATCCTAGTAGCAATCAACATCATCAAACACCACCTGAAACATATGTAAAAAAAAATAAAGTCAGCATAAAAATTCCAGCGAGCACATAGGTTTTGTGAGAGTGTCAGATTCATGGCTCGTATACATGTTGCAAAAACTTGTACAACTACATGAGTCGATATTAGAAAACCTTGTTTTGTAAAATATTTGTATTGTAATATGAATAACCAACTCAAAACAAGTTGGTTATAGTATGTAAAACCTAGATGCCATGAATCTTAACCCAAAACATTTGTTTATGTAAACCAAATTTTAAATCGTTCTCGTAATAAACTCGTATGGTTTATGTCATTTAGTAAACATCGTTGCGTGTATCGTTTGAAATCGTTCGTCCAAGTGAACTAAATAACGCCACGGAATGTAATATGATAAAAACATTTATATATAAGAAGTACCAGCGGCTTATCTACCATGCTTTTATCACATTACACCCGTCCCATTATATAATCACATACCAAAAACCAATCGTTCAATTCGTTTTACTCGTTTGTGTTATAAATCAACGTTTAATCGTTCAAAACGTTCGCATCGTTCAAGTCGTTCAAATCGTTCCAATCATTCAAATCGTTCAATTCGTTCATGTTTTAATTATGAACTAACTTTTGATCGTCTCGTGAATACATTCAAACCTTCGTAACTCGTCCATCGTTCAACTCGTATTAACAAACCACCAAAGGGTAAGTTAACAATCATCAGGTTCAGTTGTTACCCACATAACCCCCAAACATAACCATGGCGGCAGTCCGATAACGGGATTTATCAGATCCTATGGTACCATAACCTATTACTGGTCGGCTTGATCATTGTTAATGAATGTCATTCGTTATGTAAATACGTCCCAACAAGTTCGTTCACATTATCGAAATCGTTGTATTTAAAATAAACCATAGCATTCGTTTAGAAAACTCGAAAATCGTTTAGCACATATGAATCACCCCAAAACATTTGAAAACGGTAAAAGAGGGGAACTATGTACTCACATTGAATTGCAAAGTATCCTCGATTTAAGGAACTATCAATGCTCGGGTAAACCAAGGAAATCAAGTAGCACCTAGTAATCGGATCGCTATGTTAATAAATCGACACCTAAATCGGGAGATCGGATAGAATGAGGTCTTGTAAACCAAATGAATATTGGAACTCATGTGATATGGTTTAACAAAGCCTAAATTCTAAGTCAGAAGCTATCCTAAGTGCTTACGACCCGTTACGACCCATTAAGGTAGCTTACGCTACTTTAACGCGTCGTTCGCGCGAATGCGCGTTCGAGACACCTAACTAGTCCTATGACAAGTATTATATGCCCTAACATGTTTAAATATGTTGCATAATCAGTTTAAGTGACAAAAATTAAGTTACATATGCTTAAATTCAAATTATGCATGAAAAGGGCATTTTGGTCATTTTCCTAAGGCATATAAACTACCTATCATACAACTAATTAAACTAAGTGACCATAAGGTATAACCTCAGAACGTTATTCCCTATACAACTATGGTCACAAAATATGCTTGGTCGGATCCTAACGATCGACCAAATGGGTCGGGTTCGAAAGTCTAAGCGGTTGTGAAGACCGCTTGACTTACGACCCTATACAAGCACTAGACTAAAAGTGACGAGTTAAACATGTTAAAACATGTTTAACTAAGTTAGAAAACAGGTTTGATATCAAAACAAAGTGTTTTGATACCCGAAAATAGTTTCAACGTAAAATGCGCATAAACGGCATTTTGACCGAAACTTTGACTCGTTACTTCGACTATTCGATGTGGTAATCAGTAGGTATAGTCACAAGGGACTATAACCATAGTGGTTACGCTTACGTTGCAAAGTTCGATTGAACTTTGACTTGACCAATTCGAGGTCAATACCGAAAGTCAAACGGTAGTCAAACTGTTTGACTTTCAGATTGTAATGGCTGAAATAAGGAATTAGCCATGAAAGAAGACTTACAAAGCTCTAATAGCTTAATGAAATGAACTAGAACTCAAGTAGAAGGTATCCAAAGATGGTATCCTTCACTTAGAGTCCAAGAGGAGAAGAAAGTGATGAATGAGCAAGAAATGAGCAGAATTTTGAGGGTATTTATAGTTGATTTGAAGCCACAAGATCATGTCATGTGGATTATGTGTTGCCCAAGCAAGTATGAGATGAATACAAGTGTATGGCCAAGATTAAAACCCTCAATTACCATCAAAATTACCCGCAAGAATGAAAAACTAGCTTAAGAATACATGTGCAGCAGCTGAAATGAAGCTGCTATCGAATTGGACTGCTCGCGTCACGCCACAACAAAGGGGCTAGGCTGTGGCGCCCCGTGAGCCCTCACCAGCACTTTCAAACTTGGCAGTTTTAGTCCCTGCACACTCCTTAGGCCATTTTTGACGCGTTTAAACCCCGTTAAGTCAATTTTAAGGCTCTACAAGGATGTTAAAGCATAGGGGACTTGAAATATGCTTGGAAATATCTCGGATGGCGGTTCGTTTGGTCGTACGGTCACGTTATTTGGTTAATTACGACGAAACGCAAACGGACGCGAAAAACGATCCAAATTACGCGACGAATGGTATTTTAGCATTCCAATCACTAAAATAAAATATTTTAATGATTACAAAAATTTTTGGATGTCCGGATATGTTCAGAACGTAAGATATGCACGTAAATGCAAACTTATGCAGTTTTTGACGCTTTTAGTCCCTGTTGATCAAATAAGTTTATTTTCGCATACCGAACCCCTTAAAGCTTATTTCTAAGCTATGTAAAGGATATTTATGGTATGTTTAGCTTATGATCATGTTCCAGAATGTTCGTTTCTAAACAGATCGGCATACTAAAATCGAAGAAATCGTCTGGTACACCCACCAAGAAATCGAAAATGTACTATCACTGTCAGATGACTTGTATCTGGTGCTTCTGACTCAGGCACATATTGTTGTTGTGATGCTTCAGGCTTTGTCAGCAGCCAACAACATCTCAATCTTCAACAACCCCTGTTTCTTGACTTGAATTTTAAATTCTGCACATACTCAGAAATTCATAAGCAAACATTTATGTGCAACAGAGGGAAATACCACATGAACACTTGGTAAATCCAAGTATCTGTACTCAGATTTCACAATTTAAATTTTTTTCAATCTATGATGATCAATCAAATCTTCAAGAACGGCTAATATTTTTTAATAAAACAAATAAACACTCTATTTTTGGATTTTTTTTTTATTTATAAATTTGAAATACAGATAAGAAAAGAAACTAATATACAATTACAATTGCAATGGGATCAAATCACAGTGTTTCGGGCCAGACTACACTTATCAACACTAATTTACTTTGGATGATCTGAGCGATTGCCAATATATTTGTCCACTTAAACTTATCTCCCTAGGCCTTTTTCAAGTGACGGTCTGTAACTGATTTATCATGTTTTTCAATTTAATTTATATGAACACTCAATTCAATCACAATCAAATCCTGGAATTTTAATCAGAACACACTATCATACATGCAGTTTCCCTACCACATATTTCACAAGCCCGTTCTAGAATTCTGAAACCTTGACTGGGACTGGATTGAGAAGAGAATAGAATAGATCATTTGCAGAGATAGATATAATATACAGATCAAATGAGTTTTCTCAGTTTGATATAGGTTTTTTTTTTGGGTTTCTTTTGGGCACTAGAGGGCCTCTTTCGGGTGTAATTGATCTATAGCGCGGCAACGTACAGCTAGGTCTTTGCTCACGCAAAACAGAAGCTGACGTTGCCTAGCACCTCCAGGTCTTTGCTCACATAAAACAAAGGAGATACACGAATTGGTCAAAAAAGATTTCAGAACTAGAACGAAATTGTGTGTATCGGGACGTCACACACGCATTCAAATAGCCATGTCCTAATTCCAAGTGACGTTCTTTCCTGAGGTCATAGAATAATATTAGTGTTCTGCACAGTACCAGTTAAAGAATCCAGCCATCAGGATAAAGCCTACCAACATATCACTCTAGAGTCAGACCATTTCAATATTGGTCTTACATGAGTCAGCCTTAATCCACATAATGAAAATTCATTTCATTTCCCATATATGCAACAAAATATTTTTGATTTTTTTTAAATATAGATATCCCCTTAAATTTGTGCATAAATCTTATGCGCAAATTTACCTAACAACGAAAACGTATGTACAAAGAGAAACACAAAAGAAAATGAAAATATTTTTGTTGTTTTTGCCTAACCGTTCTATCACATGATTCAAGACTAATCAACATTGAAATCAGAATATAAAATTCAAATTTGTACCTTTTAGCTGATCTTGTCTCACCTCTCTTATCTCCTTCAAACGAAACATATCAACTGTAAAGAAATATACATTTTGCAACAGTGAAATGTTACCCGTTATGTCTCTGGAACAATCGCTATCAACATCCAAAGTTTGTTAACAGCTCCTCCGTGGTTGTCCCTGAAAAGTAAGGAGATTAGTAAGACATTGGTACCCAGGCCATAGTGGTCCTGGGTATTCCTGAAGCATCAATATAAGATACTTCTTGAAAACACATGCCCCCTTTTGATTTAAGGACTGGTGATGTTGCTGCATTTTGTTTTGCCTTCCAAACTTGTTTAGGCTTCTCTAATTTCTTAGGTGCCTTTGGCAAAACAATTTGCTTTTCAACCTTTTTGTTTTTCAAAACTTGTTTTAGTTTCAAAGCTTGTTTTCGTTTAGTTTTTGCAGCATTCCAGTCCCCATCAGATGGTTTAACCTTGGGACTCTTATTCATCATTGCCTTAGGCTTTTCAACCTTCATCGGCTTAGAATAAGATATGTCCCTTGGTGTAACCATCTGATGCTGTGTATAGTATGGCACATAGGGACTATGTGTGCAATTCCTTGCAATGTGACCGGGTATGCCGCAGTTGTAGCAGGTTTGCTTTTTCACATAATGAGCATATCCCGATCCATTCCATCCAACTGATGCTGGATTTGAGTTATAAGACTTATTGGATGATTTGTTTGTAGATTTTTTAAACTTTGTGCTCTGCTTCCTATGTCCCTGTTTGCAACAGTTAGCACATCCACTAGATTTAGTATTTTCATTTCTAACTGTTGGCTTTGGAGGCACATATTTGTTTGAAGAGCCTCTCAAAGCTGGCTCAGAAACAGCCTTTCTCACATAAGGAGGAGCATCAGCAGACAAATTTGATGTTTTTGGACAAACATCGTCAGCTTTTTGACAAACAACATCATCCCCCTCAACCCAATCCTCAATAATTACTTGGTCTGCATTTGAAGCAACAGGGTTAGTATCATTAATTTTCTCACAAATATTGTCACTTGATGCTGCAGAATTGCTCTCAGCTTCTTGTGACACAATTGGTTCTGAAGAATCAGAATTGTTTTCTTTTGAACATTCAGTAGGGGCTTCTGTGGTTGCGTTACCATTCAACTCAACAGATGCTCCTGTTGTTGTTTCTGATTCTTCTTTAATCGAATTTGAATAAACACTTTCAGATGATTCATTTGTTGATTCCACTGAAGCAACTGACTCTGAATTATCACAGTCAGTCTTTTCATGGGAGTCACTAGTTGAATCAGATGAAGCTATTGATTCAGTTTGAGATGCCTCTGCTTCCTCAGGTGAAACACTGTTGACACTAGGTGATTCGCCCATTTCTGATTTCTCAGAAGTGGATGTTTCAGAAGTATCGCAAGATGTGTCGAATGACGAAGCAGATTCAGCTTGTTTGCTTTTATTAAATTCTTTCACAAACTCAGTCAAACCTCTTAACATGGCAAACTCGATGTTGTCTACATTAACTCTAGGCTCTTTTACTCCAGGCTCTTGTGTGACAGATTTATTTTCAAAAGATTGTTTTGACTCACACAACTCTTCCCCTTTTAACACTTGAAAATGTTTATCAACACTTGCATTTTTCTCAAAGTTTAAGGTTTCAGTGTGATTTAAAACATTTTCTGATTTAACAAACATTTGATTATAAGCCTGTTTTTCTAAGATGACTTCAGTATTATCAGGCCTAGTGATTTTAACTTTCTTTGGATTAACAGGCTCAACCTTCCTATCCCCAGGCTTCCCATATTCCATTTCAGGCAAGTCGGCTATCTCCTCCTCAGTCATAGGAATAGAGGTGTAATTGTGATTGTATGGTGGAGGTATGCATACAAATCCCAATCCTTTATTCCTCACTACCTTTTTGCTATACTTTAACTGTTGATTTATCATCTTTTCGACCTTTTCACTTGAAACATCAAACTTTTTAAAATTAAATTCTGTATTTTCGAAAGTCGATTTTAAGTCGTTTAATTCAACAGTTAATTTTTTCAGATAGCTCCTTGAAGTGGAGATATCGACATTTTGCTTCACTTAGATCACTATGCAACTTTCGAATGTCACGTTTTTGAGCCTCTACCATTTCCTTATACCCATCCAGTTTCTTTTTAACTTCGTAGCTACTGGATCTGGTACATTGAAGTTGCATAGTAAGCGATTGGGCCTGTTCTTTAAAACCTTTTACCTTCTCTCTACATTTTACAGTACAACAAACATCATCTACACATACCTCAGCCTCAGAAGGAGTGTAGCTATTCATTTGAGCCGACATTTCTAAATAGCAAAATTGTGATCCCCCGGAAAAGTGATCCCCCAAAGATGTGATCCCCCGAATATGTGATTTTTAACACAAGCCCAAAGCAAGAACTCGTGTACTCGCTAACTCAAGCCCTTTGCCACACGCACGAAACAACTTTCTGTACCGCGCCTCCAAACCTGTCAAAACTTATCACCAAATAATAACGAAACCCCCTTTTTTATTTTAATAAACCTTTTTGTTTTTGTTTTTTTTTAAATACAATATATAAAGTAATAAAAGAAATTATTATTATTATTTATTATATTATTACTAATGATTAGGTAATTATTACCAAATGATTATTGTTATTAATATATTATTATTATTTTAATAAATTAATAAAAAAACCTAAATAAACTGAATCAAAAGTCTGTCTTCTTCTTCCTCGTTACGGAACAGTTGTCCAACTCCAAAACCCTAATTTTGAAAACTCAGCCGCCAACCTCACTTCACACAAACAAAACCGGTGACAGGATGGTGGTCGTCGGAGATTGTTCGAACGCTTATGGAGATGACGATACGATGATAAATCTTGAACCCGGAGAAGATGATGGTTCAACGAAGCGAGATCGGTGAGACGTTGCCGGTTGCAGGTCGTCGGCGGAGATGATGAGGAGGGTGTTGGGCGACTCGAAAATACAGTGATGCGGTGGTGTAAAAACTCGAACTCGAACGGAGAAGATAGTGATCGTCGACGGTGACAATGAATGATATGATTTTATGTTCGATGAGTTGCAGGTTGAAGATAACGGAGAAACAGAGGTGACGAGATGAACGGTGGTAGTGATGGTTGTTTGTAGTGTATGGTGTTTATTGATGACGATGAAGGATGTTGTTCTCGATAAACTTGCAAACCAACAGTGAAGTCGATAACCGGAGATGGTTGATGGATTGGTGGTGGTTTACTGTTGCGGATGATCAACGTGATGATTGACGATGATGATGAACTTCTGATCGCACAAGCCAAAGACAATCGCACAAGATCCCGTAGTCTCACAAGAAGTTGTTGGATCGCACAAGATGTTTTAGTCGCACAAGAAGGAAGTTCATTCGCACAAGAATAATATCACCCACCTTTTCTCTTTAATTTCAATCGCACAAGATAATTTTGACAAGATGTAGTCGCACAAGTTTATTCTTTGGTCGCACAAGTGTTGAAGAAGATATTATTCTCTGATCACACAATTTGAAATAATATCACACACTTTGACTTTTAAACCAATCAAATTCCAAATCCCGAAAAATAAGGAACAATTTCGAAAATCAATTTGGAGAGATTATTTCCACCAAAAGCTTCTAAATAATAGCAAACACTTTAATTCTTCCCAAAACAAGATCAAACCACCAATTTTCAACTGTTCTTCGTATCTTCAAATGTGTTCTTCGTGTTCTTCGAACTTCAAAAATATTTCTTGTTCTTCGAATGATATCCAACACAACCGAGCCTTCGTGAGACTACTTAGGCTCTGATACCAATTGTAAGTCCCAAAACAACAACCGGATATCAAAATCACTAATCAAAGCGCGGAATACTGAGAAAAGTGATAAGAACAAGAACTTGAATGATTGAATAAACCAAATTGCACACGGTTTCTAGAGAACCGTCTGGTACACCCACCAAGAAATCGAAAATTATGAAGAACCTTACTAAAATGCCTAACCTAATAATGAAGTAGGTTCACCCTATTTATAGTTACATAGGGTGACCTAGTTACAAGCTGGGCCAAGCCCAAATGTATATTACAAACCAAACATGCCCAAATCACTTAATTAGCCCACATGGCTTATCCCATTATTATCTAACCCACTACAAGGCTAAGCCCAACAGCCTATAATTGTGTTTGATAAAGATAGGCGTAAACCTACACCATTATAGGGCCTTACAATTACTGATTTGATATGCAACAAATTGTCATCAACAGTTTTTTTTTTATTTTAACTTTAATTTTTATCACCAAAACAATATTGGAGGAACTCTTATCTCATTGGAATGTAACGATTAGGTAAAATGGTAATTTCATTGTAATTTAGTTTTCATTTGATAATTTCATTCTATCATTAATTAACCACATCAACAATAAAAATGTGAGCAGTGGCTGTTTTTTAGGGAAACCACTGATGGTCAATATCAGTGGATGTCAACAATAAAAATGTGAGCAGTGGCTGTTTTTTAACTATCAGTGGATAGCCAACAGTGATTGAAACACTGATGTATGGTCAGTCAGTGGTCAACATGAAGAATGAAGAAACAAAGGTTGTCTTTCAGTAGTGGATAACTTTTAACAATCAGATGTTTGAACCAAAATAGTGGTTGTAACAGACTTTTAAGGATTAATGAAAACTATCGTTTTTAACTATTTTGAAGATGTTTGACCTTAAACAGATGTTTGGCCTTCTATATCAGTTGTTTGGACTTAAACAGATGTTTGACCTTAAACAGATGTTTGGCCACAAACAGATGTTTGGCCACAAACAGATGTTTGGCCTTAAACAAATGTTTGACCTTAAACAGATGTTTGCTCATAAACATCTGTTTGCAAAAAAAAGTCCAATTTCAAGAATACTATACCCAAACAATCAAAATGAGTAGCTTAATAATCATCCAAGTGAAATGTTTGACCTTAAACAGATGTTTGCTCATAAACATCTGTTTGCAAAAAAAAAAGTCCAATTTCAAGAATACTATACCTAAACAATCAAAATGAGGAGCTTAATAATCATCCAAGTGTACTTCATTTTTATAAATTAGTATAAAGATCAAACCACTGTTCTATTTATAGTACAGATCAAACCATTAAGGTGATGTGATAAATACTGTTACATATAAACACTGAAGTGATATGACATCTAACAACCTAACAGAGTATAAAACATTGATGTAATAAATACTGTTACATATAAACATTGTTAACATAAACAAAGGTAGAATATATGTTGTTGATGCTGAACCACTGTTGTTGTTGGGCAGTGGTTCACCTTTGGGTTTGTCTAGGGTTTGTCTCAAGAGATAAACTCTAGGGTTTGTCTCGAGAGATTGTATATACATAACATACCATTAAGCGAATCAACATGGGGAGCAGTCAATCATGGAACCAACATAATTTTCATCATAAAAACTGAAGTATCATAAAACTATGAATGAATATACCCAATCCGAAATTGTTAGACATTTTTATAAATCTAACAACCATCATCGAAACTGTAAGAAAATCTAAACACTGATACACTAAACACGGTTACATAAGAAACACTGATACATAAATACTGATGTTGAATCCGCTGTAAATGCTGAACCACTGCTGTTACTGACCAGTGGTTTTCCTTTGATTGATCAGGCCTTAGGTACATAAGTGCTTGTCTTTAACAGGGCTCTGTCTTCAACAGTGGATAGGCATCATCAGTCTTTAAGTCCATCAGTCTTTATAAGGAGCAGTGGTTAGTTATAACAGTCCTTAGCATGATCAGCTGTTATAACCACTCCATACCCTTTGAGAGGAATCAAGTGTCAGTCTATTCAATTGAAAGGAATCATTGCATTACATCCCTGTTGAAAAACAGAATCGATAAATTTAGGGAAAATGGGGTTGAAAGATGATAAGCCAACAGTGGAGGATCTCATTCTACAGCTTCGATAAATTCAGGGGTATTCTCAAATAATGGTTCCTAGATGCTTCCAAAGAAGCAGCACTTTGGACATTTATCGATCTTCAAACATCTATTATCTATTATATATAATAAATGAAAGTTATTTGGCCATTTTTATATGAAATAACGAATAAAAAGAAGAACTGATTACAAAGTGTATTAACAATTAGCAAAAGAATAACAATTACCTGATTTATGTGCGGCTCTTAACAAAAGGATCAACAATTTGAGGATACTTGCCGAAACCATAACTAGTGAGATTTATGTGCGGCTCTTAACTACATTCTGTAGAATATGTACATCTAACAAATAATCAAAGAACAAAGAAACAAACCAAAAAACTTGTTGGGCGATTAAAATTAAAAGTATATCATGCGCAATCTTCAGGTAATTAGAATGGCCATTTTTACCTTATTTCACAAATTTCATAATATGAAAATAAGTAAAACATAGAAAAAATGAAACCAAACACCTGATATTTGTCGGTCGAATCTTTGAGTTGGTCGTCATAGTCCTACAACCTTTCGATGTCGTTGGAGTCGGTCGGTGCAGACCTTCCTTGCAAACGAAAAAGGAGTAATAGGTATGGGCTGAAATTCAAGAAGAAGAAGAAGAAGAGGAAAAGTGTATCGTTATTTGAAGAAATAGTGACACGGTTTTCTTGCACACTTACCTGGTTAAGGCTAGAATATCAAGAAACCCTAGGTAAAGACGTATGAAGATCAAATGAGTGAACAATGAAAACAAAGATTGACACTTATAGAATGATAAAAACAGTATGCTTAATGGAAGTTATTGATAATCTAACCTGGATTCGGAGAGTTCATCTGAACATCTGTTAAGATCGGAATAGAGCAGAGCGAGAGAGAAAGTGGGGAAGCCCTAAATGAGAGATGAGATAGATAAAAGAGGCGAGTGGTACTGTTGGGCGGGAAAATAGAAAAAAGGTAGCCCTCATCTACTGACACGTGGCCCAAATAACTTTCATTTATTATATATAATAGATTCCTTTCTCGTAGGAATATAACTATAAGTTTTTACCCAATATATGAAGTTATATCATGTATGAGTGATTTCTTAATTATAAATGGTATTAGAATGAATTAACAAGGAAAAGTCTGGATTAATGTTTCTAGTTCACGAGAACTGGGCTTAGGCCTACTATAAGATAAATGAAACAAGTCTGTGTTTGGGTTTCAGCCAACACAGAAAAGGCCTAGCCCACTCACCCCACTCTGGGCCTCTTTGGTCACTCATACAAACTCAACCAAACTACTGGTCTCTTTGGGCTCTTGGCTAAGGCTTTAAAAGGGTTACTAAAAATTTGTTACCCGATTAAAATAACATAAAATGAATTATATTTTTTAACTTAGCATTTAAATAAAATTTAAAAATCTTAACATGAAATAAAGATGTCACCAAACTTTGTACCTATAACATTAGTTACAAGTTACGAAATTTGTATCGTAAGCATGGAATATGTAAGTTCGACATGGTGAGGTTGTAACTTGTTGTCTCCCCTCTATACAAGGTGCGATATATGAGCATTTAAAGGTGAAGAAACACATAACTAATTTTAGGTTTATTAGTTGGGTTTATGTTTCAAACATGAGGGTTAATCTTCTTAATCCTTTCTGAGCTTGAGTGAGATCCATCCTGCAAAACAATAACACCACGTTAAGCTCGTTAAGAGGGGAATATGGAGGTTTCCCTCTTAACCACTCTCCGGCGTGAGAATAATTAACTGTTTTGAGGAAATTAAGTATGTGTTGAGAGTGAGAGAGTAGAGAATAGAATGAATTAACCTGTGAATGAAGGTTCATATTTATAGCCGGAGTGGTGTAGAAGGAGATGGGCTGATGGGCCTTGGGCCTGAAGACGACAACAAGGAATATCCGACTTGTCCCTGTGGTGTCGACCGTTAGTGTCTTCTAGAAGATCTTCGGTGTTGGCGCGCCTTGGTTGGAGCCACGTGTCCGGCCTGTCGTCCTTGTTGTCCTTCTGACATCAGCAGGTAAGTGGAGATCATGGGGCAGTTGCCGCCGCCCCCTGATTGGTGCCACGTAGGCGTCCTTGTGTACCTTTTGTCTCCTGCACGATTGTTAATCGTGGAGCACGATAGGGTACAGCCTGTTGGACGCTGATTGGCTCGTTCTTCTGCCACTTGTACCTTTAATGCTTCCTGAAATAGCCCTGCGCCGCTGCCTTTGCGCGACCTTTGGTGTGTGTTCAACTAGCCGGCGCAAGGCTTAGGGGCTGAGGGCTCTTATTCAGGATGCTAAGTGTGAAAGCTGATGTTACATCTCGCTTGGACCTCGCGCGCGGCCCGGGTTTTGCCTTAGTAGCCCGCGCGGGGTCTGTAGATTAATCAGCTTAGTGAATAAGAAGTATGGTTCAGCGCGCGACCTGATTGGTCTACGCAACTTTTTGGGACCATACCCCTTCAAAGGGTATGTCCATAATTCTATTACAAGCTACTCCAAAAGCAATGAACAAGTTTAAACTTCCAAAGAGTTAGTTACCAATCTTTGATTCTTAACTTTTAATCATATCAAAGTATATATCACACAATTCGGTTCACCATAAAACTTATGGTTGATCACCTTTTTTATTGCAACAACATCGTATGGGTGGACCGTGGAATAATCACGAATTTGGGTTTTATTGAGCCTTACGGTGACAAATAGTAAATATCCAGATAAGTTGTTCATAACAATAGTTTGATATATACGTCGCATCTATGTGTAGTCATATATACATCTGGCCATTTCTAAACTAAATAAGTAGTGCGTAAGAAACCACAATTTATCGGTTTTCTTCGCCATACACTCATTTTCCATTCAAACATATAATACCACTTGAATTCAAGATGGTCAGCAAGCTCTACTCACCTTGGATGTGCTAAATAAAGTCCTGATCACAAAGTCACAATTGGTATAAGATTGAGATTTAGTTCGATTCTAGCGTCTTGCTTGTCATTTAATGTCATTGTCGCCATTCTAAAAAAATAACATGAGATAAATTAGTCAGTTACATACCAATTGAAGAACATAACTTCAGAGCCGTACCCGAGAACTCACAAAAAAATTTGAGCCTCGAGCGACAAAAAGAATTTGGCCCAAAATTGTGGTTAAGGGGAAATGAATTAAAAAAATAAAACTTTAGTGGTGGATACATATACTAAATATATAATTTAAAAAATGTATATATATAAACTTATAAAACCTTTCGGGCCCTTTGAAAATTTGAGTCTCGGACGAAGGCGCGGGTTAGCCGGGCCAAGAGCCGGCCTTGCATAACTTATTTTCTATTGGAAATAGGAAAATAAGATATTTGACCTTGGTCCATGAAAGTAAAACGCCGAGACAGATCTAAGGGGTTGTTTGACAACTTCTGAATGGTCAAGTGCTGAACCATTAAGAGGTCTGAACCATTAAGTACTGAACCAGTAAGATGTCTGAACCATTAAAAGCCAATATAATGCTTAACCGTTCAGATGCAAATGTCTGACCAATTCAGATTAGATGACTTAACTATTTAGGCTCGGTATAATACTTAACCATAAAAATATAGAAATTGAAAATTAAAAAAAAAAACATAAAAATAACCTCGGGTGTAACTAGAAGTAAAGCTGAATAAGTTTATTTTCAAGTTATGTTGGTAGAAATGGGTCTTTGAACCCAAAATAGTAAAAGATATCTTTGACTCGTTTGAACACTTCTGTAGCAAAAATTCATTGAAATGGGTAAAGAACAACGAATATTATAATATTGAGAAATCAATTTGAGGCACCTATTTATTGTTAAGTATGTTTATTAACATTGCTACAAGTAATAAGTGTTGTGAAGGATGATTAAATCATGATATGGAAACGAAAATAAAAGAATGATAAAATTGGTAAAATAGTCCAATTTGACATTATACCCTTGTACAATTAGCAACTTAGGTTGCCTCTATATTCCATCACATCCTTTCATTGAAGACACCCCTTTAACACATCGTTTCAATGAAACCTTTTTAACAAACAGACACCCTTTTAACACATCGTTTCAATGAAGGAACCTTTTTAACAAACAGCAAAAAAAAAATAAAAAAAACATTTAAAAAT
This sequence comes from Helianthus tuberosus, assembly GCA_030545235.1. NCBI lineage: Eukaryota > Viridiplantae > Streptophyta > Magnoliopsida > Asterales > Asteraceae > Helianthus > Helianthus tuberosus. The sequence goes on from CM060389.1 coordinate 128,252,197, forward strand.
AAACACCTTTTGAGAATCTAACATTTTGGCTTTCATAAAACGACACACACCTTTGTAACACATCGTTTCAATGAAGGAACCTTTTTAACAAACAGCAAAAAAAAAAAAAAAAAAAAAAAAAAAACATTTAAAAATAAACACCGTTTGAGAATCCAACATTTTGGCTTCATAAAACGACGCACGGTTTAATATTAATACAAAACACCACAAGAAAAACATGATGTAATCCAATCAGCAAATTCGGAAAAATGTGGTATGCGCATCAATGCAATCCATATAAGGGTGAAGGGAGTGGCACGGCAAAGCAATCGGCAAAGCCGATTGCCGAGCGGCAACACCACCGCCACCCCTTCACCCCGCGCGGCAAACTATGGAACTCGGCAAGGCATCACCGATCGACAAAGAGGAGGGGACAAGACCTTTTGCAGTGATGTGGGGCTTGGTTGTTTGACTTTTAACACATATATATATATTTTTTAAATGAAAAAAAAAAAGTTTGCCACTTTCAAGTGTCTACACCACTGCCAACACTTTTCACCAAAGTTTAAACTCTTTACACTTGCTGACATGGCACACTCTGATTGGTCCATTTTAAAGTTTGCCACTTTCACCTGTTTAACCACTCCCTTAACCATAAGGAATGGCAAAAGGTGCATCTTTTCGATGAGATCATTCAAATACTGTCGTGACTTACCGGTTAATAACCAAACCGCACACCATAACGGAACCGACGAAATCATTCAAATACTGTCGTGACTTACCGATTAATAACCAAACCGACGCCTCTCCTCCAACCACCGCTTCATCCATCGTTTCAAACCCTATATAGCCCCCACCGCCACCGAAAATGTCCGGTTATGTCATCACCCAACATTTTCTATTTTTTTTTCTCGATTACAAAGAAACTTTGGCGGTGAAGGTGACATGGGTTAGTGGTAGCCGGAGATGCTGTTGCGGCGTTGCCGCCGAGAAAGATCGCCGGAACTCTATCTCTCCGGTCTTCTCTTTCTCTACAATTAGCAACCAACACTCTCCAGACGCGCTCTTTTTATAAGAATTAAAAAGAAATAATATGGATTGCAGAATATAAACCGCTCCATTGGTAGTAAGGCATGTATAAGTCATTTCGACGCCGGTTCGTCTCCAATCCACTCCGTTTATCATCCCTTTTTCTTTTTAGTAGTAACTGCCACATCAAATTGATATTACGCAACGATCCCATATCTCCAAATCCCTTTCTTAATCCCCTCAATTTCTATTTTTTAATCTAAACACAACCCACCAACGTACATTCACGTCAAAGGTAAACTTTCAAATTTCATTCAATTGATCCAGTCATATGATTTTTGCATGTTTCAAATTCTGTTTAATATTTATAATTGATTCAGTCATACGATTCTTAATATTTCACATTCTATTTAACATTGCAATTTGATCAAATCCTGTTCGAAACAACCATAAGAAACTCGAAGCGTGAACAAATTGAATTATGTTTCTAAAAAGGAATCGGATATGTGAGTTAGAAAAAAAAATGGTTTTATTCTAACTTTAGAAATTCGAATATGTTGTTCTTGATTCTCTAGAATTATGTTTGCTTCTAAATGGAAATTTTTGATTGTTGTTTTTCGAACATAAATCTTCCAACTTTTGAAAAATATGTATGAATCTTATTTTTCGCAAAAAAAGATGATTCTGATGTGTTCAAAAATCAGAATTTATCAACAATCTGTGATTAACAAATACTATTAAACAATGGCTTTGTATTCGATTAACAGTGTAAGAGTAAGTTACAGGGATTAAAGATCGTTAATCAGTGATTTCGTGGTTCACCGTGTGTATTTTGATTGCCGGAGTTTCTCGCCTGCATCAGTAATCCCCAATTAAGTCTTAATAACGGTTCTAAACAATCATATATAGTGTTTGAGTGAAATCCTACCCAATAATATTATGTCATGTCAACTCCCCATTCTACTTCTCATTTTACACTCAATCACTAGGTATAGTCAAACACCCCTCAATTAAAAAAAAAAAAAAACTTGATTGGTATCTCCTCTCTCCTCTCCTCTCAATCACATCGGTGAACAATTACCGATTTTTGTTCACTCTCTCCAACTCAAACACCCAACTCAATCAAGGGGGGTGGTCACCGATCGGTGACTCCCACTCAAACACCCAACTCCCCGCTACTATACCCTCCACCCTAAGTTTTGTTTCCGTTTGTGACGGCAACTTATTTGGGTATTGAGTATTCACTTTGTTGTTCGTTTGAAATCTTGGAACCGTACGTTGGGTAATCCTGTGCTCAACATATTTAATTTGATGTGCACTATATACAATATTTTATTTGATTTATTTAATTCGATGCGGCATGTAACTAAAATGTGCTCGGAAGTTATTTGAGTTCTTAAATGTAGAAAAGGAAGAAAAAAAGAGCAAAAACCGGTGTGACACGGAGTTAAACCGCGTCTCCTGTGATTTGAAAACACTAATATGATTCTTCCATATTTCAAATTCTATTTAGTATTGCAATTTGATAAATCCTGTTCAAAACAGCCATAAGCAAGAAACCCGAAGCGTTACGAACATCAAATTAGAAACGATATTGAAAACGAATCAGAAGACACGAACCCCTGTTTCACGTTTGTGGATTATGCATCTGACAATGTTCTTGGTTTGTATGGTTTTTTATTGTTAAAGAAACCAACCACCAAATTTAAGATAGTGTGGGTGTTTGGGGTTCCTTATTTTGCACCAACTTTTAACTTATTGACTTCTTAGTAGTTAAAAGGAATTCAAAACATCCTCTAGAAGTACTTTTATGGCTAAAAAGAATACCAAAACACTCTCTCAGAGAAGGACTTTATGACTTGAAGAAGGAGAAATTGGGATTGAAATGGCTTGAAGAGTAAGAAATTCTTACTTCTCACTTATGACTTCTTAGAAGTTATAAGTAATAAGTTAAACCAAACACCCCCACTATATATACTATATGAGGAAGGTTAACGTACATTACGGCTTAACGTACATCACGTACGACAGGTAATTATGCACGTTCATTTTAAAATCACGCACTTTATAACTCAAAAATCCAAAATCACGCATGTTATAGAACAAATCACGCACGTTGTTGTATGTAAAGTACGTTAAGCCGTAATGTACGATATACTTTTTCTATACTATATAATAAGTATTTATGATCTAAGGGTGGAGTTATTGTAAAAAAGACCAAAAGTGTGAGAAAGGTAAGAAATAATCTCAACCATTAGATCTAAATTAATTGAAAAGGGTAAGATTGTAAATTAATTAACAAATTCAAATATGGTAATCCTTGATTTAAGGATTTGGAGAGAGAAAATCCCTGATTTAAGGAAAATAACCGTCCATAAATATAACACCATTCAGAACATGTTCATACATGGTGTTTTAATTATAACACAATTCAGAAAAATATAACACCATTCAGCACAAAAATATAACACCATTCAGCACAAAAAAAACACCATTCACACAAAAATAACATCATTCAGCACAAAACATAACACCATTCAGCACAAAAAAAACACCATTCACACAAAAATAACATCATTCAGCACAAAAATTTAACACCATTCAGTACAAAAAAAACACCATTCAGCACAAAAATAACACCATTCAGCACAAAAAAAAACACCATTCGGCAGTAAATAAAATAAACACCATTCAGTACAAGAATATAACACCATTCAGTAAAAAAACACCATTAAGAAAAGGAAAAACACCATTCAGAAAATAAAAAAACACCATTCAATACACAAAATAACACCATTCAGTACAAGATATAACACCATTCAGTAAATCGTAAAATAACACCTCTGTATCATCTTCTCCACTTCCGGCACCACCACTGCTGCACCACCGATAATTGTCCTACCACGTAACTACACATCTCGCCGTCGCCGCTGCCGCTCGCAGTCATCTCCTTCGAGCGTCAGACCATAATTCCCCATCGGACATCAACATCGCCCGTCATCGCCTTCGTTCCTCAGCCGTCTTCTTCAGTCTCCGATCACCACCCTTCACACCGGAAACCCAAACCGTCGCTGGTTCAGATCAAAATCCATCTTCTTCGCTACTCAATAAGAAAGAGAGAGAAAGAGAAAGGGAGGAGTGGGGAGGGTGTCGACGACGATAAGCAGCGGAGAAGGTGGTTCAGGCCGGTGGTTGTGAGTGAACCGGCGTCGGATGGAGGGGTGTGGTTGACCGGCGACGATGATGATGGCTGAGGGTGGTGGCGATGTTAGGGTTGTGGTGTCGATTGGAGAGAGAGAGAGATTATAGGGATTTTGATTACAGTTACCTATTTTGAATGGATCTAAAAGACTTTATTACCCCTATAATTTTCAATTCAGTCCAAAAAATAAAACAAATTTTATGATTTGGTCCCTATTAATCTAAACCATTAGATCAAAATTCTAATGGTGTAGATTCTTTCTTATCCTTCTCACACTTTTAGTCTTTTTTACAGGATCCTCTACCTATGATCTAATTAATATAAAGTAAGGTTTGTCTAAAATGAACCAGTCTTTTGGTTGCATATAACACTTTCATAATGATTACATGGATTAAGGATAATCAAAGAGGCAAAGTTCTTTGTATAACTAAGATGTTTGTATATGCCAAAAAAACAATCAAGGAATCCCTAAGTCTTTTATGCCATGGACATGTGTGATTTAATGTGTAAGATGCAAATAAGAAGAGGGTGTCCCACCATATCAGTGGCGAAGCTTGAGATTTCCGACCGGGGGATCGAAAACGTATATACCAAAAATTTCTATAAAACCAGGGGTCAAAAACGTATATACCCAAAAATTTATATATGAAAACTACATACTCTCCACTACTAAGTGAAAAGTTCGGAGGGTCGGCCGCCCTTTCCCGCCCCCACAAAGCTACGCCCTTGCACCATATATTGCGAAATCTTTTCTTTTGTTTTAATACACTAACCATCTCAATTGTTTCAAATCAAAATGATGGTGCTTCTTTCATGTTTTATTTTAACATCTGCGTGGTGGTGGTTTAAAAGGATATTATGAAATTAAATGTCTTTTTGGCACATATCTTTATTAACCGTCACAGCTTTTCGGATAAAATAATATAAATAGCGATCTACTCATTCATTTGATGAGATCCTATTTTACAAGAAAAGAAGCATCCGGTTGACACATGATTCTCCTATACGGATACTAGAGTCATTCGTAATCCATATCCCGCCGCAACGCGCGGGTTAACGTCAACTCGTTTTTGATATAATTACCAAGTTACAAATGAATTTGGCAAGTTTAGAAAGTAAAGTTGGTGAAAATGACCTAAATTTTGAATTTTTTTTTATGAAAATGGATTTACATGTGTCAGCCGCTTGAGAATGTAAGACCAGACGGTATGGGGGTCGGCTTAGGCCCGGCGCCGGTCCCCCACACCGCCCCCCTTGGTCCGGCCCGTCCCCAGCGTCTCCCACACGACGATCTCGACGTGCCTCCCTTCTCTCACATATACCTATACATACATATATACATAAAGGGGCTCATCCCCCACCCCCTAGGTCCATCCCCTTCAAGCCCCTCCTACGTGGCGGTGACGTGACGACCCATTCCCTTGGGGATGAGGCTCTCCATACCCACCAGCCTAATAAGTCGGTCGATAATGTACCATTAGCTACTAATAGCTTGTTGTGCTAATGAGCAGAAAAGGTAATTACAAAAAGGAAACTTAATTATATGAATACAACATAGTTGGATGGTTATATATTAGAAATTGCTTATTGTAGATAAGCTGAAGATCTTAGCAAAGATTGAAGATCGCTCACTCAGAAAACACTCGGAATATGCTTGCTTGGTTTGGTTCGGTTTGCAAACAAGCCAAGCATGAGTAAAGGTCCGCTCGGATCGGTTCGGCTCGAATTAATTTTTATTAATTTATTACATCTATAACTATATATGCACACACAAATTATATGTATATTCATATTTTATACATACCGCTCTATTAGGCCTTTAGGTATACTTTAACCCATTTTAACTTCACCTAAATGCTACATCAGCTTTTTTCGTCATTTTATTTTACCCAACTCCAAAGAAATGATTTAATCCCTTTAACTTCATCTAACCCTATTTTTAATGGTTTTTGGTTTAAAAAATAAAAGAATTATTAATTTTGTCTCTTAACATCCGGTTAACATGTTAACATACAACCTATTTAATGCCCCTTTACACCATGATGGAGTGGTTTGTAATCTCTATTAACATGTCATGTCACCGTTAACACCCCAAATTTTAGAGTACACCCCATGGCATTAGATTTGTACCACTATACTCAATTATACAATTATATTTATCCATAGTAGCCTAATCAAATCAATAAAAACTTTAACACAAATTTAAAACTAAAACTCTAAGTCGTGAATTGTTCTTTGTTGTATATTCATCACCTCACCTGCCTCAACCAGAGCTTCATCCTCGGACGATCCAACCTCAATCTTAGTATCATCCTCGGACAATTATGCCTTAGTCGTGACCCGATAGTGGAGACATTGAAGGAAACATGTTAAATTTATGGTTGTCCAATTTACTCGTCGCTCGCTTCTCGCTCGCCGCTCGCTCAGAAAAATTACACGCTCGAATATGCTTGTTTGGATTTTGCTCGGTTGTAAACAAGCCAAACACGAGCAAATGTCCGCTCGATTCGAACCGGCTCATAAACAGCCCTAGACCAAGGTGAGTAATGAGTACACCGAATTTTTATTAAATAGGATCAACTGAACATAAAAGATAATAAATTTCAAGTGAATGATTGAATATGAGTAACAATTTTAAATATAATAGAAAAACAATGGTTACGTGAGTCAGTACATGTGATTTCTAGCAATATTGTAGTCATGTTTGAATAATTTGAGATTTTAAATTTATTTAAGTAAATAAAGGAAGTGTGTCAACATAGGATTTGAAAATAGGATAATGATAATTCCCTTTTTCCTTATCGCATAAGGAAACTTCAAATTATAAATATTTCTGAATCACAATCGATCCCCTACACTCTATATTCTTGTCACCTCATATTGTTTGTTCTATTGCATACATCACAATCGATCCCCTACACTTTATATTCTTGTCTCCTCATATTGTTTGTTCTATTGCATACATACTAGACAATAGCCGATGAGTTCTGGTCACCCATAAAAGCCAATTGTTACGTTATCATGGTTAGTTAGAAAAGACGTTAAAGTTGCACAAGTTTGAATCTACACGATTAAGGTACAGACTCTATACAACATTGTATGGCAGATTTGGGTTTTCCACTACTTCGTAGTCGAGAATTTCGAATTCGATATTGAATAATATACTACACAATGTGTCTGTATATAAGTATTAACTATATTATTGACATCACCGCAAGGTGATCACTGAACTACTGATATCATCGCAAGGTGACTACTGAAACTACTGATATCACCGAAAGGTGACCACTAAAACGCTGATCAATTTTGAAGATGACAAAGTCAATAGGTCATAAAGAAAGAAGACATAAGACAACAAGACAAGAATGAAGATAAGCATCATCTTCAATAAAAATCAGAAAGAAATCACAATCAAAGAAGGACGATCAGCAAAGACCAATCTGATAAGTCTGATGATAAATCCAGTATTTATCATCAGAATCTGGTAAACTATGCTCATCAGAAATCTGATGACCAAAACGACAGATTTCTGGTAAGTTACTCATCAGAATTCTGATGAAACAACTTTTCGAAAAGATAAGGTTCTACACGAACTTCTAAGTAGCAAGTGGACTTGAACAAATTCAATGAATATGCCAAAAAGCTACTTTACGCAGACAAGTGCATGAATAAACAAATGTTTATTCATGTCAAACATGCTCTATAAATAGAGAATACAACACCGAAGGGAAGATGAGACAAGCCAAGCATTCAATACACACTACAAAACTCCACTGCCCCTCATCATAGAATTGTTTAAGTATTCGTTTGTACTAAGTCAATAACCACACAATTACCTTGTAATCTTTCAAAGTGATATAAACTTAAAAATTTTGTAGTTGTGTTTCTTGAAAGTTTGATTTCTATTTACGCACATTATTTTCATACTTGTTGAAATCATTTGCCAACTTTAGATAGAGCATTGTTATCTGAGTCCAACAATTTCCCAAACACGCCTCGTGCCATGAAGGCACGCCCTGTGTCTGGGTACTGCTAGACAAACCAATCTTCTAGAAGATTGCCAAGATCCAACGGGCCTCAAAAAGAGTTAACCACGACTGTGCCTCCCAGACATGCCCCGTGTCTTGGCAACTAGCTATAGCCAGTCACTGGTAACCAGACACGACCGTATCTCCCAGGCACGCCTAGTGTCTGGGCTTCCAGCAACCTATAAATAAAGGCCTTTGGCCTCCATTTTCACTTGCTCAATTCTTCTCTCTTCTCCCTAACACACTTTTCTTTTACCCACTATCTCGAATCATTAAGAAAATCTCAAGAATCATTAGTCTAATCAAGCTTTTAATATTTCCAAGTTTGGTGAAAACTGTCTCCATGGCTATTATTGGCTAAGTTTCTTGTGGATGCATGGACTTTAGACTTATAATCTGATTTGGACATTATTGTATTTGTTTGAATATGTTATGCTTGTTGTTTGTTTGAATAATTTAATCAAGATTAATGTATATTTCAATTTTAATGGTTGATCATGGATTTTAAACAATCATGCATATCGCCCCAAATGTTTTTGTCGTTGGTTGGGGTGCTACAAAAACCCAAGCATGTTACTTCAGTTAGATTTACTGATCATACGCAACAGAATACTTCAAAAAAACTCACAAAACATTACATAGTTTACATTACACGTTTTTATACTTAAAAAAAATACAAATAACACTATAGGCTCGGATCTCATTTGTCCTTGTTAGATAAAACGTACAAAACACACATGTCAGGTCGTTGGTGGTTCTATAATTTACAAAACACACTTTACTTTATCAAACCCTGTTTAATATTCCAAAACACCCACCACACATCCCACATTGTAATCATAATATACATACACGTTGAGCTTACTCACACCACACACCGTATAACACGCTAACTAGCCCACACACTGAACATGCTTCAACAAACGTCTTGGTCATCATCGTACATTAACTCTTGCTATTACTTAAAAAATTCAATGTTAACTACACATGGGTATAAGGTTTAACTAGGCTTGACACACTATCAATGTGAGCCACATGACCCACACACATTGTTGACACCATCGTGGACTTCACAGACTCAAAAACATAGTCAACACGTTTACTCACACTCAGTCCACAATGTCTTAACCCCTAGCTAATCATTAGTTAAAATCCGTTTGAACAATCCCCTTTCCAAACACACACTTTATGTTTAACAAACACTCCTTAATTACCACATGATTAACCAAATCATTAACCACTCCCATATTATGATATAATCACACACATATACATGACTACTAACTTACATGATAGGGCTATATATGCTTACATAATGCAAAGGAAGTTACAATGGCTCATTAATGTGAACTTCCATGCATAATCTCGTTTACATAAACATACTTATGTAAAGTCACTCATTCACATCCATACCCTTTTAATTCATAAGTATAACTCATGTATATAAACCAACTTAGAACACCAATTCTACCTAAGTATGTCCAATTTCTAAAACACACAACTTACTACACACACTATTCATACAAAGATCACACTGTAAATGATACACCATGCATATAATAAGCATTATCGATTGATTATTTATCAAGAAATATCACACACTAATAACATATAAAGGGTTTCATAATGTAAACCAAACCCCACATCTACATCGCACAAATTCATGCTGAAACAAACACAGTTTCTAAACTATTGATCGTATAACCGTGTTGGATCATGATTGATTGTAATAAAACAACAACAACAATGGTCTATGTAAATCACTAAGAAATGTGAAATCATATTTTGTCACACCCCAACCGATGGCGGAATCATCGGGGCGCGGCACTAGGCGAATCAGATTGCTCAAGAGAATCCATAACAACTATGTTGCGATAATATTTAATACATTCGTTATCCCATACTAACAAATAATACAATCACATAAGTTATCACATATTTCTTGTCCTCTCGAACAATACAAATCCGACAACCTAGATTTTAGTTGAGTTTCTAGACCTCCTAGCTTGATTTGATATAGTCTGCGATCTAACCTGCAACATACGTTAAAATATTTGTCAATACAAAAGTATTGGCGAGTATACAGGTTTGATAAGTAGCATAATAGAATAAAACGGGTAGCGAATTTCCACATGTATAAACGTAACACACGACATATATACTCACAAAGCTGATACTACCAACTAAGTCCTCGATGCTCGAATATGCGATGGCAAACTAGACCCCGTCGGGCGCAATAGTACTATACTAGTCGTGGTGGGACGTCGCGAGTATAAGCCCTAGCACATATGCAACTAGCATCACGTGTATCTATGCATAACAGTTATTCGCAAGTGATAATTCGATTGATTGAATAATTCGATTGATAAGTTCGATTTGTTAGAAACGTATGTTACACCCAAAATGCGATTAAAAAGGGTTCAAGTATACTCACAGTGCGTAATTGACAAGTAGACACAACTTGATTTGGATCGATTGAGAGTACGTCTGAGTTAACCTGGTTACAGATCGTTTAGCGGTGAGTAGCGCGTTAAATGGTGGCGAAAGGACCACGGGTTGGTTCGGACATTGATGCTTGGGCCCGTTCGGTCGGCTGGACATGTTGTCCGGTCGGTTAACATGCTAGCCGATCGGTTGGCATGCTGTCCGATCGGTTGGCATGCTAGCCGATCGGTTGGCATGTTGTCCGGTCGGTTAACATGCTAGCCGATCGGTTGGCATGTTGTCCGATCGGTTTGCATGTTGTCCGATCGGTTAACATGCTAGCCGATCGGTTGGCATGTTGTCCGATCGGTTACCATGTGGTCCGATCGGTTAACACCTTGTCCAGTCGGTTGGTTGAATCTTGTTTGCTGTCTGATCGGACAGCAGTCCGATCGAACGGCAATTCGTTCCATCGTCCCGATCGTATCACACTTGATGGGTTTTGGAAAGATTTCAGGTGATTTGACTGAGATGGGGTGTCTTTGCGTTAAACTACTGAAACCCCATCAAATCCGACCCGTTCTAACTGCCGGGAACCACCCCGTTCCATCAGATCTGGCCGTTCTTGATGGCCTTTCCCGTGTTTAACCCGAAAACACACACACTTTGATTAGAAAACATAGATTTAGACTTGGTTTATGTAAAAACATATGGAAATCACTCAGATCTTAGTCGTTCTTGCATGGGATGACATCACCCTTGAAGTTCATAAGAACTTCATGGTGACATCACCCTAGAATGCCCAAAATCCAGAGATTCCACGGTTAAAAGTGAAGATCTAACGGGTAGCGAGGTGTAGAATTGGTTATAGATCAAGGAAGTACAAGGTTTGAGTTGAAAACTTACAAGAATCGCAAGAAATCGAGAGACAAAGGGGTTGGAACGTCTGGTCGAACAGCAACAGTCACAGCATGTGTGCTTGATGTGACAATGGGGTATTTATAGGCAAAGAGGGAAGGAAGGAAGTGCAGGTCTGTCCGATCAGATGGCTGTCCGATCGGCTGGCCTTGTACGATCGGCTGGCCTAGCCGTTCGGCTGGCCTGTCCGATCGGTTGGCCCAGCCGTTTGGCTGGCCATCCGTACGGAGGCCTTTCGATCCTCGTCTGGTGCGTTGAGATAGCTGAGCCACATTTCCTTATATTTACATTAATATATATTATAATTAATCACCAAAGGGTCATATATACGTATTCATATTTCACAGTTTCGATAAAACAAACAGGTTTCGATTCGAGTATGCGATTATTAGCGACGCTTCACGGCCATCAAGGAGGGTAGTATAGGTCCTTTCTCGATGTCATCGTGAACGTTATTGTGTGTTGTGCCACAATGACTGACGGGGTACCGTTCACTCTTACTGTCCTCATCGTCACGACGACTGGAGCTACAGCACTCACCCGAGAGTCTTTGTTAGCGTTAATTGTATGCGTTTCGACACATCACGGCCACTGAGGAGGGTAGAATAGGTCCTCGCTCAATGCCTCCGTGAGTGTTAGTGTTTGTGATAATAGTGTAGTATAGTGTTAATGTATTGCGAAAATATACGATTATCCTTCGAATAGCGATGTATGCGATATAGTTACATTATGATCCGAATCTCTGGTGCTAGGCGTAACGAGTGTATCGAGTTAGTAACAACGCACGAAAGTGCGGGTTGTTACAGTCTCCCCTGCTTTAGGAAATTTCGTCCCGAAATTAATCCAACAGGTAGACTTTTGAGAGTTGATCCTGGATAAGTAGCGATACAACGAGTTAATCGGGTGAGAGTTGACAAGCGAGAGTGCTTCGAATGAGAGAGATCGATTGCGATAGCGAGAAGCGACGTAAAGACCAGAGAAACATCCCACGAGTTGGCGTTCCAAGAGTACCTCGAGTCGCGAAAAATTTGTAAGTTCGATGCGATTGAAATTTTTAAAGTACTTGCAAGGTTTCTCGTGATGTAGGGTTAACCGAGTCGGTCGTTAACCAATCGTTACAAGAGATGTTCGTTTTTAGATACCCAAAGGAATTTGGATGGAATTTTTGAAAATTTTCCTTTTAACTTGAGGTCAACAGAGTCGATGTTAACCGATGTTGCAAGGAAGTTTAAGTTTTTAAACATTTTAAGGAATTTGAAGATGAAAACAAGGGTTACGAAAACTCTCCTATGACATGGGTTCAAGCTGAACTCGATGCCGAACCAATGTCTTAAGAAGGATTTTGTTTTGACGTTGTAAGAGTTTTAAGGAACACTGGGCTTATGAAACCTTTCCTGGACATGGAGTTAAGCTGATTCGGTGTTAACTCCCCGTCGTGAGAAAATTTCACTTGTCCACCGGTTTTAAATCAAAAATTATATAAAAAGACGTTTTAATCAGTACAAAAGGGAGTTAATCACCGAGCCCCACTTGGCACTTTCCCAAGAAAGTTTGTTAATATGTTTAAAACACTTATATATAGGAAGTACCAGTGGCGTATCCACCATGCTTTGTCCATATTACTCCTGTTTCGTGAGGCAGTGTCAGGTGTGCCGGTATGACACGGATAGAATTGTGTTTACTCGGCCCAATCGATAGAAAGTCAGACCGAGTATAAGATAGAATCGAATAAGTTAAGCCGGCGAGTTGAATTACGAACGTAGTTGTAACGGCGTGCGCGAGTAGCCTGATGACACGAAACATTTATGTGTCGCGTCTGGGTAGGCGTCGAGCGATAAGCGAATAGCGCGTTTTCGATTAGATTCCGTATTAAATCCACATGGCACGTTTCCATGAGAGTTTCCTAACACGGTGGGACACCACGTTCGACCAGGTTAGTTTTGCCTCGTGAAGCGATGTCATGTGTATTAATACCACACAGGCTGCAATGAACACCAAGCGAGCGATAGGCTGTAGACTATGCACGATAAACGATAAGCGATTTAGGTGATTAAGCGATTAACACAACATAACACCAGTAATGACGGCGGCGATAAACGAATTACGATAAGCGGCAGTTGTTGCGTTGCAAGCGATGGAGGTATACGCGATTTATGCGGTTCGATTTGATTGATTAACACCACAGAGTTTAACTAACATTAGACCCCACATGGCCTGTTTCCACGAGGGGCCGCTGATATGACTAAAACGCCCTGCTTTAACCATATGAGCTTTGTCTCGTGAAGCGAGGTCATGCGTGCTAACTGAACACAAATATCACAGATAACGGTATAGCGATAGATTGATACACAGCAAACGATATAGGTTCACGTGATAAGCGATAGAGGTTACGAGATACACATGATAAGCGATTGCGATTAGTCGAGTTCGAGTCTTGTTTCGAATAAGCTTAACGTTACGTTACGACGCATCACGGTTATCGAGGAGGGTAGAATAGGTCCTCACTCAACAATATCGTGAGCGTTTATGTACTTGATGAGATTCATTGCAATAGACTTACGACCAGTCTTGTGTTGATGCAATTGCCCTGCGTGGTAGACTCCCCAGAGTCCATCGATGAGGTGATTGCATTGCGTTTGCAGACTTACGACAAGTCTTGCGATGATGTGATTCAGTTGTTACGCCTTGCGATTGAGTGTAGTGTGTTGAAAATAATCTCAATAGTATAATAGGTCTAAGAACGTTCAACTCCACACGACACTTTCTGCACGAAACATCGGTAGTATGGTAAAGCACACCTTGATTTACCCCTATTACTTAAATCTCGTGTTTTGGTGTCATATTTTGTTCAAACGCTTATGGCACCTTAGAATTCACTACGATCTCCGTGCACTGACCCAAATAATCCCGTGTGCACCCGTGATTAGTTGTTCCTTGCACGTTTATCGTACCTCGTTCCAAGAGTGTAGTGAGGGTAAAACACATTATTTCGTGATATAGTATATAGTATATAGTATGTGTGTGAATCTAGTCTAAGTGTGATGACTAGAGTGTGAGAGAGAAAACGAAAACGAGAGTTAATGTTACGCATAGTGGCAACATTGAGTAATAGGGTAGGTTCAAAACTTAGAAATTAACGTTGAAAATCGTATCATTACAACTTCATCCTACGCTTGCTAGATGTCTGATGTTGAAGACTTTTGCTGGAGCTGTTGTTGTTGTACTCAGGTTCACGGTTCGATGCGGCAGTTACGGGTGAAGTGACCGTAACGGTTGCACTTACTGCAATAGCGACAGTCAGCCCCAACTGGATGATGGTAGGTGCATGAGTAACACTGGGGATGAGTTCCAGTGTAAGCTCGTTTTGGAAACATCGGAACTGTTCGAAGAGGTTCCGGTTGCAGCAGTTCCGTTGTTGATGAGCTCGGGCTTGAAGTCTTTCGTTTGCGGCTGGGTTTGTCGGTGCCTTGCGAAGAGGTGTCGTCGTTGGAGGATTCGTCTGAGGACTCACTTGCAGAGTCTTTGGCTGATTTGTCGTTGGAAGAACTGTCGGCAGATTTGCCAGAAGAATCGGCAGCAGATTCGTCAGATGAGTCATCAGCAGATTCATCAGAAGAATCGTTAGCAGATCCGTCAGATGAATCATCAGTAGAGTCATCAGGAGAATCGTTAGCAGATTCGTCAGGAGAATCGTTGACAGGATCGCCTGAAGAATTAGTGGCGATCGCTTGATAAGCTTGCTTGACAGGGTTCTTTGAGAAGAACCCTTCCACGAGTCATTTGTTGTTGATTTCCGCGGCTAAGCGGTAGGTTTCTTCGATGGTAGCAGGTCTTGCAGCTTCGACAAAATCGCCCACACACTCAGGCAAGCCACGAATGTACTTCGTGATGGCTTTCTCTGGAGTGTTGACTTGACTTGGGCATATTATGCTAAGCTGTTTGAACCTTGCGGTGTAGCCAGCATTGTCACCTTTGGTTTGCTTGATTTTCCAAAATCCGTCCTCCAATTTCTGAATCTCGTGGGGAGGGCAATATTCCTTCCTCATGAGCTCTTTCAGCTCATCCCAGGAGAGAGCATATGCCACAGAGATCCCACGTTTGTTGCGTTCGGCGGTCCACCAGTCGAGTGCTCGTGATTGAAATACTCCGGTAGCGCAAGTAGTACGGACACTATCGGGACACCCACTTTGACGAAGGGTAGCTTCGATAGAGTCGAACCACTGGAGTAGTTGAGAAACACCTCCTTCACCTGTGAAAACCATCGGATCACATGCCTTGAAGTGTTTGTAGAGGAATGTAGATTGCGGCTCTTCTGTCTTAACGTCTTCCAAAGTTCGAGAGTTGATAAGAGAGTGAACTCGTGTGGCAATCTGAGGAATGACTTTGACCACTTCCCGGGTCACAAGTGAAGCAATCCTCTTTTCGCTTCTTCGTTTGGCTCGTCTCTTTGCTAACATTCTCGAAGTAGAGTTATTGGAAGGCATCTAGACAGAAGGAGACTTGGAGTGAGATTCGATCATAATGATTTTTGAGTTTGCGTTGCGATTTGAGCGCGTTCAAACTTGATGCGATAGTATAATAGTAATGCGATTCACATAGGAGCCACATAGGAAACACGAAATTCCTAAGTTCTCACACAATGACTTGTTTGTTTATACGTATTTATATGTATTTATATATAGTTGAAGCTTGTAATCATACACATACAGGTTGATTTAGAATATGCGAGGACGCGTCGAGGTGAGATAACGAGAGCGAAGACGATCGATTATGCATTAGTTTTGTTGCGAACATTCGGGTTTCGTTTTAGATTGCGATGGCTGTGCGAGTCGTGCGTTTATAAAACAGGGAGTGAAAATCGTTAAATCGAGAAATCGATAAAGCGTAGAGTTTCAAAACATAAATAAGTTCCAATCATTTGTAAAATTGGCGGGTCGTATGATAGAGTGCCTTGGGTGTTTAGGCGTCGACTTCCCAAGGTAGCCCAACTATATTTAACAAGTTCGTGCATACGCGTTGACCTAGGAAACTTCATGCTTCCACTGGGATGCAGCTCATGGCATTCGTCTTCCTATTCATCGCGTGGCTCGAGTTATCGTGATAGTCGAGTCCTTGGTGAGAGCTTTTTGAAAACCAAGTTAGAGAGTGGAACGGCTTATTAAGGTACGGGTTTCACCCCTGACTTAACAGCTCCGTTCCTAATTTGTGGTTATGCTCTTCGGATAAATTCGCGAGCTCCACTAGATTCCGAAATGGAGACTTCCGTCGAGATGTGGATGTCACTCCTAACTCGATGAAAGGTTCTCGTGCAAGAAAAATGCGCTGAGTGAGCGATCTCATCGAGAGTTCTTGGTTTTCACACCTGGTCTCGACAGGATCACTCGGTTTCGTTATGCGAGTAATTTCGAAAACACGTGTATTGTGTCGGCCTTAGGAAAGGCTAAGTAGTATTTCAGCCTTAGGAAAGGCTTCTCCGTGCGAAGTTGTAATACGCGGCGTTCACACAAAGTTGTAGCTTTTAGCAATTTCGATCGAGAGTATCAAGTAGGCCCGATACAAACCCTACCGATTCATACGAGACGGCCTGTTGGTACTTAGACTATAGACTAGGTCAAACCCTACCGATTCGTGCGAAGTTGTAATACGCGGCGTTCACACAAAGTTGTAGCTTTTAGCAATTTCGATTGAGAGTATCAAGTAGGCCCGATACAAACCCTACCGATTCATACGAGACGGCCTGTTGGTACTTAGACTATAGACTAGGTCAATTTCTAAGACGTCGACCCGGACTAGGTCGAGTCTTGCCTAATTCCCTATAGTTATGGCTCTGATACCAATCTGTCACACCCCAACCGATGGCGAAATCATCGGGGCGCGGCACTAGGCGAATCAGATTGCTCAAGAGAATCCATAACAACTATGTTGCGATAATATTTAATACATTCGTTATCCCATACTAACAAATAATACAATCACATAAGTTATCACAGATTTCTTGTCCTCTCGAACAATACAAATCCGACAACCTAGATTTTAGTTGAGTTTCTAGACCTCCTAGCTTGATTTGATATAGTCTGCGATCTAACCTGCAACATACGTTAAAATATTTGTCAATACAAAAGTATTGGCGAGTATACAGGTTTGATAAGTAGCATAATAGAATAAAACGGGTAGCGAATTTCCACATGCATAAACGTAACACACGACATATATACTCATAAAGCTGATACTACCAACTAAGTCCTCGATGCTCGAATATGCAATGGCAAACTAGACCCCGTCGGGCGCAATAGTACTATACTAGTCGTGGTGGGACGTCGCGAGTATAAGCCCTAGCACAAATGCAACTAGCATCACGTGTATCTATGCATAACAGTTATTCGCAAGTGATAATTCGATTGATTGAATAATTCGATTGATAAGTTCGATTTGTTAGAAACGTATGTTACACCCAAAATGCGATTAAAAAGGGTTCAAGTATACTCACAGTGCGTAATTGACAAGTAGACACAACTTGATTTGGATCGATTGAGAGTATGTCTGAGTTAACCTGGTTACAGATCGTTTAGCGGTGAGTAGCGCGTTAAATGGTGGCGAAAGGACCACGGGTTGGTTCGGACATTGATGCTTGGGCCCGTTTGGTCGGCTGGACATGTTGTCCGGTCGGTTAACATGCTAGCCAATCGGTTGGCATGCTGTCCGATCGGTTGGCATGCTAGCCGATCGGTTGGCATGCTGTCCGATCGGTTTGCATGTTGTCCGATAGGTTAAAATGCTAGCCGATTGGTTGGCATGTTGTCCGATCGGTTACCATGTGGTCCGATCGGTTAACACCTTGTCCGGTCGGTTGGTTGAATCTTGTTTGCTGTCCGATCGGACGGCAATTCGTTCCATCGTCCCGATCGTGTCACACTTGATGGGTTTTGGAAAGATTTCAGGTGATTTGACTGAGATGGGGTGTCTTTGCATTAAACTACTGAAACCCCATCAAATCCGACCCGTTCTAACGGTCGGTAACCACCCCGTTCCATCAGATCTGGCCGTTCTTGATGGCCTTTCCCGTGTTTAACCCGAAAACACACACACTTTGATTAGAAAACATAGATTTAGACTTGGTTTATGTAAAAACGTATGGAAATCACTCAGATCTGAGTCGTTCTTGCATGGGATGACATCACCCTTGAAGTTCATAAGAACTTCATGGTGACATCACCCTAGAATGCCCAAAATCCAGAGATTCCACGGTTAAAAGTGAAGATCTAACGGGTAGCGAGGTGTAGAATTGGTTATAGATCAAGGAAGTACAAGGTTTGAGTTGAAAACTTACAAGAATCGCGAGAAATCGAGAGACAAAGGGGTTGGAACGTCTGGTCGAACAGCAACAGTCACAGCATGTGTGCTTGATGTGACAATGGGGTATTTATAGGCAAAGAGGGAAGGAAGGAAGTGCAGGTCTGTCCGATCGGCTGGCCTGTCCGATCGGTTGGCCCAGCCGTTCGGCTGGCCATCCGTACGGAGGCCTTTCGATCCTCGTCTGGTGCGTTGCGATAGCTGAGCCACTTTTCCTTATATTTACATTAATATATATTATAATTAATCACCAAAGGGTCGTATATACGTATTGATATTTCACAGTTTCGATAAAACAAACGGGTTTCGATTCGAGTATGCGATTATTAGCGATGCTTCACGGCCATCAAGGAGGGTAGTATAGGTCCTTTCTCGATGTCATCGTGAACGTTATTGTGTGTTGTGCCATAATGACTGACGGGGTACCGTTCACTCTTACTGTCCTCATCGTCACGACGACTGGAGCTACAGCACTCACCCGAGAGTCTTTGTTAGCGTTAATTGTATGCGTTTCGACACATCACGGCCACTGAGGAGGGTAGAATAGGTCCTCGCTCAATGCCTCCGTGAGTGTTAGTGTTTGTGGTAATAGTGTAGTATAGTGTTAATGTATTGCGAAAATATACGATTATCCTTCGATGTCACACCCCAATATTTCCACGTTTGACCGGTGGGCCTGGTAGGGGAGTATCGTGATGTGGTTGATATCATCATAGTCAAACAACACAATATATAAATGCACAGCGGAAGCAAAAGATAATATATTACAATCCGAATATAAAGTAATATCCAGTATTATAACGGAAGTAACGGATCCACAGGCAGATCGAAAATAAAAAGGAAACTGTTCAACAGACTTTGACATCTAGAGCTTGCGAGACTTGAGTAATGATGCCTGGAGTAGCCAGCCTATTTCGTCTAGCACCTGCACTTAGCCTTTTTGGAAAATACGTCAGTTTACACTGGTAAATACAACTTAACTGACTCATTTTGAAAAGAGTTTGAAAATTGATTTGAATGCACTTCGGCAAAATATCATTTATAACTTGGGACAATTATTAAAATAATCATGTATACAGTTTTACTTATTTGTCATCCATCAGGGCCGGTTAGAAGATCCGGACAAGATTAACTGAGACGCCACAGGTATAATGCCCACAAGGTTGATTCCTTTAGTGGATTACCAGTTTTTACATAATGCATCTGTCAGGTGTACGCCTACACCCCGTGCTTAGGTCGTGGCCATTTCGTAAAATGATGCCAAGGATATCCGGGACATGGTCATTTAACCCCTAAAGGCCATACACCAAATAATACATATTAAACGGGTCATGCAAATACATTAATCACAATCCGATTTAAATGACTACACACACCCGACCAAGCGGTACTTTTATAGTACCGTATCCCAAGCCCGTATAGGGAAAATAAGTTAAGAGTATTTACCTGAGCAAAGTATCAATCAAATACAGCAAATGCAAGTACTTTTACTGGGCTCCTAATCTGGAACGAAGGTTTATAATAACCTATCAGATCCTAACGGGTCTTTAATTAAGCTTAGACTTAGACCGGTTAGTTTCCAAAAGGAAGACACGGTTCAAACGCATGATAAAGCGAAGACCGGTTTAGAATGTGGTTTTGACCCGACAAGATTGCATGCTTGTTTAATATGGGTAACTTAAACACATTCTGGGTTTTGAGACAAAGATGACATGGTTTGACCCGTTTCGGTTAATTTAAGCAAACTAGTTACATAAACCGAACCGAACGCGCAAGAAGCGTAACGGGTAACCCTAAGAGTCCTCAACAGGTTTCCTAAGTTAATATGCCTTAAATATGTTGTGATATCAGTAGGATACCTTCCATTATGCCCAAAACGAGTTTAATCTCATATTAAGCCCCGTAGGGGTATTTTGGTCATTTTTAAAGATTATAAAAGGGATCAATTAAGCTTCTGTGATCCGGGTCTGAATAAATCAGTAAAATAGCTTATTTTAACAGGTCATATCAGTAGGTGTTAAGTCCTTTGTGACAAAATGGTTTTAGACCCTTACTATGCGTTTAATACGCTTATAAAGTCGTCTTAAGCGATTTACGGGTTAAAATAGGAATCTGAGTTTCCAGGTCAGTTCATAAGGTTCAAAACACTTCATTTATTATTTAAAATCAGTAGCAATTGGATTGGTAGCAAAAGGACTTGTAAAACTCATTTTATGGCCGAAAAGGGTATAATCGGTATTTACCGAATCAAGGCACTAATCCTAGCTTATGATCGGTTTAAAAATAATTAAAAATCTTCAAAAATCTCAAAATATTATATTACATCAGTGGGTAAAAGTTTTGGTGTCAAAATTGGGTTTAGATAGGCTTTACGCTAATGACGCCTTTTAATTAATAAAAGGCTTTCTAATTACGTCTTTGAGCATAACTCCTAATCTAGACCTCCAATTGACGTGAAAATTTATGGACATGCATATTAATCAGTAGCAAAGATTATTGTTCTTTCACATTTCCAAAATTCTCGTTTTATGGTCATAAGGGCATTATGGTCAACATTTAAGCAATTAACGGAAACGTCGGACAATTAAGGATTCAAGTGGTATAAACGCAGAGGGTTATACAATCATGTAACTAGGTCCTAATGGAACTTTAAGGCATGTCTAAACCTATCAAAATCGGGTCAGAACTGAAGTCAAAGCAAAAGTCAAAGTTTTGCGACTTTCGGTTCCGAAACGATCCTTAACTGAAAATTGTCGAGTCGGACATGCCTAGACATGTTTTTATACTAATTATCAAGTTATATGAGTGATAAAATAGGTTACACGTCTTCTATATTGTTAATTATGCGTTAAAGCGAAAATTAGCATTCCGTTGACTTTTTACAATAAACTTTGACTCGACAAAAGATCTAGTTAGAGCGGGAATCAGAGGGTGCCCTGTTAAGGGTTTATTGCTCACATAATTACCAACTTATAACAACCCTAAGTTTGACTAATCGTTGAACCATTAGCGATTAATCGATAAGTCAACCGTTAATTACGACGGTTTGACTTTAAAGCTATAAACTAAGCAAAACTTAATTAAGGAAGGTTGAGGATACTTACAAGTGTCTAATGCACGATTAGGGAAGCTTAGAAGATGGCCTTGAGCTCCAGAATTCTTCAGATGTTGAGTTGTGAAGGGATGATCAAATGTTGCAACTCATGGTGCTTTATATAGTGATTGAAACTCACTAGATTGTTGACAAATCATGCTACCATGGACCCTTGATCATCCACAAGTGTCCCTAAGGCCTAAATACCAGTTTAGGAAGCCCATGGTATTGATTCAAAGCAATTGGAGTCGGTTAAAGGCTTGAACAGACAGCTGTCTGTTGTTTCTGCATCTGGGGACCGTACGCGGCCCGCGTAAGGACTTGGCCCAACCTTACGCGGCCCGCCTGGTGCCTGGCTTCAGGTTACAATGTTTTCCTTTATTGCACTTTTAGTCCCCGGTCCTCCTAAACGTCGCTTTCACTTTAATTCTTGCATTATAAGCCTTTTATATTGACATATAAGGGCTCCAAGACTTATACCAACTTTGTGAGGTCCTTGATCACTTTGTGTTTACCCGAAAAGTCATAAATTTCCATGTTGACGCTTCTAACCCCTCGAATACGAATTTTATCATAACTTTCTCATACGATAACGAAACTTGGTGAAATTTTTATCATGCATTCTAGTGAGCATAATTAATCGTTACAAACCTTCGGGTTTGCTAAAAGGTCACTCAGAGGTATAACTTAAACATGTTGACACGTTTAACCCCTGTAGTTTGTAATCTATCACTTTCTTTCACAATTAGCTTCGTATGATCCATGATTCATCCGTTTAAGGGTATAAACATCATGTAGGGTTACTGTACAATATATTTATTCACTGTTGACATTTAGAACTCATATATTCACATACTTTCCATGATTGTCAACTTTAATCCTTCTATAACTTTCTTTCACACGTTCAAACATATGACACGTGTCAACTCATTATAGGACGTGAATTTTCGAGGTGTTACATTCGAATAGCGATGTATGCGATATAGTTACATTATGATCCGAATCTCTGGTGCTAGGCGTAACGAGTGTATCGAGTTAGTAACAACGCACGAAAGTGCGGGTTGTTACATATTTAGTGATACAGAAGTATTTGCAAGAACAATAAGAACACACAATTTACTTTAAGCCTAAAACTATATTACTCTCTGCACGCAGATTGCTAAGTTTACAAATGAAAATCAGTCCACTAGCACGCACACACACACACACACTTACAATGAGATAATAGAGATACTAGAGTTATACTTATAGGACTCACCAACTAGCAATGTTTGCATCATGCTAGAATAAATCTACATAATTCATCATAGCAATAAAATCAATACAAACCATTGATCATTACAAAACCATGCTAGCATTATACTATTTGCATGGTTGGATAACAATAAATAGACGACAAGTAGACAGTAGTACTGTTGTAATGGCAATTGTAATGCTTCAAAACCTTGTCTTTAGTGGATCATGGCTGGAGCACTAACTAACACCGACACACAACAAAGAACTTCAATGTTGTTGAGTCTTTAATAGTATCTCTATTCAATATCAGGTGAGAGTCTTCAACAACATCAATCTTTAGCATAGATTATTAATAGTAACACCAAGGATCTTATGTCACAAACACAATGCAACACTTTGGTAAGCATTAGCCTTAATAATTCCTAACAGCCAAACCACCACCATAACACACGTATTAGGCATGAATGAAACACACATTCAAGGCAAACAACCTTGAAATCCCAATTTAATCACTTCTCGGTTGAACTCGTTAATCACACGTTAATCAGTTTAGAACTGTAAACACGCCCTTGTACATGAATCAACCGAAAACATTTAGAAACATTAAAATAGGGATTATATAACTCACCTATAGTTTTTACACATGTTACTAACTTTTCACACATTCTTTTAGGCTCAAAAATGCCGAAATCACCATTACCGTCGTGAACTGCCACCGTAGCCCTCTTGTTATACCCCCATAGCCTCTATGGTAGCTTTACTTTGCACCTTAACAACTATGGTTCAGACGTATTGATCACACACATGAAATTGTATTCGGTTTCCCCACCTTTTCTCTCTCACACTCTCTCTCTCTCTCTCTCTCTCGCACACCACCTACCCTTGTCTAGCTGTCGAGAATCACCCTACACCACCACTAAAGCTTTGGTAATCCACCACATAACCACCACCATTTTGCGTGGTCTCTATTTTCCTTGATGGTTCACCCAATCACATGCACACACAACACTCCATATCTTTGACCAGATCAACACCAAGCAACCGCCACTTCACCGCCATTTGCAGGTGCAAGAATAAAGAAACTACCTATAAGAGTATGAAGTTTAGCTATTTCAAGAAGCTTGGACTTGACTTTGATATAAGTAAGAATATAAAGATTTGTAAACTTATGTGTATTTTACCTTCAAGTTTTCAAATGGATAGCAAGGGTTCAATCCTTAGAGACACCCTGATATTCGTGTATTTGATCGTGTAATTTATGAAGATGGAAATTCAATCCTCAGGACATTTCCATTTATGCATGAGTTTGGGTTAATTATATAGTTAAATGAGATAATAATGGATATCACTAAAATCGGGGATTGATGTTGGTAATTTTAGTGTTATCAGGGTTCGTAGTGATGTTGGATTATCTTGTTGATAAAATCGATCTTATTTTTTTATTAATCGAGTTAGGTGATGCAGGAGTGCGAACTTGATTATTTAAGATAAGATAAAGTTTATCGGCCTTTGGGCCGGTTATATTTATGCGAGATTGGGTCGTTCAAATGTATTAGATTAAATCTTAATACTTGGCCGATTACAATAATTAGCATGGGCCAATTACTTTGTTTTATATTAAGGGCCCCTAGCTATAAATAAAGTGTTATTAAATTACACTTTTGACTTATCCGATTATTTTAGTTTGGAGATTGTGATAATATAATTGAATATATTAATTGTTTTAATATATTTTAACATTGTATATATCTATAACACTAGGTTAGAACCCCGTGGAGCTGAATAAATATAATTTTACATACTAAGTAATAAAAAAATTACATCTTTAAAAACTTGTGCATTGCAAGATTGAATAAACACATGTATTACACGACCTAAATACAAATAATGTAATCAATTAACACACACAATCATCAATATATGTTTTTGAAAAAAAAATGAACTTTGATGTATTATATACTTTTTATAACAATTACTTTGTTTTTTATTTATTATTAGGATAGAAACTTGTGTATTTCATAAGTTAATACATCTTACTTTATTTATTAATATGTTAGAAACTTGTGTGTTACACGTGGTTGAATCAATTAAATATTAAATAGTTTTTAATAAGCAGAAAAACAAAAGAAATAGTTAAGAAAAGAAATATTAAATATATAAAGATAAGCAAAAAAAAAAAGAAAATAAAATAATTATATGGCATGATCATTGAAATTAATATTAGTAAATAATCCGTTATACTAAACAATATATTGATTCTACTATATGACAAAACGTTTTATTTGTATTTATTATATGGATATATTATATACCAACTAATATCTAGTCTAATTTATTACATGGATATATTATTTAGATGTTTCTTAGCTAAAAGAACACACAAAAATATATAGGAATAATATATGTCATGTAAATAAGTGAGGATGGGAGGAATTAAAAAAAGCAAGTGAAGAATAATGTAAAATCGAATGTATTAATATTTTATTTATATAATTTGAAGATAATTTTATGTGAGGTTAATAGATTATTTTTATATATCTTTGAATTTTAGTTTTATCACTTATTCATATCTATATATAATGAATATCTTTAATTATAAAAAATAAGTATTTATAATTACGTATGAGACAATTAAGGAGGGGATGATGAATATTTTTAATAATAAAAAATAAGTATTTATAATTAAGTAGGAGATAACTAAGGAGGGGAGATAGGCGGGAAAATAACAAAATAGATAACTCCCATGAATGACATGTGTTTACCATAAGTTTACTTTATTATATAGTACTAGTAGTAAGACCCGTGTGCAAACACGGGTGGGTTTTAGAAAACCATGCATGACACATTTTAATAGAAAGTATAGATAGGTGTATAGATATTGTAAATTTTGTTTTAGTTTTTCGTTTGATTAATATTAAAATAGTCATGAATTATTCTCACAAATCTTGTAGTTTTTGGAACCAAGTTTGCAATTTTTGCAAACCACCAGGACCAACCAGGCATTTAACTCTTATTATTATTTTGTTTTTTAGAAAAGATTTGTTATATTACTAAGGAATAAAGCTTTTAAAACACTTCACGTGTAACAAACTTTCATATGGAAAACTTATAACCGTCGATATTTTAAACCATTTTACTCAAATTTATAAATTACAGAATTTTGTTAACAACTCAACCGTAACCGATAGTTGTTAGTAGCTTGTTACAGACAATAACTAAACTGAAGAACACGTTTATTATTAAACGAACATCTTCGCGTGTTACTTAAAACAAAAATACATCCCAAAATCGTTCTAGAAAGAACCTGAACCAACTCTTTAACAACAACAGTGTCCTCTTGTAGCTGCAGTTATTAGAGGCATTGCATTTCTTTGGGATCTTGTTTGGCATAGCGACGGATCGTAATCAAGTAGAAGTTGTGCCACAGCTGCAAGTGTTCGCATAACTTCATCAATGCTATGATCAATTAACGTAAGTGATAATATAAAAAAGTCAGAAGATTTTTACCATCATGTCCTTGACTCTGCTACTCCATCTATCAACTCTTCCTCTGTTATATTCTTCCCTTGAATAGCTCTCACGTATAATAATTAGAAAAATAAATATTATAACTATTTTTTATTCGAATACAAGTCTTAAAAAATCGCTTGTTTTAACCCAAGAGTGGTTTTAAACATCTGTTTTCTCCATAAAACATTGTTTTAACCTAACAGTAGTTTCAAACCACCGTTTTAACCCAACAGTGGTTTCAACCATTGTTTTCTCCACACAACACTGTTTTAACCCAACGGTGGTTTCAAACCACCGTTTCAACCCAACAGTGGTTTCAACCACTTTTTTTTCTCCACAAACCACTGTTTTAACCCAACAGTGGTTTCAAACATCCGTTTTCATCCATCTGTTGACCAAAGTCAACAAATGTATCAACCACTGTTTTATTTTCTAACATATGTTCACAACAAACAGAGGTTTCAAAACATAAAACATACCTTTGCCAAATCTATTAATACAAACTGTTGACCTCCCGATTGATGGCCTTATAATTGATAGAGCAGCCCTTGTTGGGACAGATCTGTATTGGCCAATATTGTAAGCTCAATGCTGGTTATATACTTATGCTTTATCTCAAATATAACATACAATTTTTTAAATAATAAGTGAACATGTCAAATGGTTAGAACAGGCCAACCGACCTGTTACCCCTATAACAAAAAATTATGTCTTTTAAGAAATTTTGTTTATCGAAAAAGCGCTTGGAGTAAAGCTTCCGAGTACACAGTTACATCTTTTTAACGCTATCATCATTATGCACAGGAATAGCTCCATCGTCAGGTTCATCATGATCATGCACTACTGATGTTTGATCTCCTATTCCTATGTGTTGGAGCTAATCTTTAACCTTTGATGTTCAGAATAAACCATAAAGATAAAAAGTTTGAAAAGAATTTCCCGAGTGCTTAAAAGTAAAGCATTTAAATTACAAAGAAAACAACATTCAGTATAGAAGTTCACTATAAGAACCTGTCTTTGCTTCTCATGAGGTGTATCTAAACCCTAAAAACATGATCAAACAATCCAAATCACAGCAAAATTCATCAAAATCACTTACATCCAGTTGATTATCTATAACCTTACTAAAGACGATTTTATCACTAAGAGGATATGCCTTTGAATGTTCTATCCCTGCATTCATATTACGTAACTTGTTGCACAAGTTCAACACGTAAATTCAAATGAATAAGACTGGAAACAGAACTAAAAAAGAAAAGATGATTGATCTAAAAAAATATTTGTCAATCATCATACTTAAGTTACTTTTTTCTAATAATTTTTCAACTTTCTAGCATTGGATCTGCATGCCCTTGTAACAAAGCCTACACTAAACCCCTCATTTTTCCAACTTCTATTAAAAAGGCGGATGCATCAATGCCAACTTTACAATAACATCATTTTCAAGATTGTTTGTATAATATACATATAATTAGTTGTATGTATTGTCATGACAATGGGATACTTACATTTAAGAAAATTTGTAGAAGACGTCCACCCATGTATATAACTGCCACTTACCTGCATATGATCAAACTATTACAAAAAAGTCACATAAAGATATTTGAGATAAATTATATTATACCAAGCTCATGCATATAAGTAGAAGTGACGACACATCTTCCTTAAATTCCTCCTAAATAATACTTGGTAAGAATCCATATGGATGCAAAAGTCATCATCGGTGTTCTTTCATCAAATGTCCATGAAGAGGAATTTTGGAGGATATTACATTAGCCTAATAAATAAATTCAGTTTTAATTACAGTTTGTAAGTAATTAAATAAGGATCTCTTAGTTTTAATCTACATAACTTCAAATTAAGGAAGTTAAGTTGTCAATAGCACTGGTAGCGCCCACAGCTTCTGATTTACGTTTGCCTGCATTGAATTACCATTTCATAAAATTAAAACCCCATTAACGTTAGGTTAAATCTTGCTAGATGTTACCTGAAATAAATGGAGCCTTTGACAGAGGTGTTACACCGACTGTAACCGATAGTTGAATTTTGTTTGGAATCGGTTTAAGCATTATCTTATCAACCAATGTCATTTCCGAAACTACTGTCTGCCCTGTTGCTGTACACTTTTCATCCGGATGCGTTTCTAGAGTTTGTACACCCTCAGACATCATTGTAGAATCTGTGTTAGTATTCCATTCTGGTTCATGTTCTTGTTCAGTTAAGGGCACTGAATCAAGAACGAATTCTTTATCGCTTTCAAGTTTCACCAAGTATTATCGGATCCAAGCACTCTTCTAAGACGAATCTTTGGCGAACAATATTTTCAAGAAATTTATATTGTTAAACAACTTTGCAAATTAAGAACATAAGGAACCCAATAAGATGGTTAGGACACAAAATCGGTTCCTTACCTGTAACAGCCTTTTCCCACTTGCATGACAACTCCGTTGTGTGATCTAACCGATCTAAATTGAGATAACTGTTTCTTTAGAGAGAGAGAAGGCTGGAGCCAGAGAGAGAAGGGAGGTGCGGTGGTCGGTGACCGACGGTGGTCCGGGTGTGGCGAGTGATGGTGATCTTGCTACCCTTAATTTTTGTCTGGAACCATTTCTCGACATCCCAAACTCCATGGTAAGCACCATTTCAGTTCAATATAAAATCTAGATCCCAGTTTTAACCATCAAAATTTTGGAAATGGTTCTGTTGGAATTTGGGTGGTTGTTTTTTTAACTGCACAGCCTCAAAGAACTGGCTGATCTGAGAGTTCTAGCCGTTGGATCATCTTAAAATTTTTACAGTATGATCCACACAAATAGATGATCATAATCAACGGTCGGAATGTGTTTTAGAGGTCTGCATGTTCGATTTTATAATCCATTTTCGCAACAGTTAGTATTTTCGGTTTGGAAAACATAGTTTCAAAGATTTGGCTGTTCCCGATGATCCAACGGTCGGATCGTAATGAAATTTGAACTGTAGTTTCCAAACTTATAGATGAGTATTCTCACCAGAGTAATTTCTTATGTGAGGTCTAGAAATATATAATTTTGTTGCGATCAGTTGTAACAGAAAACAGGGGTAAAAAACAGGAAACATGAATGGTTGCATGGCTGTCCAAACGACCTTACAAGGATGTTACGAGGCTAAAGAATTGTTCCAGAGGAAAACACAACTCTAAATGTAGTTTCGGTTCACATTACATGAAGAGTTTGTTTTCTCATATGAAACCGTTTATACGAAAGACTTGATTCGTTGTGAAATTCCAGCAACGGAATTGAAGAAAAAGGGAATTATGCTCGGTAGCATCTAACAAGAAGTCAACGGGTCAGAAAGGGAATTCGAAGTATAGCTAATCGTACGGGCAAAGGTAAGTTATCTTACACATGTATTGTGATATTGTATTTGACTTGTTACGGTGTTGGTAATATCATCGATATTTACGTAAAAATGTAGGATTATGGCGTAGTGATCATATTGGATTAAACATTAATTTCTCTACTATTGATAATGCAAAAGAATCGCTAGATGATACTTAACCTTTAGAATGATTAAAGTAACAAGTGATGATAGGTGGCTACATATGTTGCCTTTGGGATTTTAAAATGGTATGCTATCTATCTTGTTGTTAATGAGACTTATCTTATATATTGTTTAGATTCAACTTTGTTGTATAATGTAAGGTACGAGGTATGAAATGGGAAGTATTTCTACAATGTTGTGAACTCATGCCTTCCTGCAAATATGAAGATTGGCAGTAACTAGAAAAAAATGTCGAGTCTTAAGGGCATGTTAAGGAATTATGATTCGACCCTTTTTTTTGTGCAAACGATTGTTAATAATGTGGTTGGTGGTAAGAGTTTGGAATATTAACAAGGTTAAAATTATTATTAGAACTATGAGTTTTAACTCCATTGCTGATGATCATGTTGACTAGAAGCAGGTTTGAGAAGTACGAGATTGACTCGTTTTAAAAAACCGAAAATCGTGTACAAGTGTTGTAGGTGGCGTACCCTACACTATATTCAACATAGGTCACACTGATGCTAGTTGTTACCATGATGGGTTTCTGGTCTATGTTACGTGTTACAATGGGATGTCTACGCTAGGTCGGCGAAGGCTTCGTCGATTCCGATGTAGTTTACATCGGGGATTGTTCCAAGTTCAAGATTTTGGTGTTTGAGATCAAACTTACAAGTTTGATTATCATATGATCTCATTCTAGTTAATACTAACATGTCGTTTTGTAATGTCGTAGGTAAAACTCATGGATGGATTCTAAAGTTGAGGATCAAGTGCTCAGGATGAATTACGAATATCACATAGTTGAGTTTATATCCTATAATGTTTTTAGTGGTCATTTTGTTTAGTAATGGGTTACGAATCTAAACTTATTAGATCATATTTAAAAAAAAGAGCAGTGTTGTTCATATCTAAATGATGAAGACAAGTTTATATAATGTCATTAGACAGAAGAAATTTTGGGACCTATTTTTTTCCGCAATTAAAATATAAATTTTGGTCATTTTGAATTTAGAGTGTTACAAGTTGGTATCAGAGCTATGGTTTGAGTGAAACGAAGTACCAAAGAGGTAAGTACTTGAACTTAAACCTTTGTGCTCTTGTGACTAGGAACCCGTACAATCCGAGACTCGTTCAAGATCCGAAGGTAGAATTGAATGTAAGCATGTATATATGTGTTTATATAAAGAAACTAATTGTTTTGTATATGCAAGGTAAGCTTAAGCGATTGAGGAGGATGATCTGAGGACGCGGTCTAGGATGAATACCAAAGCATGTAATTAGACAGATGGACCCCAGGTACACAATATTAATATATATGAGTACCGGTGTTGGGAAAATCTCCTAAGGGAGGGTAAATGTTAAACGAAATACAATGATATTGTCTTGGTAAGTTTTAAAGACCATAAACTGAAAAAGCGCTTCTCCGGGAATGAGGTGATGATTACATGATGACACGAAACTAGTATGTGAATTACGCACCAGGCCAGTACGCAAGAAGCATATGACATTCGTGAGACCATGATAATCATCACAGGTATGTCCGGTAGAATCGGGAAGAAGGTTGACGTGTGGGTGAAGGAGTTGTAAGACTCTCAAGAAAATGGGGGTATTCTATAAGAATTAAAAAGTTTGAACCCGTAGTTGAGTACGGATCAAACTTGTAAGAATGAAAAGCATGAATGAAAAGTTTGAATCCGTAGTTGAGCACGAATCAAACTTGTAAGAATGAAAAGCATGAATGAAAAGTTTGAATCCGTGACTGAGTAAGGATCAAACTTGTAAGAATGAAAAGCATGGATGAAAAGTTTGAATCTGTAGTTGAGTACGGATCAAACTTGTAAGAATGAAAAGCATGAATGAAAAATTTGAATCCGTAACTGAGTAAGGATCAAACTTGTATGAATGAAAAGCATGAATAAAAAATTAGGATCCGTAAGTAAGTGCAGGTAAAAAAAATATATGAATGAAAAAGTTAAATCCGTAGGAGAATACAGATCAAACATATATAAATGAAAAGTAAGGATGGAAAGGGCTTGAATCCATAAGTAAGTATGAATGAAATAAGTAAGAATGAAAGGTTGGATCCATAAATAAATAAGGATCGGATGAGAATGAAGGAGGGAATGCATTTCTCTCCCCAACTATGGTAAGTATAAACATTGTAAACAAGTGCTACCGGTATCCTTGCCAGGTTAAGTATGTTGCTCCACTAAAGGAGTGCATATATATACATGTCACGCATATATGAACATGTGTGGGATGAGTTGTTGAAACCTAGTTAGGGATGTGTTGACAGTTTGACCTTGTTAGAGTCAAACGGATTATATGAGTAAGTATAAGACAAATTTCAATAAGATAACAAGAAGGGTGATGGAAATTAGCAGCTAAACGAAAGTTTTATTGAAAGAAAGAAGTATCGAATAAAGTTACGCGATGGGCATATTAAAAATCAACTCATGTGAGTTGGGGTGAATGACTGGCTAAGACCCGGACGAATGGCTTAAGTATGGATGGGAGGGAAAGTTTTTGCAAGAGACACTAAAATAATGAAACAATGTTTTTGTAAGTATGTTCGAACTGAAAGCAAGTACAAACCTGTACTTCAATATGTACATACAATAACTAATAAGTGGATAAGTTGGCAAATAATTAATGGATTATTGAGTTACATTAAAAAGTTTAGACATTCTCGATCCCTTATAAAGAATTACAGAGATTTTATAATCTCACCAAGGAGTAAAAGAGAGTATGAGGTCCCATGATCTCATGAAGGTGATTCTGGTGATTATCATTTTGATGCTAATACCATAGTAAAGGAGTCTAAACTAAGTGTTATTCTGATGACTTGATAACAAAAGTTGTTAGTTAACGCTAATATGGCCTTAAAAATGGCAAAATGATTTTTTTAAAGGAATATGATTTATTAAAAAATAAAGGAAGAATTGTTCTAATAAATCACGAGAACTACGCATGAGAGATTTCTCATCGGGTCTTGAAGCAAATTATAGTAACTGCCACTTGGGCTATAGCCGAGTGGTAACACCAAAGGTGTTTGGGGGGAAAGAAGCCAGGTTCAAACCTGGTGGAAAGGTGTAAAAACAAAAGGTGTGAAAGTTTAGCCATTAAAAAAAAGTTATGGTAACTACAAGGAAATGTAATGTATGACATCTTGAACAATTCATTTTCGAGTGAAATTATGAACATAAGTACTAGTGTGATCTTGTAGAAGCCATAATTTATGTGGATGGAAGCATAAAGGTAAAAAAAATTGTGGAGACATAATGAGTTAAATTGAGTAGTGAATTAATTATACTGTATTCTAAATGCTTTTTGGTTTAAATATATGCTAATAAATTATGATAAGACTTCATAGAATATGATTGAACAAAAAAAAAATAAGGGGCCCGATGAATTGTTAATAAACAAAGATAAGGAAGATCATAAGTATGCAAGTGATTACGTTGATTGAAATATTTACGTGCTCCCTTTTCAAAAGAAGGTGAATTTTTGTATTTACAATCAATTACCTAAGAAAGGTTTATAGTGGCTACTTTCTTATGCTAATAAGTTAGTTTTGTTAAAGACCTTGGAGAGGGTATTTGGAGATTATATAATCTCAATGATAAAAAAATGAATGAATGTTTGAAGATCTTATTATCTTGATAAAAATGTGGGAATTGTTAAAGATCTAATTAATGATCTTAATACGCTGAGATAAATGTGTGTGTATATATATATATAACAAAACGAACAAGCCAATTGTCTATTTGAGATGTTTGTTAATGAGGATTTGATTAAAACCACAGATTACGAATGAGCGAAATGGATTAAAATATTGTAAAGATGACAAATTGAATTTATTATGAAAATTAACATTAAGTGTTGATGTATACAAAGATGTTGTGTGACATATTTATGCTTAGATTGACTTATGAAGTCCTTAATAAGCTATCAAGGAGAGAAGGGTGGAAATTTGGGGCATTTGAGAAATGATGAGTATAAGACCTGTAGATGCTCATAAATCTTTTCCACTGATGAGGTAAATGCTCTTTGACTTTTTTTTTGTTTTCTTGATAAAGCGAAATATTACAATTCTTAAAAGATATGTGATAAGGTTTTAAATTATATACAGAAGATATGTAGAAAAATGGGGTTGAATGACTATTTTAGAATCATGTAGTGGAGTTATGTTCCAATGTTGAATCATGAGTCAAGAAGTTAATAAACGATCTTGTTTATGTTACATAACCACTAGGAGAATCAACTTAGAAGTCATGATGTTGTATGTAACTGGTTAGAGTGGTCGTAATATAATGTGTTTATCTTGGTCATACAAGTGAATTCAAATTTATGATGTGTAAAGATTCCTTAAATTTAAAGCGTAGATAGATGTATTGAGTATATCACTTTTAAACATCACTGCTGATGCTGATGAATGGACATATAAGTTTGTTAGATTTTAAGTCATTTTACAAACATGTGTTAGATATAATCAGAAATTTACTGAACTAGAAATGGCAAATATGAGTTGAAGTTACTCCTTTAATGCATATAAAGGAATGTCTTAATCCATGAAAGAGTTTGTCAAACTATGGTTGATGTTTAAGGACTTCATTATATTGCTCTAGATATTGACTTTTAAGATGTTAGCAAGAAAGCATCGAACTAACAAAATTGGGTTACAAGAGGAGAAGTTACATAGTTGAGACATGAAATGTGTATTCTCATTTTGTATCAAGATATGTGTTTCTTTCTCTAAACATGTATATGAAAAATGTTCATGACCATGGATTAATTTGTAGATACACACAAGGTATGGTTACAGGTTATATGTTGTGGTTACAAGTCTCTATGTAGGATATGGATTCATATATGTGGTTAAACCCTTAAGTGTAAAGGATAAAGAGAAGGGATGGAAACGATAAGTAAAATTAATCTAATCTTTCGCTAATAAGGTTTCGGGGACGAAACCTTTATAAGGTGGGTAGATTTGTAACATCCTATTCTCGGGTGAAATTGTAATATGATATTTTACTATCGGTAAAGACTTATTTTAAGAGTAAAGAATCTGATGAGTAAAACAATTTAGCACATTACATTTTTAATATAATGTTGGGAAACATGGCGAGTTCGGTTCAGAGTAATATATACCGGCATACCGTTACATCATCTTGTGACTCACCCAAACTTGAGGGGTCATTGTTGTAACAAATCAAACTTAAGGGGAGATGTATTGTAGTTCACACATTTTTTAATGTATAAAAGTCATTCATGGCTCATTAGTTTCCAAAAAAAAAAAAAGTTTATTTTCTGGATTTAGAGAGAGAGAAGGGAGGTGCGGCGGTCGGTGACCGACGGTGGTCCGGGTGTGGCGAGTGATGGTGATCTTGCTACCCTTAATTTTTGTCTGGAACCATTTCTCGACATCCCAAACTCCATAGTAAGCACCATTTCAGTTCAATATAAAATCTAGATCCCAGTTTTAACCATCAAAATTTTGGAAATGGTTCTGTTGGAATTTGGGTGGTTGTTTTTTTAACTGCACAGCCTCAAAGAACTGGCTGATCTGAGAGTTCTAGCCGTTGGATCATCTTAAAATTTTTACAGTATGATCCACACAAATAGATGATCATAATCAATGGTCGGAATGTGTTTTAGAGGTCTGCATGTTCGATTTTATAATCCATTTTCGCAACAGTTCGTATTTTCGGTTTGGAAAACATAGTTTCAAAGATTTGGCTGTTCCCGATGATCCAACGGTCGGATCGTAATGAAATTTGAACTGTAGTTTCCAAACTTATAGATGAGTATTCTCACCAAAGGAATTTCTGATCTGAGGTCTAGAAATATGTAATTTTGTTGCGATCAGTTGTAACAAAAAACAGGGGTCAAAGACAGGAAACATGAATGGTTGCATGGCTGTCCAAACGACCTTACAAGGATGTTACGAGGCTAAAGAATTGTTCCAGAGGAAAACACAACTCTAAATGTAGTTTCGGTTCACATTACATGAAGAGTTTGTTTTCTCATATGAAACCGTTTATACGAAAGGCTTGATTCATTGTGAAATTCCAGCAACGGAATTGAAGAAAAAGGGAATTATGCTCGGTAGCATCTAACAAGAAGTCAACGGGTCAGAAAGGGAATTCGAAGTATAGCTAATCGTACGGGCAAAGGTAAGTTATCTTACACATGTATTGTGATATTGTATTTGACTTGTTACGGTGTTGGTAATATCATCGATATTTACGTAAAAATGTAGGATTATGGCGTAGTGATCATATTGGATTAAACATTAATTTCTCTACTATTGATAATGCAAAAGAATTGCTAGATGATACTTAACCTTTAGAATGATTAAAGTAACAAGTGATGATAGGTGGCTACATGAAACACCCCGTGTTTTCACGAGTGAAAGTCAAAGTCAAGGTCAAAGTCAACGAGCGATTTCGCGCGACTCGACTCGTATAAATGTTTTTATTTTAATTATATTATGTGGAGTAAGTGTCGTTCTTGCAATAATCAAATCGTGATAATCGTATTTCAATCAACCTACGACTATGAATCATAGGCAGTAACAACGCGATAAAGTTAATCAACTAATAATCAAGCTATGCTAATCAAATCGACATCGAATCGTAACTCGAACTGTGTATTTTACTGTTGTTTATTCGTGTGTGTGTGCCTTACGTGTTACCTGTGCGTGTTTATTTTATGATATGTTGTGATAATCAAGCGAACTCAATCGAAACTCGAAGTCTAACTCGAATACAATCGAACTCGAACCCGAATTCCGAATCGAACCGTGTCATAAACGAAGTAGTTGGGACTAAAAGTAATTTGACTAGGAAACCCTATCGAATCATTCGCAATCGAAGCCGAAGCGTCATCGCACCGAACGCACCAAATCAGGCGACATCCGAACGGATGGTCAATCCGCACGGATTGCCAATCCGCACGGATTGCCAATCCGGACGGATGACCAATCCGGACGGATAGCCTATCCGGGTTACGTGCCATCCGCACGGCTCACCCTTTCCCCTTTTGGCATCCTATAAATACACGGGTCACTCTCCAACCTTTCCACTTTTGGCAAGTGACGTCCGAACCGCACGCATTCTTCACCTTTTCTCAGATTTCTCTCAATCCAGGTAAGATCTTGCTCTAATTCTTGTACATTCTTGATCACTACACGATTCTACACCTTTCCATCTTTCAAATCTCAACTTTCAACCGTAAAACCATCAAGATTTGAGGTATTCTCGGGTGACGTCACTATGAAGTTCTTATGAACTTCAAGCTTGACCTCATTCCACCAAGAATAACTCAGATCTGAACGGTTTCCACAAGATTTCACAACAACTTCACCTAAATCTAAACTTTTCTAAGGATAAAAGAGTTGAAAGAAATAAACCTAAGTTTCTCTCCTTCTTTTACCCTTAAAATCGGTACGAATCTGATCAGTTCTAGTATTCTACTCGTTAATAGTGATACACTAGTCCTAGATCTGGATTCTACCCACCAGACACCTGATTTCGGGGTCAACCGGAATGACCGTTCTGAGTCGCCGACAGGCCAAGTTAGGGTGGTTCCTGACCGGTCTAGTCATGCGGGTGAGAATACAATTACAAGTGGTTGCCACGTAATCAGAACGTCTCGATAAAACGACAACAACAACAAAGAGTAGACGGATGGAACAACCAGAACGAGAGGCTGTCCGCACGAACAAGCTGTCCGCACGGACAGGCTATCCGGACGGGTTGTCACCCGGACGAGCTACCCTTGGGACCCACTTTCCAAACAAGGTTTGAGTATCGACGAATGAGCAATCCGGACGGACGACCTCTGAATGGATTACTCTTCGGATCATGAGATACTAAGGCCT
Source organism: Helianthus tuberosus (assembly GCA_030545235.1). Lineage (NCBI taxonomy): Eukaryota > Viridiplantae > Streptophyta > Magnoliopsida > Asterales > Asteraceae > Helianthus > Helianthus tuberosus. The sequence continues at coordinate 128,290,374 of CM060389.1, forward strand.
TGAAACAAACTTCAACACGTTCATCCGCACGGACAGGTTGCCCGTACGGACAGACTATCCGGACGGATTGTCACTGTCCGCACGAGTAAGCTATCCGGACGGATTGTCACTATCCGCACGGATTACCATCCGGGCGGATTACCTAATCCACTTAGTGACTCAGCCTTAAAGACGTTGTCCGCACGGACTGCCATGTGGACGGATTGTTGTCCGCGCGACCGGCTTGAAGGGTAGAGGTACTTAGGTGTTTTCTAAATGCTACAACGAAAACTCCAAAGCACAAGCCATCATACACAAACACATCTCACATCCTTAGGAAGAAACAATCCACTCGAACGTTTATCCGCACGAACAACTTGTCCGTACGGATAAGCAATCCGCACGAGCGACTAATCCGCACGGATTACCATCCGCACGGACAGCTCACTCGCACGGATAGTTTATCCGGATGGGTCATCATCCGCACGGATTACCATCCGCACGGGTAGTTCACTCGCACGGATAACTTCCTCTCACGGATAGTTGATCCGCACGATCAGTTATCCTACCCACTCTCACTTTGTACTGTTTTACGCGCCACTTATCGTTATGCTATCGAATCTATTCAGGCTAACCGTACTCGCTGAAAAGCGCTCCCTTCAATCCATAATCACTGTGAGTATACTCGAACCCTTTTTGCTTTTAGCACTTTTGGGTGTTACATACGTTACGAATATTCAAACTACAATTATCACACAACTCAAGCTATTTTAACGCTAACCGTCAATGCATGTTATACGTGGCTCATGAATGCTTGTTTGTTATGTTTACACATGGAATGTTGTCTACCTGCCTTAGCAACGATAGTACTATAGTTTGGACTCAACACCCGTTCACACGGGGGTTGTTAAGGATCTTTTACTTGCATGGATTACGGTGGTAATCATGTATTGCGAACTGCCTCGGGCAGTCAACCCGCAGTCATTGGTATCGATGGATCTATGTCGATAACTAACGTGCTTCATTTCACTATGTGTACGTGCTGGTTATGCGTAAACGAATTCGAACTCTATATGCTATTATCAAACTTGTATGCTCACCTTTACATTATATGTATTGACTTTATTTTAACGTATGTGACAGGTGCCTAGGTTGTTTATATGCTTCTCGGGTTGTGATGAAATTGAAGCTAGGAACTGGAGTCCTAGAAACCAACGAATAAATTGTTATGTTTAAATCTGAGTTGTCAGAACAGAATATTTGTTTAGTTTTTGTCTGTAATAACTTGTTTGCTATTTGAGACATGGTATGGGACATGTTAACTTAAATTGAATGGTAATGATAGTTGTTATGGAAACTTCTGGACAATCTGTTTCGCTCAGTGCCGCGCCCCGATGATTCCGCCATCGGTTGGGGTGTGACACTACATATGTTGCCTTTGGGATTTAAAAATGGTATGCTATCTATCTTGTTGTTAATGAGACTTATATTATATATTGTTTAGATTCAACTTTGTTGTAGAATGTAAGGTACGAGGTATGAAATGGGAAGTATTTCTACAATGTTGTGAACTCATGCCTTCCTGCAAATATGAAGATTGGCAGTAATTAGAAAAAAATGTCGAGTCTTAATGGCATGTTAAGGAATTATGATTCAACCCTTTTTTTGTGCAAACGATTGTTAATAATGTGGTTGGTGGTAAGAGTTTGGAATATTAACAAGGTTAAAATTATTATTAGAACTATGAGTTTTAACTCCATTGCTGATGATCATGTTGACTAGAAGCAGGTTTGAGAAGTACGAGAGTGACTCGTTTTAAAAACCGAAAATCGTGTACAAGTGTTGTAGGTGGCGTACCCTACACTATATTCAACATAGGTCACACCGATGCTAGTTGTTACCATGATGGGTTTCTGGTCTATGTTACGTGTTACAATGGGATGTCTACGCTAGGTCGGCGAAGGCTTCGTCGATTCCGATGTAGTTTACATCGGGGATTGTTCCAAGTTCAAGATTTTGGTGTTTGAGATCAAACTTACAAGTTTGATTATCATATGATCTCATTCTAATTAATACTAACATGTCGTTTTGTAATGTCGTAGGTAAAACTCATGGATGGATTCTAAAGTTGAGGATCAAGTGCTCAGGATGAATTACGAACATCACATAGTTGAGTTTATATCCTATAATGTTTTTAGTGGTCATTTTGTTTAGTAATGGGTTACGAATCTAAACTTATTAGATCATATTTAAAAAAAAAGAGCAGTGTTGTTCATATCTAAATGATGAAGACAAGTTTATATAATGTCATTAGACAGAAGAAATTTTGGGACCTATTTTTTCCGCAATTAAAATATAAATTTTGGTCATTTTGAATTTAGGGTGTTACAATCCAGATTTCATGTATGTTATATATGTATATGGTTTGAATTTTGAATATGGACAGAGGTTTTGATGGCAGATGTTTGAAGTGTGTATAGAGCTTTCCATTTCTTTTGTATGTGGGCAGAACTTTGAACTTTGAAGTGGGTCAGACATTTGAAATTTGAATGTAGGGCAGTGGTTTAAAATTTATAGTGATTTTATATTAAGATTTATGATGCAATCAATGACATAAGAAAATCATTGTTGGACAACATCTATGGCTACCACATCAACTTTTCTTATGTAATTAGGATTTCTCATTTTATAGAAAGTATATATAGATTTGTCAAAATACATGTACAGTGGCTACCTTCTGATTGTTTTTGTTTTTTTATTATAGCTTATAAAAATTAATGCATCAACTATTTACAAGGTTTTGACGCAGCTTAGTTGGTTCCACTTGTATGTCTACAAGACGTCTCGGATTCGAATCCTAGCTATTCAAAATCTCGCAATTATTAAATTAAATTGAGTAAACTGTCTTTTTTTTTTTCAAAAGATCTCTTAGTCATTTATTCCTTTTTTCTAACTTTATTTTTTCCAAAAGATCTTTTAGTTATTTATTCCTTTTTTCTAACTTTTTTTTTTGTTTCAAAAGATCTTTTAGTTATTGATTCCTTTTTTTTCTAACTTTTATGTAGTTTTCTCTCCTACCAAATTTGTTTTTTTTATAACCATTTCTATTTAAAAAAAATTATAACATTTTAAAATATATTCTTCCTGCGATGTAGTGTGGGTTGAACCTTACTAGACGTAATGTGTTTTTTTATGTGTATATATTGTTTTAGTAATGGCATGATCTTATTTCTTTTTGAAATTTTTTTCGGTTGCTATATCGAGTGACGGTGCCGTATTGATCCCGTCACAAAACGAATCGATAGTGACCGAATTCCCACCGTGTAGCAGGGGGAATTTTTTTAGTTAATTCACAAATGCTATCTAATCTTTTGGGTTTTAAATAACTACTCATTAACCGTCGCATGAATATAGGAATCAACTTTGATTTCATCGATCATCCTGGTACAATGTATTCTCACCCAAAAAACCATTCCAATTATTAAAGAAAAAAGTTTAATCCGTTCAAACTTTTGATAGTACCATCAAATAGCTTGTTCTGATTGTGAACACATGACTCCTTGTTTAATCCAAGTTGCATTCATATTAATTTGTCTCTGTTCTTCAATTTCACAAACACAAACTCTCCTGGTTGTGGAGCTTGACCAAAAGTTTCGGGAGAGGGGTAGGGTGGGGTGGGGGCGGAAGTTATGGGACCCAATTTTTTTTTTCTATTGCTATGATTGGGGTTAAACAAAATAATTAGGGAGACGAACCTATATAACTTTAAATATTTCGGATGAAAAATCGAAAATATAATCCTTTTAATCGAAACGTTGAGGGGGGGGGGGGGGGGCGCTCTTCCGTCCCTTCAAAGTTGCGCAACTAAACTCTCCTGAAAATTTGAGATACAAGTATGGACTGATGATTTCATAATACACATTCGGCCATACGATTTGCCTATCACTCAAAAAATATTTTCATTAACGAATGCGACCTTTCCATGTGCACATTTACTTGCACAAGGATACTCATATTGATGTGTTCATTCAATATTAATTAAAAAAATATATGCATATTTTTAATTAAAAAAAATATATGCATATTTTCAAGCATTTAATATTCAATATATATAGATTTACGTTTCAAAGGGGTGTTTGCTATGTTGTACAAGAATATTGATATTTTTTTTAATTTTAATTTTAAAATATATGCAGTTTAAACTTTTCATTTTTTAAACACTATCTTAAATAAAATAGTTAGAGCCAATGAAGCCCAGCTCAGCTGGGTGGAGGTGTGAGGGTTTTACCCTCTGGTCACGGGTTCGATCCCGGGCCAGAGCGGTTTTTCCGCACGGGTGAGCTAAGGGGTCGACTACCAGCCGGTCGAAAGCTGGTGTGGGCTGGACCTTAGGGGGGGCCCGGGGGTCGATCCCGGAGGGCGGAGGTACTTCGTCTAGGTGTGTTCCGCTGAGCCATTCAAAAAAAAAAATAGTTAGACTATCATCATATATTCTCTACTTTAAATAAAATACTAAAACAATAAGTTACATGTATTCTCAAATCGTATTCATTACATTATTTTTGTTACCTACTTATTAAATTAAATAACATAAATGCTTAGTTTGAGACCAAAAGAGTATGAAAGATAAGGCGACAAAATGTGAATTAATTAAATTAAAGAATGCCATAGATTATCTTATTTTCTTCAAAAAATCAACCAATTTTAGAAATTAAAGGTAAAATTTAATTATATTAATTAAAAAAGCACTCCAAATCTACACTTGTAACATTCATGTCGCATGACACTATTAAATTTTTACGTGTTATGATATATTGAATACTTGATTTTTATGTGATGTACATGTATAATGTATTAGATCTTTATATATATATATATATATATTTTTTTTTTAATTTTGTATGATATTTTTTTTTGATATTAAAAATAAGTGCACTTTACATCAATATCGCAGGTAAGCGAGCAACAAGCTGCGCCGCTACCCCTTTCTGAATAGCAAACCCTAGCCTATTAAAGACAAACCCTTGCCCCCTGTTGATGAGCAACTGCTGTGGACAACCTTTTGGACCCTAGTCAACAAACGGATAGCTTCTGGAGCTAGGGAGCCAAAGGTGTCGAAGGCGAAAGGGACAAATGCATGTTGGTTATCAGCACATGTTTTAGCGTGTTTATCCACTTTTTTGATTCTGCTTTCCTTATAGCTTGTCCTGCTACAAACCCGCTTTCCCTTAAACCAGCTAAAGGGGGAGACTCCTGTGAGATCCACACAAGCATGTTTCCCTCCCGCTCAGCCAAAGACGAGCAGATCCGCTGGTCTCAGTGTAGATCTCCCTTTCATGGGGTCTGTAAGGAAATTCACAGGGGCCTCCTTCTTCACAGAAATCCCCGCTCTCCTCAAAATGTCCCCCAAAACATCCCTCACCCAGTCATGCCTATGAAGTTTAAATTAAAAAAAAAAAAGATCTTTTTATATGATGTACATGTATCGAATCCAACATTTTAAAGTCATACTAATACAAATACTTTCAATACAAATTAAATAACTGAAAAAGATCTTTTTATATGATGTACATGTATCGAATCCAACATTTTAAAGTCATACTAATACAAATACTTTCAATACAAATTAAATAACTGAAAAGTTAATTAACATATTAAATACTAATATTTTCTGTCATATAATTATTGTTTACTTTCTCTTTTTAATTTCCATTCTATCCATAATTACATAAAAACAAAGTTTAATTAATTATACATGTCTAAAAAGGACAAAACTAATAACTAACTATTTATTTTTTTAACATCCATTTCTCATTGAAATTTTAATTATTTATACATGTCTAAAAAGGACAAAATTATAAACTAACTAGCTAACTAAAATTTTTAAATCAATTTCTCATTGAAATTTTTAAATCAATTTCTCATTAAAATTATAGTTTTTATACCAATAAAAATATATAAAAGTATTAAGTATGTAGTTATCGGTACACTAGCAAACTTATTTACCGATATACATTTCACACTCATTTTTATATGTTTATATGTATTTGACACTTAAGTGATACCGACGTATAAAACAATGTTTGTCAAGGAATTAAAACTTCATTTTTTTAAGTTACAACAATTTATTCACACTCTTGAAAGTTATTTTTAGTCTTATAGTTTTTATACCCCCAAAAATAGAGTAAACGGCCAAAATGGTTTATGAGGTTTGGTCATTTTTGCCACTTTAATTCAAAACTCAAACCTTTTGAATCTGGATCCTTGTGGTTTCAATTTTCTTGCAATTTTCATCCAAAATAAAAAATTGGTCAGATTTTTCAGTTAACATCAAACTTTTTTTTTAATCTTTTTTTCTCTTTTTTAACAGGGCAAAATGGTCTTTTAACATTTTAATATAACAAATTAAAAAAATCTGACAATTTTGCCCTTCATTAAAAGAGAGGAAAAAAACAAAAAAAGTTAGATGTTAACTGAAAAATCTGACCAGATTTTGATTTTGGATGAAAATGGCAACAAGATTGAAACCAAAAGGAACCAAATTTAAAAGGTTTAAGTTTTGCACTAAAGTGACAAAAATGACCAATATAGACCATTTTGGCAGTTTACTCCCAAAAATATATAAAACTACATACCGTAAGCATGACATATCTACTAAGTAGTTATCGATACACTTAGACACCAATAAAATTATTTATCAAAATAATATACAGTATTTCACACTTGATTTTTACGTCACATATATATATAGAGAGAGAGAAAAAAAAGTATATCGTACATTACTGCTTAACGTACTTCACGTACTACAACGTGCGTGATTTGTTCTATAACATGCGTGATGAATGTTTTCAATATGCGTGATTATTATGTTTCAACATGCGTGATTTTGGATTTTTGAGTTATAACATGCGTGATTTTAAAATGAACGTGCGTAATTACCTGTCGTACGTGATGTACGTTAAGCCGTAATGTATGTTAACCTTCCTCTCTCTCTCTCTCTCTCTATATATATATATATATATATATGTATGTATCTAACAATCTAATAACATCAACTTGGCGATTCGACGGTCAGTATTCACAAACTTACAGAAGATACCAAGTCAGCCGGTTCTCTATGGGTGACAGGCCGGTCTAAGCTAAAGTCATTAGAAATGCGAGACTAGTGCTCTTTTTCCTTTTCATTTCACGATGATATCGTCTTATCGAGCTCTAGCTACTTACCAGTCTTTTTGTTGATTCAACAAAATTTCGCGATTCCAAACATAAAAAGTAAAGAAAAAAAAAATCCTTAAAACTTTTAAAATATTTAAAAAGTAAAAACAAGTTGCACATACTCTAATTTTCATAGTCTTTTTAATTGTTTAAAAAAAGTTTAAAAAGTAAAAACAAGTTATAAAAAGAGAGTCTAGAACGTTATTTTTAGTCTTAATTGCAATAATGATTTGCAAGAAAAAATACCGTATACGGTAGTAGAAACCAATCACCACTCCTTGGGCGGATATCTCGAACCAGTGTCCTTTTTGAAGCCCCTACCACCCCCCACCCCCACCATTTATAAACCCTCTTCACCCACTTTCATGGCTCCTGTTCACCCATAAACCCATTTTCCCATTAGGGTTTTCATTATTATTACTATTATTATTATTATTATTTTTTATCTTCACCATATCCATCCAGACTCTTCTTCAATTCATCCCCACATTTGTTCACTGTAAGCTACTGTTTTATTTATACTTTTATGTATTACTGTTTCTTGATCCATTGTTTACAAGTATTTTTCTGTGCATTTTTTCTGATCTCAAGAAAGGGTCCACAAATCTGGAACTTTGTATCTATCTGCTGGGATTAATATAATATTATTAAAAGGGTTGTTAAAAAACAATAAAAAGATTCCACAATAAACAATTTGTTTGTATGTTTTTTTTTTCAAGATTGTATGAGAGGGGGTGGAAAGAGGGTCAACTCTTAAGTTTTTTTTTTCTTTATTTCTGTGAAGAAACAAAAAAGTCAAATTGGATGATTTCTTTGTATTTTTACCTTTTTTTGGAGGTTTCTTTACAATGGGTATTTGAAAAGTTGCAATCTTTTTCAAAGTTTATTATTGTTTGGTACATTTAAATGGGGGCCATTTGCACAGATGACAGCTAAACAGTCAACCTCTTTCTTTTTTCTTGTGTCAGAATCTAGGGTTTTGAGAGAGTGGGAAATTAAACAAGGGGAGTAAGGATTTGGTTCTCATGTAACCACCCCTTCTGGTAGTCTTAAATTTTTGTGGCTTTTGGTTGTTGTGTGTGAATTTATGAGACTACACTTGCACACTTTCCACACATACATAGATACATACCCCTACACACATACCCCCCACACACACACACTTGATTTGGGTGTGTGATGAGTGGATGAGAGATTGAATCTAGAGATCAAACCTATTTGGAAAAAAAAAGTGATAAAGATTTGATTTTTTTTTTATTTTATTTGTGTTGGGCTGATGAGTTTTGGGGGGTTTTATAGTGGTGGTGCTAGTGGGGATTCAAGAATGGTGGTGGCTGATGGTTCTTATAACAATATGTCAATGCATAATAGGGCTCCTATATCTCAACCACAGCTCATCACTTCAACTATCCCTCAGCCTATTTATAACTCCCAATCACTCTCTCTTGCTTTAGTATGCTTTCTTTTTCCCAATTTTCTTTATCTACTTCTGTAAATATTTCTGGGTTTGTAATTTCCATCACTAACCTTGTGTTCTTTATAAAAAAAAACATGTTGGGTAGTGATTATATTTGATTATTTATTATTATTCTTTATAAATTTGTGTGTTTTTTTTACAAAAAAAGATTATGTGGGTAGTGATTATATTTGATTATTTATTATAAGTTTGTGTTTTTTACAAATAAAGATCATGTGGGTAGTGATTATATTTGATTATCTATCATTATTTTTTATAAATTTGTTTTTTACAAAAAAAAAAAAAAAGAAAAAAAAAGATTATGTGGGTAGTGATTATATTTGATTGTTTATCGTTATTTATTATAAATTTGTGTTTTTTTACAAAGAAGATTATGTGGGTAGTGATTATAATCGATTATTTATCATTATTTTCTATAAATTTGTGTTTTTTTTACAAAAAAGAGTATGTGTGTAGTGATTATATATGTTTATCTATCATGATTTTGCATAAAGTTTTGATCTTTTGATGATTTTAACAAAAGCCCATGTGTTTTTTATAAGAAAGATTATGTGGGTAGTGATTATATGCTATTATTTTTGTATAAAGTTTTGATCTTGTGATGTGCAGAAACCCAAGATGGAAGGACTTGGAGGCATTGGTTTAATAGGTGAAAACTTTGAGGGTAATATTGGAAGAGTTAGAGGAGATGGATCTGAAAGCAGGTCAGGTGGAAGTGATAATATTGAAGGTGCATCTGGTGATGAACAAGATATACCTGCTGGACCGTCTTCCAGTTCTCGCAGCAGACGCCAGAAATATCACCGCCATACTCCTTACCAAATTCAAGAACTTGAAGCGTAATCTTTTTAACTATTTTTTTAATTAATTTTAAATTTTTTTCGCGTAGTTTGATTTAGTGTTTGTTGTTTGTGGAATTAGTTCCTTTAAAGATAATCCTCACCCTGATGAGAAAGAAAGATTGGCACTTGGAAAGAAACTGAATTTGGAAAACAAGCAAGTCAAGTTTTGGTTTCAGAACAGAAGAACACAAATGAAGGTGATTAATGAACATAATTAACATATAATAATAATTATTGAATGTTAAAAATTTGTGATTAGATCTTAGATTATAAGTTTACAACTAACATTGTTTGATGTTCGATCACATTGGTTCAGACTCAACTTGAGCGCCATGAAAATGCGATCTTGAAACAAGAAAACGATAAGCTTCGGATCGAAAATATAGCGATGAAAGAAGCGATCCGAGCTCCAGTTTGCAACAACTGTGGGGGCCAGGCGATTCTCGGCGACATATCTATCGACGAACATCATCTTAGAATCGAGAATGCCCGATTAAGAGACGAACTTAGCCGGATATCAATTCTCGCTAATAAGTTTTTGGGTCGGCCTTTATCATCGTTTGGTGGTTCCATGCCTCACGGAATGACGAGTTCTAATTTAGAACTTGCGGTTGGGAGAAACGGGTACGGTTTAAACCCGATGGATGTAGGGTTAATGGGGCTTGATTATAGCAACGGGATGTCGAATGCTTTGCCTTTGATGTCACCTTCGAGGCCCCGAATGATGGCCCCAGGTGGCGGTGGTGGTGGGATGGATATGCAGTACGAAAAGGGTATGTTTCTTGAACTTGCGATGAGTGCGATGGACGAATTAATGAAACTCGGGCAAATCAATAGCCCGTTATGGATCGGGAACATGGAAGGTGGTGGTGAAGTGCTCGATTTAGACGAGTATTTGAGAACTTTTCCACTTTGTCTCGGTATGAAACCGCATGGTTATGTCTCCGAGGCTACTAGAGCTAGCGGAGTTGTGAAGATCAATAGTTTGGCGCTCGTAGAAGCGTTACTCGATGCTGTACGTAACTGTTTCAAATTATAAGATCTAGCTTTTATTTTTTTTATCATTACTATCAATTTATTATATCGTTTATGGCTTCGTTTTATGTAGAATCGTTGGAGAGATATGTTTCTCGGTATGATCGGTAGTAGCAACACGATCGATGTGATCTCCGGTGGCACAGGCGATTCAAGAAACGGGGTTGTTCAACTCGTAAGCGGTTTCCTTATTCTTTTTTTTATCTTGGTTTAGTGAAATCCGAAAACCTTATAACGACCCAAATTATTTTCTTTGTAGATGCAAGCCGAGATTCAATTGGTAACGCCTTTAGTCCATGCCCGACAAGTGAGATTTCTTCGGTTTTGCAGGCAACACGCCGAAGGTGTTTGGGCCGTAGTCGATGTCTCGGTTGATGCCGGGCGAGAAGGTGCAACCCGGAGACTTCCGTCCGGCTGCATCATCCATGATATGCCTAATGACTTCTCAAAGGTAGAATTTTATATATCCGATACTTGTTTTTCGCGTGTGATTTATGTATCTGACAGTCGAGCGTCAATGATCCCCATATTTATATCAGTAGTTATTATAACTTATAAGCAAAAAACAAAAGTTATATTTCCTTTTTATTAATATCTTACAACTTGTAGCAAATTAAATATTAGAAGACAGTTTTTTAAACATTTGGGAATAATCATTAAAATTCCTTTCAACTATTTATAATTTTTTTTAATGTATAAGCATAATTTGTAAGTATTTATAACTGTTAAAAAACTGTAGGAACTAATTTTATAAACAATTTAAGTACATCAAGGCATGTTATAGTGTTGGTTGATTCTTTCACGTGTTGCTTCACCCCATGAATATTAGTAAAGTTATATCCATGTATATAGATATAGAGTTGAAGAAAAAAAAAGCCTCGTGATGGTCATTTCTTGCTGTTACAGTTATATTATATAGCAAACATGTCACCCCTCCGTACTTGTCACTCCGTCTCGCGTGTTGTTTATGGATCACGAGGCCATGTATGGCCTGGATGTGGTCTGTTTCGGTACTGTTTCGTCTCTCAAAAACAAAAAACAAAAATCTATATTATGTTATCTTTGAGTCCTGAACATAGTTGTTAATGGCGAGCTTTAGCGATCGCTATAGCACACTACGTAGTGTATAGGTCTAGGCTCGCTATTTAGGCTGTAGCGATAATGGCGACAATTTATTTTTTTATTTTTTTAAATCTAAATAGCAATTAAATATAGCTATAAAATAGCTGGATTTTAGATTTTTGTTAAATATACATGTAAAATAGCATATATACCAGGGTATTTTGATATAATATACATACACATTTTTTTTTTAAATTTTTTGGTATTATATCGTTATCTATCGCTATTCGCTATGTAGCATATACCTTATTGCTATTTGTCGCTATTCACTATGAAAGTTTTAATAAATAGTATCTTAAAGCTGTTTCAAACCGACGAGTACCCGAGTATGGGATACGGTTTTACAACCAGGCACGAGACTACGAGTACTAGTAACTTTTTTTTTTGATAAAATGTCGTATTAATTTTAGTGCACTTGGATAATATATGCAGGTAATGTGGATCGAGCATACCGAATACAACGAGAACCCGGTTCATAATAACTACCGGCCACTACTTAGATCGGGTTTGGGTTTCGGTGCTCAGAGATGGATTTCGGTACTCCAAAGGCAGTGCGAGTGCATGACGACCATCATGTCACCCGATGCAGCCATTGATGATGGTCCGAGTACGGCTTCATATCTCTATATTTACAACTTTTTTTCATTTGATTAAAACGAAAAAAAAAAACGTGTTAGTAACTTGAAATTATTTTTGTAACAACAGTGTTACCCGCAGTTGGAAAAAGAAGTCTAACAAACCTTGCGCAACGCATGACGGCTAACTTTTGTGCGGGGGTTTGTGCAACCGGCGGTCACAAATGGGACGTGATTAGCGACTCATCCGAAGCGGCTAAGATTATGATCCGTAAGAGTTTGAATAACCCCGGGGACCCGTCTGGAGGGGTTTTGAGTGCTAATATGTCTGTCTGGATGCCCATGCCACATCAGCGATTGTTCGCTTTGATGCTGAATGAAGAACTCAGGAGCCAGTGGGACGTTTTGTCCCCCGGTAGCGCTATGCAGAACATGATTCAGTTCTCTAAAAGTCAAGATCCCGGCAACCTCAACACCATTTCTCTTCTACGCGCCAATGTGAGTATATATTTTCTTGTCTGTGATTTATCGTATGGGTAGACGGGTCGGGTCTTGCTCGACCGGTTTGAGATTTATATGGTTCGGTTCACGGTTTGAAAAACCAGGTTTAATGGTTTTTAAAATTAAACCGGTCGTGTAAACCGAACCAGACTTATACCTTTCTTGTTATTTATATTATTTTTAAATATGAAATTATCTTGTATAATGTTTATTAAAAACTCATGTTTTTTTTGTATTGTTTTTTTTAAAAAATTTACACATAAATAAAATAGAACCTCAACCAATCATCTAGATATTTAAATGACGGAAATCGTCACATTTATTGGGTTCTTTAGTGGGCCCCGTTCATATATTTCTGGTCTAGAAATGAAGGTGGGCCCCAAAACCAAAATGTGGGAAAAAGTTTTTTTTTTTTTTTTTTTCTGAAAAATGATATAAATAAATACGTGGATTTGCATCATCCACATTTAGTTTCAAATTAAATTATATATATTTAATCACAAAGAGAGATGCATGTTGACTTCTAAAAGTCAATAGACATTGGTATTGAAGACCAAATGTTGATCTTCATTCATTGATGCACTATTTGCAATAAATTTAGCAACAATTTTTATAGGGAAATCAAATGAATTGCATTCTAACAAATATTATAAATACTTTAAATTTTATTTTTAATTAAAAAAGCCTGTTTACACGTGGTATTTGTTGTGGTATAAAGTGTGAAGGTGTTTTACACGCTTTAACATGTTTGACCTGAAAAGTCAAAACTTCTAAACGATTGTATGTGACTTGCATGTACAAGGGTGCGGGTGGTAACAACCCGGGTCAGAACTCGGTGCTGGTACTTCAAGATAGCACAACGGACGTGACGGGATCCCTGATGGTATATGCGGCGGTGGATGTGCAAGCAATGACGGTGGTGATGAGCGGTGGAGATTCATCGTGTGTAGCGCTCCTACCATCTGGGTTCGCCATAGTGCCCGACTGCATGGTGGAACCAAAAGCGGGAGGTGAAGGTGGGTCTCTACTGACCGTCGGGTTCCAAATACTGGTCAACGATCTGCCATCATCAAACCTTACAATGGACTCGATCAACACCGTTGTCAATCTGATTACTCGCACGGTTCAAGGGATCAAAGACTTGGTTCGGTCTAATCAACAAGGAAGGCAGATCAGTAGCTAGATTTCGTCTATTAGTGGTTATTAATCTATCGTTTTGTTTTATCGCAATTTTATTTGTTTTTCATCGAACAAGATGACGGTTTGGATTTACTTTGTATGGAAGAGGAGAGTACTCGGGTTGGGTTTCGTCTCATGAACCAGGGCTTGAGTCAAGAACGAACCGCGATGAACATCTGTGGTTCGGGTATTGACTCAGTTGACCTGTGAGATGAACTCAGCTTTCTTGGCTTCTCTTGTTTGTTTACTTGTGTGAATGGAATTGGAAACTTTTCTCTTTGCATTCCTCTTCTTTTCTATGTTCTTTTATGTTTATATTTTATAGAGTAAAATGTTAAATGATACTAAGAGTTTAGTTCACTTTTGACACTTCGGTTCAAAAATGAAATTTTTTGTATCTGGGTCTCTGAGGTCTCATTTTCATCCAATTGACAAATTGTGTTAGAATTTTCTGTTAACTTCTCCCCTTTTATATCGTTTTTTTCATTTAATTAAAGTATATTATGGCGTAAAATGATGATTATACCCTTCATTTAAATGATGAAAACGACAATAAGGGGAGAAGTTAACAGAAAATTGTAACCCAGTTTGCCAATTGTATGAAAATCATGGGCGAAGCTTTTAAGGGGCGGGAGGGGGCGGCCGACCCCTCGAACTTTTTGTTTAGTAGTAGAGAGTATGTAGTTTTTGTATAGAAATTTTTGGGTATATACGTTTTCGACCCCTCGGTTTTATAGAAATTTTTAGGTCTGGTGACTTACGCCCTCCCGGTTAGAAATCTCAAGCTTCGCCATTGATGAAAATGACAACAAAAATGGAACTTTAAGGACCCAGATACAAACAGTTTTATTTTTAGACTGAAGTGACAAAAATGGCTTAAACTCAGGGACTATTTTGGCATTTTACTCTATTTTGTAAAAGGTTTAAAAAAAAAAAAAAAAACAGAATGGGTAATGAAACTGAATAAATTTATTGTTATTAATTTAATGGTCATAATCAAATTTATCATGAAACTTCGATATCATTTACTATTTTCATCAATGCGTTCAGTTGACATTAAAGTCTAATAAAAGGTTTTAAGTGCCTCTACTATGTGGAGCCTGTGTTTTCGTTCTTTGTTATTTTAGTTCATCTACTTGCATGAGTAACAACAAATAGAAGAATTTACACTAAAATTTTATTAATGTATAAATCTCTTTTAATAAATAGAACTAGAGAAGGTCACTTTATCTATTTATATGTTATTTAATATCTTTTATCCCTTAATTGCTTCTTCAACAAATACCAAAATGTCTACATAATATGTGATGGTTAAACAAAAATGAAGTTTTGTGAGAATAATTTGAGGTGACTTGTATCTCGGAATCTCATATAAGAAAAGTGACTGAGAGATTGAGATGATTTGGACATGTGAAGCAAAACTACAGATGACTAGATGACTGTAAGATTCGTGGAATTTCTCAAAGTGGAGGGGATGAGTAGGAGAGACATACACAAACTAACATGTGATTATGGATTTTGCAGGATTTATTAGACTTGCGCCTCTCCAAGGACATGATTTGGGATAACAATACTTTGAAATGTCGGATTGTGCTTATGGACTTTTAAGGGAGTACATAGATATAACAACCCACCAAAATATCTCTGACACCCCTAATATATTTAAAGTGTCCCTACACGTCCTAAAATACACTTCGTATGTGAAAACCGAGCCCAAAATACCATATATGATTAAAAATAAAATAAAAATCAAAATTTTTAGTTGCTCGCGGGCCGCGAAGAACCCTTAAGAGGCTTACACGGGGCGCGGCAGCCAGTCATCAGGGCGAGCCCCCAGGCTGCTACGTGTCGTCAATCGTGTCGAGGCTAATTGTTCGAATAAGCAAAGCTAGGCCCTACAAACCTATGTCGCGGGCCGCAAAGGAGTTCCCTTCGACTTACGCAGGCCGCGAGGGACTGAGAAATCAGCCCTATAAATAGAGGCCATCGGTCTTCAGTCCCAATTCGCTCACACACTTTCTCTCTCTCGAAATTCTGCATAATATAAGCTATTTTCGGGCATAATACCCCCTAATTAACGAAGTTCTACCCCGTTGTAAGTATTATAACCCCGGTTACGTATTAGATATGCTACCCGATTGATCTAGGGTTCCGTAACGGTTGTCGTGGGTCTGCCCGACGTAGTCGTTGGAATGTCGTCTCGGGGAGGGTATTACTAATGTAAATATTGGGTTATTATACTAACACGTGTGCATTTGTGTAATTAATAGATAATCACCAAGAAATCCTAAAGGAAAACCCTAAGACAGCAAAGTGAGTAATCATCCTTTTTGCAAACTGTTTTACAAAACCTCAATTGTTTTACATTATATTAAACAGTGATTGAGTATTTGTATTCTACAATTATCGTCGGTATGTTGGGGTTTTGTATACAAAATTTGTTACTACATTGTGAGTAGTAACATGACCACAAGTCGGGTTAACAGTACCGTGGGTGGTAATTAAAGTAGATGGAAACAAATGTAATTGCGCGACCGCCCTCAATGCTGTAGACTGATAAAACCTGTTTTGATTAAACTGGGATTCACTCACCAGTATTTCCCACTGACAAAATGTTTTTAAACGCGTTTCAGGTAACAAAATGTGAAAGCCAAATAGAAGCCATCTGGACAGCACTGAAGGCTTGGAAAACTGGCTATAAGAGTTACCTAAATAAAGAGATGTTTTCATTTAAATGAAATAGGGTTTATCCCTATAAAATGTGTGTACTTGAAACTTGGAATTTTCACATATGTTTAAATATTATAAAAGCGTGGTATTTTACTCTGATAAAATATTTACTAACTACGGTTCTGATGTAAATTCCGCTGCCAAACTGATAAACACCGATACCACTGAAACTGGCCGCGGCCGGCCGTTCCCAGGTAGTTAGGGGACGGGGGTTGCGACAGAAGGTGGTATGAGAGCTAAGCCACTGATTCAGCCACAGAAGTGTTCTGCTGACGCCAAGATATTATTCAGAATGTTAGGAAATTAATTACGGAATTACGTGTATATCTGCATTTTATTGTTGTGTGTTATTTGATTATTTGTTAGTTTACAGTATGAGCGACCAGGGACCTTCTGACGCCTACCGTCAGTTGTCCAGCTCACCTAGGAGCGAAGGCACCTCTTCACAGCCTACCCTCTCAGGGTATTCTGCTGACAATGAAGATAGGATATTCGTGTTTAAGGCTCAGTCTGAAGAGCCATTCCCTCCTAAAAAGAGAGGATGGTTCAGTAGAGGAACGCATGAACGTAGGAAAAGAATGAAAAAGTTACAACAACAACGAGCTTTAGCAGCCGTTAAAAGAGAAACAGATGCTCACACTCAGGATATGCTCAATAGGAGTCTAGCAAATTTTCATATTCTAGCAACTACAGCTGCAGATCCTAATCTAGAGCAACTCATAGTACCCCAACCATTGCCACTGTTTCCCACACAACCAATGGAAATTGAAAACAACCCAGACAACCAATTCCCAGCACCAGCCTTTGACCCAGCAGAGATACCTAGAATACCAGCACCCAATTCCTTAGACCCAGACTATGACCCGTGGTTAGACGACCATAGGGATTACCAGCAACGCTACCTAATACCAGAAGACGAACCCATGCCGAACCTAGCAGCCTACACGGATTTGGACCCTCTAGATCCCTACTACGATAATGACCAATACATTAGGGAAATTTTAGAGAATCCATACCCTTATCAAGAACCCATGCCCCAGTTCCCAAACCTAGTACCAGCCCCTGCACCCCCAATGAGTGCAGAGAATGTACAAGAGCTCCGAACCTTTGGTGAGGAGATTTTAGAAGGTAGTGAGAGGACGAGGCAAATCGGAGAACGACTCGTCTGGAAGTATGACGAGCGTAATATGGAGTTCTGGATGAACCCATATCAGTGATGGTAATAGTAGTAATAATAATAAAATAATAATATATGATATGTGTGTATGTTTGAAAAAAAAAATAATAATAATTCTAGACAGTAGCTACGGATGCCTAATTGTATTGTAATTTTCAATTCCAGTTC